>SZWC01000063.1:263045-279038 GCA_023375785.1 Penium margaritaceum
GTAGCGATCGCGGTGGAGAGTACCTGAGCAAGGAGTTCCAGGACTACCTCGCAGCAGCTGGCATCAAGGCGTAGCGTACCGCGCCGTACTCGCCGCAGCAGAACGGTGTAGCAGAACACGCCAACCGTACCATTGTGGAGTCGGCGCGCTCCATGTTGCACGCAGCTCGGCTGACCTACGACTTCTGGACTGAAGCCGTGAGCACTGTGGTCTACATCAAGAACCGCAGTCCAACTAAGGCGCTGGAGCAGATGACGCCGTACGAGGCGTGGTTTGGCAAAAAAACCGAGCGTGGATCATCTCCGAGCATTTGGCAGCCTAGCGCACATGCACGTGCCCAAGGAGAAGCGGCAGAAATGGGACGCAAAGAGTGCGCATATGCTGATGATTGGCTACGACGTGGCAAGCAAGGCCTATCGCCTCTACGAGAGGGATACAGGCCACGTCATCATCTCCAAGGATGTCGTCTTCAACGAGAGCAACGTCATCGGCACCAACATTGTCTATGAAGAGGCAGCAGAACCAGTAGCTGACGAGACAGTGGGAGCAGAAATCCTTCCTGATCCAGTCTCTCCCGATCCTTCCTCTACTCTGACAGTGGGAGAATCACTCTTCTCTCCCATGTCTGATGCAGTAGATACTGCAACCTCACCGGCCGAAGCAAAGGAGGGAGATGTAGCACCACCACAAACAGCAGTTGTGCCAGCAGCACCGCGCCAGCCGCCCGCCAACGCTCCAGTACCAGGTCGCAGGTACCCTCTTAGGGTACGTTACAAGCCTGGTGAGCACGGCCATTTCTGGATGCTGCAGAAACCAGAACAGATGATCGTCGCAGTTGTAGCAGATTCAGATGAGCCAACGTCATACAAGGAGGCCATGGCTGCACCGGATGCAGCAGATTGGGCGCAAGCCGTGCAGCAGGAGATACGGTCGCAGCTGGACAACGGCACGTGGGAGCTGACTGAGCGTCCACCTCGACATAAGGTGATCAAGTGCAAGTGGGTGTTCAAGAAGAAGCGGAGAGCAGATGGTAACCTGGAAAAGTACAAGGCGAGGCTGGTCGCCAAGGGCTACTCGCAGCAGGAGGGCATCGACTACACAGAAACTTTTTCCCCTGTTGCAAAGTTTGCCTCTGTGCGCACGCTCCTCTCTTATGCAGCAGCTGAGGATTTCGAGGTTCACCACATGGATGTCAAGACGGTATTCTTGAATGGTGACTTGGAGGAGGAGATTTACATGGAGCAGCCGGAGGGGTTCGTCATGGATCGCCAGGAGCACCTGGTTTGCAAGCTGCAGAAGTCGCTGTATGGCCTCAAGCGAGCGTCGCGTGCTTGGAACCAGAAGTTGGATGCGGCGTTGCAGTGCATGGGGTTTGAGCGCAGCGAGTATGACTACAGCGTGTATCGTTGGCAGCATGAGCATGACATCCTCATCATCATTGTCTATGTGGATGACATGCTCCTCCTTTGCAACAGCACGTCTGCACTGCAGGAGTTCAAGGAGGCGATGGAGGAGCGCTTCCAGATGTCTGATCTCGGGGAGGCGTCATACTTCCTCGGAATCCAGATCATGCGTGACCGCAAATCACGCTCTCTCTCGCTACAACAGAGTCGCTACATCAAGGACGTCCTGCAGCGGTTCGGCATGGCAGAGGCAAAACCCATCGGCACGCCGCTGGAGACGCGGTAGTACCTCGTGAGCTTCAATGGAGAAGCAGATGCAGCTGAGCTGTAGAAGTGCCAGAGCGCCGTCGGCAGTCTCATGTACCTGATGGAGGCAACCAGGCCGGACCTCGCTCAGGCTATGAGCGCTGTGAGCCAGTACATGGCCAGTCCCAGACCTGAGCACCAGAAGGCAATGAAGCGGATCTTCCGCTACCTTGCTGGAACCATCAACGTTGGCATCACCTACAACGGCAACGACAACAGCATCATCGGCTACACAGATGCAAATTGGGCTTCAAATCCTGTGACCCGCAAGTCCATCTCTGGATATTTGTTTCTCATGAATGGAGGTGCCATCAGCTGGTGCAGCAAGCGACAGGTGGTCGTGGCCACCTCGAGCACAGAAGCTGAGTACGTCTCTCTCAGCTTTGGAGCCAAGGAAGCAGTTTGGCTCCAGTGTCTCATGGCGGAGATGAGTGGGAGTGTAGCAGTTCCAGTTCCTATGCGTGTCGAAAACCAGAGCACAATCGCACTCACCAAGAATCCTGAGCACCATGCACGCACCAAGCATATTGACATCGCATATCACTTCATCAGGCACATGGTGTAGGAGGGTGTTATCAAGCTGGAGTTTACTCCAACCAGCAGGCAGGTCGCTGATTTCTGCACCAAGCCAGTCACCCGTGAGAAGCAGCAGTTCTGCATGAAGGCTTGTGGACTCAGCCCACTCTGACTGCGGCAAAGTGGGAGATTGTTGGGCAAGGAGCCGTCCGGCTCTGTTTTAGGTCCACAGGAGCAAGTTCCAGGAAACATCCAGATGCCTGTTCCGATCGTCAATCCGTCTTCACCATTGAAAAGATCAGGTGGCAAATTATCTAGGGTCCAAGTTTCAGGCCGATCCAACAGTCAGATTGGGAGATATGAATATTTGAAGTTTCAGGGATCATGGACCGCCGATGTCTGGGTGGCCATGGGCGATGGCTCCATGCCTTAGCCTGAGAAAAGAAAAAGGCAAGAGGTCCAGGGTCAAGACCTGATGGGAGAAATATCCAAAAAGGTCCTTGGTCTTAGGATTGCCTTGTCAGAGTGTGCTGACTAGGATAAAGGTACCTCTCCTTACTTTTTAGGTGAGGTGAGATCCTTGTGTGCTAGCCATGGACACATGGCGATTCTCCATGGGTTTGTGGGTNGGGATCATGGACCGCCGATGTCTGGGTGGCCATGGGCGATGGCTCCATGCCTTAGCCTGAGAAAAGAAAAAGGCAAGAGGTCCAGGGTCAAGACCTGATGGGAGAAATATCCAAAAAGGTCCTTGGTCTTAGGATTGCCTTGTCAGAGTGTGCTGACTAGGATAAAGGTACCTCTCCTTACTTTTTAGGTGAGGTGAGATCCTTGTGTTCCTGTCATGGACACATGGTGATTCTCCATGGGTTTGTGGGTGATGTGACCACTTGGAGTGTGCTATGAGAGCATTCTCTAGCTCTCAAGGTCGTGTGTAACTGGTCAGCCTCATTGTTAGGCTGATTTCCTCCATTGTGTGAGATTGTGGACTCTATTGTGTGAACCTTAGCCTCCATGGCTAAGTGGTGTGGCTTGTGAGAGGGCTGACTTGCCCAAGCTGTAGCTCTATATGTACTCCATCATTTTGAGTGATTCCACAACCATTGTTTAGCACAAGTGATGCACTTTCAGTCCCACATGCTCGCTGCTCCAAGACTCCCTCTCTCTTCCAGATCCAACATTTCAGAGCCAGATTCTGCCAGATTCAGCCAGCACAGGCCGTCACTTTGAGAGTGACGGGTTAGGGTCAAACCTTGACCAACATTGACAAACGACCACAAGATCTTCAAGTTCGCAAGACAAGCTTTTCAACAAGCTCAAGATTGCAAAGATCCAACAGTCGGATTGAGAGTTACGCTCAAAACGAGGTCGGCCAGGGCTACTCTCTTCTCTATGAGTAAGACTGTCGCCTTGTGATGACCATTACTCTCTTGTTTCTTTGTCAAATTTAAAAATTGGCACATGCGAATTGTAGTATTCTTCCTAAGCTTTCCATTGAAGGAAAACTATTTGCATTCCAACCATTCGTTTGGGAGAAACGCCGTTTACAAGCTGGCTGGTCTGAGTTGGATTAGGAGCAGAAGCATACCCTGTTTTCAAGAGGGCATATCTTTCAAAATCCCCTGTTGATGATCCTGTTTTATGGGTCGATCTGAACGGTTTTGAGCTGAATTTTCTTGTGGTGGGCTCCGTTTTTCCAAATTCCCAGTCTGCTGGCATCTACAGTCCATTTTCTGTCAGACACATTTCTGGCAGAAGCAGCACTAGATGCAGGGGTAGCGCTGCCACCCAAGGGCAGCGTTGAGCATCACCAAAGCTGAACATGGCAGCAGCAGGCAGGGTAATAGCAGTTCAGCCCTTGGAGAGGCTGGAAGGACGCGCCAACTTCACGTTTTGGAAGATCCGTACCCGCCTCCTTTTGGAGGAGAGGGGCTTGTGGGAGGTGGTGAGCGGCGACGAGTGCTCTCCGCCTCCACAGGCAAAAGGCATTAGCGCAGCGCAGGTGGTGGCGGGGAAGACGCCGTAGAAAGGTGCAGCAGATGCAAGTTTATCTACAACTGCAGCGGCGGCGTATGAGGAGTGGAAGAAGAAGGACAGGCAGGCCTACAGGTTGCTTGTCAACACTATCTCCAACCCGCATCTTCAGTACGTGAGTGACAAGGCTACTGCAAAGGAGGGCTGGGACACGTTGTGCAAGAAGTATGAGAGCAAGGATCCTGCATTACTCATGCTTTTGGAGGAAAAGATGATTGCGCTGAAAATGCAGGGTGGTGAAGGGATGGAGGCGTACCTGGACAGGGCAAAGGAGCTGGCGAAGCAGCTGAGAGTGGCCGGCAACCCTGTGGAAGAGACACGCATCATCCTCCTCTTGCTAAGGGGACTCACAACCAGGTACGACACGGTGCGAGAGACGCTGGAGTGCCAGCCAACTCTCGACCTCGACTTCATCTGCACATACCTGGTGCAGGTGGAATTGTGTCGCAATGCAGCAAAGCGCAATGGCGGCGGCAGCAGTGAAGCACTTTTTGTGGCCATGAGCTCTCGCAACCAGCAGCAGCAACAGCAGTCTGGGCAGCAGAGAGGCTGAAAGAAAGGCAAATGCCACTACTGCCAGAAAGAGGGATACTATAAAAAGGAGTGTTTCAAGCTCAAGAGGGACCAGAAGGAGCAGCAGCAGTAGCATTCATCGCATCAGCAGCAGCAGCGGCAAAAGCAGCAACAGCAGTAGCAGCAGTCACAGCAACGTCAGCGGCAGCAACAGCAGTAAAACCAAGCTGGTGTGCGCCACTTTGGCAACATGGCGAAGTCTGACATGTCGCAGGTGGAGAACGCAGATCTTGCATGGTACAAGGACTCAGGGTATACCAAGAGCCTCACACATCACAAGGAGTGGTTTACGCAGCTGTTGTCCATCCCTCCCCGTCCTATCGCTATGAGTGATGATCGGGTGGTGTATGCTGAGGGGATTGGGATTGTGGAGATGTGCTTGGAGACCCTACGTGGCATTGAAGTGGGAGTGTTTCATGGCGTGCTGTATGTACCTGATGCTGCATTGAACCTCCTATCAGTATCCTCTCTTACAAACACAGGACTGCGCGTCGTCTTCGATGATGACTATGGCTACATCCTCAGCAAGGATACAGGAGAGGAGTTGGCCAGGTCGGTGAAGGAGGGCGACATGTACCGCCTGCTGGGGACGACCAAGATCCCGCGTGAGCAGAGTCTTGCAGTAGTGGTGCAGGCGACAGATGGCGAGACCTGGCAGGCGACAGACGGCCACATCGGCATGCGCGCATTGCACCAGCTTCAAGCAAAGCAGATGGTGCGTGACCTGCCTACCATCTCTAACTTTGAGCAGCAGTTGTGCATCGGCTGTTTGGAAGGGAAGCAGCAACGGGAGGCGTTCTCTGGAGCAGGGGAGCGTGCGAAGGAGGTGTTGGAACTGGTCCACACGGACTTGTGCGGACCGATGCAGACCCAGAGCTTTGGAGGCTCTAGGTATTTCTTGACCTTCATTGATGATTTCAGCCGTTACACTGCTGTTTACTTCCTTCCTTCCAAGCACCAGTGCTTTGACAGGTTCAAGGAGTTCAAGGCCATGGTGGAGAACCAGACTGGCAAGAAGATCAAGGTGTTGCGCAGCGATTGCGGTGGAGAGTACCTGAGGAAGGAGTTCCAGGACTACCTCGCAGCAGCTGGCATCAAGGCGCAGCGTAACGCGCCGTACTCGCCGTAGCAGAACGGTGTAGCAGAACACGCCAATCGTACCATTGTGGAGTTGGCGCGCTCCATGCTGCACGCGGCTCGGCAGACCTACAACTTCTGGGCTGAAGCCATGAGCACTGTGGTCTACATCAAGAACCGCAGTCCAACTAAGGCGCTGGAGCAGATGACGTCGTACGAGGCGTGGTTCGGCAAAAATCCCAGCGTGGGTCATCTCCGAGCATTTGGCAGCCTGGCGCACATGCACGTGCCCATGGAGAAGCGGCAGAAATGGGACGCAAAGAGTGCGCAGATGCTGGTGATTGGCTACGACGTGGCAAGCATGGTCTATTGCCTCTAAGAGAGGGATACAGGCCACGTCATCATCTCCAGGGATGTCGTCTTCAATGAGAGCAATATCATCGACACCAACATTGTCTATGAAAAGGCAACAGAACCAGCAGCTGACAAGACAGTGGGAGCAGAAATCCTTCCTGGCCCAGTCTCTCCTGATCCTTCCTCTAATGTGACAGTGGGAGAATCGCTCTTCTCTCCCATGTCTGATGCAGCAGATACAGCAACCTCACCGGCAGAAGCAGAGGACGGAGATGTAGCACCACCACCAGCAGCAGTTATGCCAGCAGCACCGCGCCAGCCGCCCGCTAACGCTCCAGTACGAGGTCACAGGTACCCTCTTAGGGTGCGTTACAAGCCTGGTGAGCGCGGCCATTTCTGGATGCTGCAGAAACCAGAACAGATGAACGTCGTAGTTGCAGCAGATTCAGATGAGCCAACATCACACAAGGAGGCCATGGCTGCACCGGATGGAGCAGATTGGGCGCAAGCCGTACAGCAGGAGATACAATCGCAGCTGGACAACGGCACGTGGGAGCTGACTGAGCGTCCACCTGGACGTAAGGTGATCAAGTACAAGTGGGTGTTCAAGAAGAAGCGGGGAGCAGATGGTAACCTGGAAAAGTACAAGGCAAGGCTGGTCGCCAAGGGCTACTCGCAGCAGGAGGGCCTCGACTACACAGAAACTTTTGCCCCTGTTGCAAAGTTTGCCTCTATGCGCACGCTCCTCTCTTATGCAGCAGCTGAGGATTTCGAGGTTCACCACATGGATGTCAAGAAGGCATTCTTGAATGGTGACTTGGAGGAGGAGATCTACATGGAGCAGCCGGAGGGGTTCGTCATGGATGGCCAAGAGCACCTGGTTTGCAAGCTGCAGAAGTCGCTGTACGGCCTCAAGCAAGCGTCGCGTGCTTGGAACCAGAAGTTGGATGCGGCATTGCGGTGCGTCGGGTTTGAGCGCAGCGAGTGTGACTACAGCGTGTATCGCTGGTAGCATGAGCATGAGATCCTCATCATCATTGTCTATATGGATGACATGCTCCTCCTTTGCAACAACATGTCTGCACCGCAGGAGTTCAAGGAGGCCATGCAGGAGCGCTTCCAGATGTCTGATCTCGGGGAGGAATCATACCTCCTCGGAATCCAGATCATGCGTGACCGCAAATCACGCTCTCTCTCGCTACAGCAGATTCGCTACATCAAGGACGTCTTGCAGCGGTTCGGCATGGCAGAGGCCAAACCCATCGGCACGCCGCTAGAGACGCGGTAGTACCTCGTGAGCTTCAGTGGAGAAGCAGATGCAGCTGAGCGGCAGAAGTACCAGAGCGCCGTCGGCAGTCTCATGTACCTTATGGTGGCAACCAGGCCGGACCTCGAACAGGCTGTGAGCGCTGTGAGCCAGTACATGGCGAATCCCGGACCTGAGCACCATAAGGCAGTGAAGCGGATCTTCCGCTACCTTGCTGGAACCATCAACGTCGGCATCACCTACAACTGCAACGACACCAGCATCATCGGCTACAAAGATGCAGATTGGGCTTCAAATCCTGAGACACGCAAGTCCATCTCTGGACATGTGTTTCCCATAAATGGAGGTGCCATCAACTGCTGCAGCAAGCGACAGGTGGTCGTGGCCACCTCGAGCACAGAAGCTGAGTACGTCTCTCTCAACTTTGGAGCCAAGGAAGCAGTTTGGCTCCAGCGTCTCATGGCGCAGATGAGTGGGAGTGTAGCAGTTCCAGTTCCTGTGCGCGTCGACAACCAGAGCGCAATCGCACTCCCCAAGAATCCTGAGCACCATGCACGCACCAAGCATATTGACATCACATACCACTTCATCAGGCACATGGTGCAGGAGGGTGCTATCAAGCTGGAGTTTACTCCAACCAGCAGGCAGGTCGTTGATTTCTGCACCAAGCCAGTGACCCGTGAGAAGCAGCAGTTTTGCATGAAGGCATGTGGACTCAGCCCACTCTGACTGCGGGAACGTGGGAGATTGTTGGGAAAGGAGCCGTTCGGCTCTGTTTCAGGTCCACAGGAGCAAGTTCAAGGAAACTTCCGGATTCCTGCTCCGATTGTCGATCCATCTTCATCATTGAAAAGATCAGGTGGCAAATTATCTAGGGTCCAAGTTGCAGGCCGATCCAACGGTCGGATTAGGAGTTATGATATTTTGAAGTTTCAGGGATCATGGACCGCCGATGTCTGGGTGGCCATGGGCGATGGCTCCATGCCTTAGCCTGAGAAAAGAAAAAGGCAAGAGGTCTAGGTTCAAGACCTGATGGGAGAAATATCCAAAAAGGTCCTTGGTCTTAGGATTGCCTTATCAGAGTGTGCTGACTAGGATAAAGGTACCTCTCCTTACTTTTTAGGTGAGGTGAGATCCTTGTGTGCCTATCATGGACACATGGCGATTCTCCATGGGTTTGTGGGTGATGTGACCACTTGGAGTGTGCCATGAGAGCATTCTCTAGCTCTCTAGGTCGTGTGTGACTGGTCAGCCTGATTGTTAGGCTCATTTCCTCCCTTGTTTGAGATTGTAGACTCTAGTGTGTGAACCTTAGCCTCCATGGCTAAGTGGTGTGGCTTGTGAGAGGGCTGACTTGCCCAAGCTCTAGCTCTATATGTACTCCATCATTTTGAGTGATTCCACAACCATTGTTCAGCACAAGTGATGTCCTTTCAGTCCCACATGCTCGCTGCTCCAAGACTCCCTCTCTCTTCCAGATCCAACATTTGGTATCAGAGCCAGATTCTGCCAGATTCAGCCAGCACAGGCCGTCACTTTAAGAGTGACGGGTTAGGGTCAAACCTTGACCAGATTAGGCGCAAGCCGTGCAGCAGGAGATATAGTCGCAGCTGGAAAACGGCACTTGGGAGCTGACTGAGCGTCCACCAGGACGTAAGGTGATCAGGTGCAAGTGGGTGTTCAAGAAGAAGCGGGGAGCAGATGGTAACCTGGAAAAGTACAAGGCGAGGCTGGTCGCCAAGGGCTACTCGGAGCAGAAAGGCATCGACTACACATAAACTTTTGCCCCTGTTGCAAAATTTGCCTCTGTGCGCACGCTCCTCTCTTATGCAGCAGCTGAGGATTTCGAGGTTCACCACATGGATGTCAAGACGACATTCTTGAATGGTGACTTGGAGGAGGAGATCTACATGGAGCAGCCGGAGGGGTTCGTCATGGATGGCCAGGAGCACCTGGTTTGCAAGCTGCAGAAGTTGCTGTACGACCTCAAGCAAGCGTCGCGTGCTTGGAACCAGAAGTTGGATGCGGCGTTGCAGTGCATGGGGTTTGAGCGTAGCAAGTGTGACTATAGCGTGTATCGCTGGCAGCATGAGCATGAGATCCTCATCATCGTTGTCTATGTGGATGACATGCTCCTCCTTTGCAACAGCATGTCTGCACTGCAGGCGTTCAAGGAGGTGATGCAGGAGCGCTTCCAAATGTCTAATCTCGGGGAGGCGTCATACTTCCTCGGAATCCAAATCATGCGTGACCGCAAATCACGCTCTCTCTCGCTATAGCACAGTCGCTACATCAAGGACGTCCTGCAGCGGTTCGGCATGGCAAAGGCCAAACCCATCGGCACGCCGCTGAAGACGCGGCAGTACCTCGTGAGCTTTAGTGGAGAAGCAGATGCAGCTGAGCGGCAGAAGTACCAGAGCGCCGTCGGCAGTCTCATGTACCTAATGGTGGCAACTAGGCCGGACCTCGCACAGGCTGTGAGCGCTGTGAGCCAGTACATGGCGAATCCCGGACCTGAGCACCAGAAGGCAGTGAAGCGGATCTTTTGCTACCTTGCTGGAACCATCAACGTCGGCATCACCTACAACAGCAAAGACAACAGCATCATCGGCTACACAGATGCAGATTGGGCTTCAAATCCTGAGACCCGCAAGTCCATCTCTGAACATGTGTTTCCCATGAATGGAGGTGCCATCAGCTGGTGTAGCAAGCGACAGGTGGTCGAGGTCACCTCGAGCACAGAAGCTGAGTACGTCTCTCTCAGCTTTGGAGCCAAGGAAGCAGTTTGGCTCCAGCGTCTAATGGCGCAGATGAGTGGGAGTGTAGCAGTTCCAGTTCCTGTGCGCGTCGACAACCAGAGTGCAATCGCACTCGCCAAGAATCCTGAGCACCATGCACGCACCAAGCATATTGAGATCGCATATCACTTCATCAGGCACATGGTGCAGGAGGGTGCTATCAAACTGGAGTTTACTCCAACTAGCAGGCAGGTCGCTGATTTCTGCACCAAGCCAGTGATCCGTGAGAAACAGCAGTTCTGCATGAAGGCATGTGGACTCAGCCCACTCTGACTGCGGCAAAGTGGGAGATTGTTGGGAAAGGAGCCGTCCGGCTCTGTTTCAGGTCCACAGGAGCAAGTTCCAGGAAACTTCCAGATGCATCCTCCAATCGTCAATCCGTCTTCACCATTGGAAAGATCAGGTGGCAAATTATCTACGGTCCCAGTGTCAGGCCGATCCAACGGTCGGATTGGGAGATATGAATTTTTGAAGTTTCAGGGATCATGGACCGCCGATGTCTGGGTGGCCATGGGCGATGGCTCCATGCCTTAGCCTGAGAAAAGAAAAAGGCAAGAGGTCCAGGGTCAAGACCTGATGGGAGAAATATCAAAAAAGGTCCTTGGTCTTAGGATTGCCTTGTCAGAGTGTGCTGACTAGGATAAAGGTACCTCTCCTTAGTTTTTAGGTGAGGTGAGATCCTTGTGTGCCTGTCATGGACACATGGCGATTCTCCATGGGTTTGTGGGTGATCTGACCACTTGGAGTGTGCCATGAGAGCAGTCTCTAGCTCTCTAGGTCGTGTGTGACTGGTCAGCCTGATTGGTAGGCTGATTTCCTCCCTTGTGTGAGATAGTGGACTCTAGTGTGTGAACCTTAGCCTCCATGGCTAAGTGGTGTGGCTTGTTAGAGGGCAGACTTGCCCAAGCTCTAGCTCTATGTGTACTCCATCATTTTGAGTGATTCCACAACCATTGTTTAGCACAAGTGATGCCCTTTCAGTCCCACATGCTCGCTGCTCCAAGACTCCCTCTCTCTTCCAGATCCAACATTTGGTATCAGAGCTATATAGGGTCAAACCTTGACCAAATTGTACAAACGACCACAGGATCTTCAAGTTCGTAAGACAAGCTTTCCAACAAGCGCAAGATCGCGAAGAGCCAAAAATCGGATTGAGAGTTATGCTCAAAACGAGGTCGGCGAGGGCTACACTCTTCTCTATGAATAAGTCTGTCGCCTTGTGATGACCATAACTCTCTTGGTTCTTTGTCAAATTTTAAAAGTGGCACATGCGAATTGTAGTATTTTTCCTAAGCTTTCTATTGGAGCAAGACTATTTGCATTCCATCCATTCGTTTGGGAGAAACGACGTTTACAAGCTGGCTGGTCTGAGTTGGAGTAGGAGCAGAAGCATACCCTATTTTCAAGAGGGCATATCTTTCAAAGTCCCCTGTTGATGACCCTGTTTTATGGGTCGATCTGAAAGGTTTTGAGCTGACTTTTCTAGTGGTGGGCTGAGTTTTTCCAAATTCTCAGTCTGCTGGCATCTACAGTCCACTTTCTGTCAGACAGATTTCGGGCAGAAGCAGCAGCAGAAGCAGGGGTAGCGCTGCCATCCAAGGGCAGCGTTGAGCATCACCAAAGCTCAAAATGGCAGCAGCAAGCGTGGTAACAGCAGCCCAGCTCTTGGAGAGGCTGGAACGACGCGCCAACTTCTCGTTTTGGAAGATCCGTACCTGCCTCCTTTTGGAGGAGAGGGGCTTGTGGGAGGTGGTGAGCGGCGACGAGCGCGCTCCGCCTCCAGAGGCAAAAGGCATCACCGCAGCTGAGGTGGTGGCGGGGAAGACGCTGCAGAAAGGTGTAGCAGATGCAAGTTCATCTACAACTACAGCGGCGGCGTATGAGGAGTGGAAGAAGGACAGGCAGGCCTACAGGTTGCTTGTCAACAATATCTCCAACCCGCATCTTCAGTAAGTGAGTGAAAAGGCTACTGCAAAGGAGGGGTGGGACACGTTATGCAAGAAGTATGAGAGCAAGGGTACTGCATTCCTCATGCTTTTGGAGGAAAAGATGATGGCGCTGAAAATGCAGGGTGGTGAAGGGATCGAGGCGTACCTGGACAGGGCAAAGGAGCTTGCGAAGCAGCTGAGAGCGGCCGGCAACCCTGTGGTAGGACACGCTTCATCCTCCTCTTGCTGAAGGGACTCCCAACCAGCTACGACACGGTGCGAGAGACGCTGGAGTGCCAGCCAACTCTCGACCTTGACTTCATCTGCACACACACCTGGTGCAGGTGGAATTGCGTCGCAATGTAGCAAAGCGCAATGGCGGCGGCAGCAGTGAAGCAGTTTTTGTTGCCATGAGCTCTCGCAACCAGCAGCAGCAGCAGCGCTGTGGGCAGCAGAGAGGCAGAAAGAAAGGCAAATGCCACTACTGCCAGAAAGAGGGACACTATAAAAAGGAGTGTTTCAAGCTCAAGAGGGACCAGAAGGAGCAGCAGCAGGAGCAGTCATCGCAGCAACAGCAGCAGCAAAAGCAGCAACAGCAGCAACAGCAGTCACAGCAATGTCAGCAGCAGCAGTAGCAGATAAACCAAGTTGGTGTGCGCCACTTTGGCAACATGAATGTAGCGAAGGAGGTGCGCGACCGTCTCTTCATGGCGAAGTCTGACATGTCGCAGGTGGAGAAGGCGAATCTCGTATGGTACAAGGACTCAGGGTGTACCAAGAGCCTCACACATGACAAGGAGTGGTTTATGCAGTAGTTGTCCATCCCTCCCCGTCCTATTGCTATGGGTGATGATCGGGTGGTGTATGCTGAGGGGATTGGGATTGTGGAGATGTGGTTGGAGACCCCACGTGGCATTGAAGTGGGAGTGTTCCATGGCGTGCTGTATGTACCTGATGCTGCATTCAACCTCCTATCAGTCTCCTCTCTTACAAACACAAGACAGCGTGTCGTCTTCGATGATGACTATGGCTACATCCTCAACAAGGATACAGGAGAGGAGTTGGCCAGGTCGGTGAAGGAGGGCGACATGTACCGCCTGCTGGGGGCGACCAAGATCCCGCATGAGCAGAGTCTTGTAGCAGTGGTGCAAGCGACAGATGGCGAGTTCTGGCAGGCGAAAGATGGCCACATCGGCATGCGCGCCTTGCAGCAGCTTCAAGCAAAGCAGATGGTACGTGACCTGCCTACCATCTTTAACTTTGAGCAGCAGTTGTGCATCGGCTGTTTGGAAGGGAAGCAGCACCGGGAGGCATTCTCTGGAGCAGGGGAGCGTGCGAAGGAGGTGTTGGAACTGGTCCACACGGACTTGTGCGGACCGATGCAAACCCAGAACTTTGGAGGTTCTAGGTATATCTTGACCTTCATTGATGATTTCAGCTGTTACACTGCTGTGTACTTCCTTCCTTCCAAGGACCAGTGCTTTGACAGGTTCAAGGAGTTCAAGGCCATGGTGGAGAACCAGACTGGCAAGAAGATCAAGGCGCTGCGCAGCGATTACGGTGGAGAGTACCTGAGCAAGGAGTTCCAAGACTACCTCGCAGCAGCTGGCATCAAGGCGCAGCGCACCGCGCTGTACTCACCGCAGCAGAACGGTGTAGCAGAACGTGCCAACCGTACCATTGTAGAGTCGGCGCGCTCCATGTTGCACGCGGCTCGGCTGACCTACGACTTCTGGGCTGAAGCCGTGAGCACTGTGGTCTACATCAAGAACCGCAGTCCAACTAAGGCGCTGGAGTAGATGACGCCGTACGAGGCGTGGTTCGGCAAAAAAACGAGCGTGGGTCATCTCCGAGCATTTGGCAGCCCGGCGCACATGCACGTGCCCAAGGAGAAGCGGCAGAAATGGGACGCAAAGAGTGCGCAGATGCTGATGATTGGGTACGATGTGGCAAGCAAGGCCTATCGCCTCTACGAGAGGGATACAGGCCACGTCATCATCTCCAGGGGTGTCGTCTTCAACGAGAGCAACGTCATCGGCACCAACATTGTCTATGAAGAGGCAGCTCAACCAGCAGCTGACGAGACAGTGGGAACAGAAATCCTTCCTGACCTAGTCTCTCCCGATCCTTCCTCTACTGTGACAGTGGGAGAATCACTCTTCTCTCCCATGTCTGATGCAGCAGATACATCAACCTCACCGGCAGAAGCAGAGGAGGGAGATGTAGCACCACCTGCAGCAGCAGTTGTGCCAGCAGCACCGCGCCAGCCGCCCGCTAACGCTCCAGCACCAGGTCGCAGGTACCCTCTTAGGGTGCGTTACAAGCCTGGTGAGCGCGGCCATTTCTAGATGCTGCAGAAACCAGAACAGATGAACGTCGCAGTTGCAGCAGGTTCAGATGAGCCAACGTCATACAAGGAGGCCATGGCTGCACCTGATACAGCAGATTGGGCGCAAGCCGTGCAGCAGGAGATACAGTCGCAGCTGGACAACGGCATGTGGGAGCTGACTGAGCGTCCACCTGGATGTAAGGTGATCAAGTGCAAGAGGGTATTCAAGAAGAAGCGGGGAGTAGATGGTAACCTGGAAAAGTACAAGGCGAGGCTGGTCGGCAAGGGCTACTCGCAGCAGGAGGGCATCAACTACACAGAAACGTTTGCCCCTGTTGCAAAGTTTGCCTTTGTGCGCACGCTCCTCTCTTATGCAGCAGCTGAGGATTTCGAGGTTCACCACATGGATGTCAAGACGGCATTCTTGAATGGTGACTTGGAGGAGGAGATCTACATGGAGCAGCCGGAGGGGTTTGTCATGGATGGCCAGGAGCACCTGGTTTGCAAGCTGCAGAAGTCTCTGTACGGCCTCAAGCAAGCGTCGCATGCTTGGAACCAGAAGTTGGATGCGGCGTTGCAGTGCATGGGGTTTGAGCGCAGTGAGTGTGACTACAGCATGTATCGCTGGCAGCATGAGCATGAGATCCTCATCATCATTGTCTATGTGGATGACATGCTCCTCCTTTGCAACAGCATGTCTACACTGCAGGAGTTCAAGGAGGCGATGTAGGAGCACTTCCAGATGCCTGATCTCGGGGAGGCGTCATACTTCCTCGGAATCCAGATCATGCGTGACCGCAAATCATGCTCTCTCTTGCTACAGCAGAGTCGTTACATCAAGGACGCCCTGCAGCGGTTCGGCGTGGTAGAGGTCAAACCCATCGGTACGCTGCTGGAGACGCGGCAGTACCTCGCGAGCTTCGGTGGAGAAGCAGATGCAGCTGACCGGCAGAAGTACCAGAGCGCCGTCGGCAGTCTCATGTACCTGATGGTGGCAACCAGGCCGGACCTCGCACAGGCTGTGAGCGCTGTGAGCCAGCACATGGCGAATCCCGGACCTGAGCACCAGAAGGCAGTGAAGCAGATCTTCCGCTACCTTGCTGGAACCATCAACGTCGGCATCACCTACAACGGCAACGACAACAGCATCATCAGCTACACAGATGCAGATTGGGCTTCAAATCCTAAGACCCGTAAGTCCATCTCTGGACATGTGTTTCTCATGAATGGAGGTGCCATCAGCTGGTGCAGCAAGCGACAGATGGTCGTGGCCACCTCGAGCACAGAAGCTGAGTACGTCTCTCTCAGCTTTGGAGCCAAGGAAGCAGTTTGGCTCCAGCGTCTCATGGCGGAGATGAGTGGGAGTGTAGCAGTTCCAGTTCCTGTGCGCGTCGACAACCAGAGCGCA
>SZWC01000063.1:290124-304463 GCA_023375785.1 Penium margaritaceum
TCACACACGACCTAGAGAGCTAGAGAATGCTCTCATGGCACACTCCTAGTGGTCACATCACCCACAAACCCATGGAGAATCGCCATGTGTCCATGGCTAGCACACAAGGATCTCACATCACCTAAAAAGTAAGGAGAGGTACCTTTATCCTAGTCAGCACACTCTGACAAGGCAAACCTAAGGCCAAGGACCTTTTTCGATATTTCTCCCATCAGGTCTTGACCCTGGACCTCTTGCCTTTTTCTTTTCCCAGGCTAAGGCATGGAGCCATCGCCCATGGCCACCCAGACATCGGCGGTCCATGACTCGCGAAACTTCCAAAATTCATATCTCCCAATCCGACCGTTGGATCGGCCCGAAACTTGGACTGTAGATAATTTGCCACCTGATCTTTCCAATGAAGATGGATCGACAATCGGAGTAGGCATCTGGAATTTTCCTGGAACTTGCTCCCGAGGACCTGAAACTGAGCCGGACGGCTATTTTCCCATCAATCTCCCACTTTGCCGTAGTCAGAGTGGGCTGAGTCCACATGCCTTGATGCAGAACTCCTGCTTCTCACGGGTCACTGGCTTGGTGCACAAATCAGCGACTTGCCTGCTGGTTGGAGTAAACTCTAGCTTGATAGCACCCTCCTACACCATGTGCCTGATGAAGTGACATGCGATGTCAATGCGCTTGGTACGTGCATGGTGCTCATGATTATTGGCGAGTGCGATTGTGCTCTTGTTGTCGACGCGTACTGGAACTGGAACTGCTATACTCCCACTCATCTCCGCCATGAGACGCTGAAGCCAAACTGCTTCCTTAGCTCCAAAGCTGAGAGAGACGTACTCAGCTTCTATGCTCGAGGTGGCCACGACCACCTGTCGCTTGTTGCACCTGCTGATGGCACCTCCATTCATGAGAAACACATGTCCAGAGATGGACTTGCAGGTCTCAGGATTTGAAGCCCAATCTACATCTGTGTAGCCGATGATGCTGTTGTCGTTGCCATTTTTAGGTGATGCCGACGTCGATGGTTCCAGCAAGGTGGTGGAAGATCCGGTTCTCTGCCTTCTGGAATTCCGGTCCGGGATCAGCCATGTACTGGCTCACAATGCTCACGGCCTATGCGAGGTCCGGCCTGGTTACCACCATCAGGTACATAAGACTGTCGACGGCGCTCTGGTACTTCTGCCGCTCAGCTGCATCTGCTTCTCCACTGAAGGTCACGAGGTACTGCCGCGTCTCCAGCGGCGTGCCGATGGGTTTGGCCTCTGCCATGCCAAACCGCTGCAGGACGTCCTTGATGTAGCGACTCTACTGTAGCGAGAGAGAGCGTGATTTGCGGTCACATGTGATCTGGATGCCGAAGAAGTATGACGCCTCTCCGAGATCAGACATCTGGAATCGCTCCTACATGGCCTCGAATTCCTGCAGTACAGACATGCTGTTGGAAAGGAGTAGCATGTCATCCACATAGACAATGATGATGAGGATCTCATGCTCATGCTGCCAGCGATACACGCTGTAGTCACACTCACTACGCTCAAACCCCATGCACTGCAACGCCACATCCAACTTCTGGTTCCAAGCACGCGACGCTTGCTTCAGGCCGTACAGCAACTTCTGCAGCTTGCAAACCAGGTTCTCCTGGCCATCCATGACGAGCCCCTCCGGCTTCTCCATGTTGATCTCCTCCTCCAAGTCACCATTCAAGAATGCCGTCTTGACATCCATGTGGTGAACCTCAAATACCTCAGCTACTCCATAAGAGAGGAACGTACGCACAGAGGCAAACTTTGCAACAGGAGCAAAGGTTTCCGTGTAGTCGATGCCTTCCTGCTGCGAGTAGCCCTTGGCAACCAGCATCGCCTTGCATTTTTCCAGGTTGCTATCTGCTCCCCGCTTCTTCTTGAACACCCACTTGCACTTGATCACCTTGCGTCCAGGTGGATGCTAAGTCAGCTCCCACGTGCCGTTGTCCAGCTGCGTTTGTATCTCTTGCTGCACGGCTTGCGCCCAATCTACTGCATCAGGTGCAGCCATGGCCTCCTTGTATGACGTTGGCTCATCTAAATCTGCTGCAACTGCGACGTTCATCTATTCTGGTTTCTGCAGCATCCAGAAATGGCCGCGCTCACCAGGCTTATAGCAGCACCTGGGGCTGGAGCGTTAGCGGGCGGCTGGCGCGGTGCTGCTGGCACAACTGCTGCTACTGGTGGTGCGGCATCTTCTTCCTCTGCTTCTGCCGATGAGGCTGTAGTATCTGCTGTATCAGACATGGGAGAATAGACTGGTTCTCCCACTGTCACAGTGGAGGAAGGATCACGAGAGACTGGATCAAGAAGGATACCTGCTCCCACTACCTTGTCAGCTGCTGGTTCTGCTGCCTCTTCACAGACAATGTTGATGCCAATGACGTTGCTCTCGTTGATGACGACATCCCTGGAGATGATGACGTGGCCTGTATCCCTTTCGTAGAGGCGATAGGCCTTGCTTGCCACGTCATAGCTGATCATCAGCATCTACGCTCTCTTTACATCCCATTTCTGCCGCTTTTCCTTGGGCACGTGCATGTGCGCCAGGCTCCAAAATGTTCGGAGATGACCCACGCTCGGTTTCTTGCCGAACCACACCTCGTACGGCGTCATCTGCTCCAGCACCTTAGTTGGACTGCGGTTCTTGATGTAGACCGCAGTGCTCACTGCTTAGGCCCAAAAGTCGTAGGTTAGCCGAGCCGCGTGCAGCATGGAGCGCGCTAACTCAACGATGGTGCAGTTGGCGCATTCTGCTACGCCATTCTGCTGTGGCGTGTATGGCAGTGTTCGGTGCGCCTTGATGCCTGCTTGTGCGAGGTAGTCCTGGAGCTCCTTGCTCACGTACTCTCCTCCGCGGTCCCTTCCTAGCGCCTTGACTTTCTTGCCAGTCTGGTTCTCCACCATGGCCTTGAACTCCTTGAACCTGTCAAAGCACTGGTCCTTGGAGGAAAGGAAGTACATAGCAGTGTAACGGCTGAAATCATCAATGAAG
This sequence comes from Penium margaritaceum, assembly GCA_023375785.1. Classification (NCBI taxonomy): domain Eukaryota; kingdom Viridiplantae; phylum Streptophyta; class Zygnematophyceae; order Desmidiales; family Peniaceae; genus Penium; species Penium margaritaceum. Next base: position 293,140 of record SZWC01000063.1, read on the forward strand.
GTGAGAAAATACCTAGAGCCTTCGAAGCTCTGGGTCTACATCGGGCCACACAAGTCTGTGTGGACGAGCTCCAGCACCTCCTTCGCGCGCTCTCCTGCTCCAGAGAACGCCTCGCGATGCTGCTTTCCCTCCAAAAAACTGATGCACAACTGTTGCTCAAAGTTAGAGATGGTGGGTAAGTCACGCACCATCTGCCTCGTTTGAAGTTGCTGCAAGGCGCGCATGCCAATGTGGCCGTAGCGCGCATGCCAGATTTCGCCATCAGTGGCCTGCACCACTGCTGCAAGGCTCTGCTCGCGCGGGATCTTTGTCGCCCCCAGCAGGCGGTACATGTCGCCTTCCTTCACCGACCTGGCCAACTCCTCTCCTGTTTCCTTGTTGAGGATGTAGCCATAGTCATCGTCAAAGACGACTCGCAGTCCTGTGTTGGTGAGAGAGGACACTGAGAGAAGATTGAACGCAACATTAGGTACGTACAGCACGCCATGGAACACTCCCACTTCAATGCCACGCGGGGTCTCCAACCACATTTCCACAATCCCAATCCCCTCAGCATACATCACCCGATCATCACCCAGAGCGATAGGACGGGAGGGATGGACAGCAGCTGAATAAACCACTCATTGTGATGTGTCAGGCTCTTGGTACATCCTGAGTCTTTGTACCATGCGAGATCCGCCTTCTCCACCTGCGACATGTTAGACTTCGCCATGAAGAGACGGTCGCGTACCTCCTTGGCCACATTCATGTTGCCAAAGAAGCGCACACCAGCCTGGTTTTGCTGCTGTTGCTGACGCTGTTGTGACTGCTCCTGCAACTGCTGTGGGGACTACTGTTTTTGCTACTGTTGCTGCTGCTCCTTCTGGTCCCTCTTGAACTTGAAACAGTCTTTCTTGTAGTGCCCCTTTTTGGCAATAGTGGCACTTGCACTTCTTCTTGCCTCTCTGCTGCCCAAACTGCTGCTGCTGCTGCTGGTTGCGTCAGCTCGTGGCTACAAAAGCTGCTTCATTGCTGCCGCCGCAATTGCGCTTTGTTGTATTGCGACGCAATTCCACCTATACCAGGTGTGTGCAAATGAAGTCGAGATGGAGGGTGGGCTGGCACTCCAGCATCTCTCGTAGCGTGTCGTAGCTGATAGGAAGTCTCCTCAGCAAGAGGAGGACAAAGCGCGTGTCTTCTACAGGGTTGCCGGCCTCTTTCAGCTACTTCGCCAGCTCCTTTGCCCTGTCCAAATACACCTCCATCCCTTCGCCACCCTGCATTTTCAACGCCATCATCTTCTCCTCCAAAAGCATGAGGAATGCAGGATCCTTGCTCTCATACTTCCTGCACAACGTGTCCCATCCCTCTTTTGCAGTAGCCTTGTTACTCACGTACTGAAGATGCGGGTTGGAGATGGTGTTGACAAGCAGCCTGTAGGCCTTCCTGTCCTTCTTCTTCCACTCCTCATATGCCGCCGCTGCAGTTGTAGATGAACTTGCATCTGCTGCACCTTTCTGCGGCGTCTTCACCGCCACCACCTCAGTTGCGGTGATGCCTTTTGCTTGTGGAGGAGGAGCACGCTCATCGCCGCTCACCACCTCCCACAGGCCCCTCTCCTCCAAAAGGAGGCGGGTACGGATCTTCCAAAACGTGAAGTTGGCGCGTCCTCCCAGTCCCTCCAAGAGGTGGGCTGCTGTTACCACGCCTGTTGCTGCCATTTTGAGCTTTGGTGATGCTCAACGCTGCCCTTGGATGGCAGCGCTACCCCTGCTTCTGCTGCTGCTCTTGTCAGAAATCTGTTTGACAGAAAATGGACTGTAGATGCCAGCAGACTGGGAATGTTGAAAAACTGAGTCCACCTCTGGAAACTTCAGCTCAAAACCTTTCAGATCAACCGATAAAACAGGGTCATCAATAGGGGATTTCGAAAGATATGGCCTCTTGAAAACGGGTTGTGCTTCTGCTCCTACTCCAACTCAGACCAGCCAGCTTGTAAACGGCGTTTCTCCCAAACGAATAGATGGAATGAAAATTTCTTTCGACCAATAGAAAGCTGAGGAAACACACTACAATTGGCATGTGCCACTTTTTAAATTTGACAAAGAAACAAGAGAGTTATGGTCATCACAAGGCGACAGTCTTACTCATAGAGTAGAGTGTAGCCCTGGCCGACCTCGTTTTGAGCATAACTCTAAATCCGACCGTTGGATCTTCGCGATCTTGGGCTCGTTGGAAAGCTTGTCTTGCGAAATTAAAGATCTTGTGGTCGATCGTCAAATTTGGTCAAGGTTCGACCCTAAGCTTTCACTTTCAAAGTCACGTCCTGTACCGACTGAAACTGGTAGAATTTGGCTTTGATACCATATGTGAGATCTTGAGGAGAGAGGGAGCCTTGGAGCAGCGAGCATCTGGGACTGAAAGGGCATCACTTGTGCTGAAGAATAGTTGTTGAATCACTCAAAATAATGGAGTACATATAGAGCTAGAGCTTGGGCAAGTCAGCCCTCTCACAAGGCACACCACTTAGCCATGGAGGCTAAGGCTCGCACACTAGAGTCCACAATCTCACACAAGGGAGAAAATCAGCCTAACAATCAGGCTGACCAGTCACACCCGACCTAGGGAGCTAGATAATGCTCTCATTGCACAGTCCTAGTGGTCACATCACCCACAAATCCATGGAGAATCGCCATGTGTCCATGGCTAGCACACAAGGATCTCACCTCACCTAAAAAGTAAGGAGAGGTACCTTTATCCTAGTCAGCACACTCTGACAATGCAATCCTAAGACCAAGGACCTTTTTGGATATTTCTCCCATCAGCTCTTAACCCTGGACCTCTTGCCTTTTTCTTTTCTCAGGCTAAGGCATGGAGCCATCGCCCATGGCCACCCAGACATCGGCGGTCCATGANCTCTCACAAGCCACACCACTTAGCCATGGAGGCTAAGGCTCACACACTAGAGTCCACAATCTCACACAAGGGAGGAAATCAGCCTAACAATCAGGCTGACCAGTCACACACGACCTAGGGAGCTAGAGAATGCTCTCATTGCACACTCCTAGTGGTCACATCACCCACAAATCCATGGAGAATCGCCATGTGTCCATGGCTAGCACACAAGGATCTCACCTCACCTAAAAAGTAAGGAGAGGTACCTTTATCCTAGTCAGCACACTCTGACAATGCAATCCTAAGACCAAGGACCTTTTTGGATATTTCTCCCATCAGCTCTTAACCCTGGACCTCTTGCCTTTTTCTTTTCTCAGGCTAAGGCATGGAGCCATCGCCCATGGCCACCCAGACATCGGCGGTCCATTACCCCCGTAACTTTGAAAATTCATATCTCCCAATCCGACCGTTGGATCGGCCTGAAACTTGGACTAGAGATAATCTGCCATCTGTTTTTCAAATGGTAAAGACGGATTGACAATCGGAGCAGGCATCTGGAAGTTTCCTGGAACTTGATCCTATGGACCTGAAATTGAGCCGGACGGCTCCTTTCCCAACAAGTCTTATGCGTCAAACGGAAGCAAGACAACAGCATCGACAAGTACAAGGCAAGGATCGTTGCGAAGGGGTTCTTGCAGAGAGTAGGGTCTGAGTACGACGAGACCTACTCTCATGTCGCATCCTTCCCCTCCATCCGCACCTTGCAGGCTGTGACTGCGTTGCGCAACATGGAAATCCACCAGATGGACGTCAAGACCGCCTTCCTCTACGGGAAGCATGACAAGGAGATACTAATGGAGGTGCCCGAGGATGTCAAGGCAAAACGCAGGCAGGTGTGTCGCCTCATCAAGGCCCTCTACGGGCTGAAACATGCCCCAAGGATCTGGTACAACGAGATAAACAGCTTCATGGCTGGCCTTGGCTTCTCGCACTCCCACAACGACCCCAGTGTGTATGTGCGTGCGGATGACCAGGGGCTGTTGATGGTAGCGCTGTACGTGGATGACGTGATTTTGGCCTCCACCTCCATGAAGGCCCTCGAGGCCCTCAAGGAGAAGCTGCATGGGCGGTTTCAGATGAAGGACATGGATGAGCTCGAGTACTACTTGGGCATCGCCATACATCGCGACCGAGCTGCAGGCACCATCGAGCTCAACCTGACGAAGTACATCTCAGAGGTGCTTCGGCGCTATGGCATGGAAGACGCCAAACGCCTCAGCACTCCTCTCCCCACGAAGTGCAATCTCACCTCTGCCCACTCCTCCAATACAGAAGCCGAGCACCATGAAATGCAGGATGTACCATACCAGTCTACTATGGGTAGCATCATGTATGCCATGGTTGGCACGCGGCCGGACATGTGAAGCGCATTTTGCACTATCTCAACAAGACACGGCACATGGGACTGCAGTATGGCGGCCTTCAAGGAACAGACCCTTTGCTCCTCAAGTGCTATACCGACGCAGATTTTGGAGGCAACGTGGATGATAGGAAGTCCACCTCGGGCTTTGTGTGCCTTGTGAACGGCAGTGCTGTGTCATGAGCCAGCCGCAAGCAGGACTGTGTCTCCATCTCAACCGCAGAAGCTGAGTACGTGGCACTGTCTGAGGTGTGCAAGGAGACGCAGTGGCTACGCAGCTTAATCGCTAAGATGCACGCACCAAAGAAGGAGGCCACGATCGTCCACGTCGATAACCAGAGTGCGATGGACATCGCGTTGAAGGACACCCTCTCCATGTGGACCAAGTACATCGACATCCGCTACCACTACACGCGCGACCTCGTCGCCAAGGGAGTGGTGGATCTGTAGTACATCTCAACCAAGCAGATGCTTGCGGACTTCCTGACGAAGCCGCTGGACAGTGGCCGGGGTACGGGGCATCGAGATGGTGAGCCCAGCAGACAAGGGCTGAACGGACGGCCTACTTCACAGGTGGCCGATATCGCTGGACCCATGGCCGTAGCAAGATTCTAGCCGTAGATGGACGCAGGTGCAAGGGAGAGTTTGCTATGTTCTGTGTATGCCCCTGGTCCAATCAACGGAAGATTTAGACTAGGTATGCACTGCGCTTGTAGCGCAAGTCCCCTAGCGATACGAAGAGAGGCTAAGAGAGACAAGGCATACACTGCTCATCCTTGTGGAGTAAGTCCCCTGGGTCTACTCTTGGTAGTCTACCTAGTGCATGCTCCTTAGGACAACTTCCTACAACCTAGTGGGTGAAGGTGCCATATTGCAAGCGAGAGGTCCAGGGTCGAATCCCGCCAAGACCAAATTTTCTTTGTGACTAAAAAGGGCCAAGGAAGCTTCCTAGAAGCCTCTAAGGTCCAAGGTGGATCAAGCGCCACTTGGCGGTCACAGAGGGTGCCATGCCATCAAAGCTGATGACACTGCCTAGGGTGGCCTTGGAGGGAGGCCCCTCCAAGGAGCCACTGGGTGCACTAACCAGAGACTATATAAGGGCTGTCATTTGCATGTGATCATATCATCATCTCTTACTCTTGAGACTTGGGAGAGAACTAATCCCTTGTTGGCCACCAAGAAAGAGGGTAAAGGACAAGTGCAAGTGTACACTTTGGTGTGTAGCATTGCCAGTTGGGTGAGAGTTTGGAACACTCTCCGGCCACGGTTGGGACAAGCTAAGTGAACCTTTCAGTGTGGAAACACCACTTCGTGGGTGTTGGGAAAGGAACCATCCGGCTCAGTTTCAGGTCCACAGGAGCAAGTTCCAGGAAAATTCCAGATGCCTACTTTGAATGTCAATCTGTTTTCATCATTAGAAAGATCAGGTGGCAAATTATCTACGGTCCAAGTTTCAGGCCGATCTAACAGTCGGATCGGGAGATATGAATCTTCAAAGTTTCGGGGGTCATGGACCACCGATGTCTGGGTGGCCACGGGTGATGGCTCCATGCCTTAGCCTGAGAAAAGAAAAAGGCAAGAGGTCCAGGGTCAAGACCCGATGGGAGAAACATCCAAAAAAGGTCCTTGGTCTTAGGATTGCCTTGTCAAAATGTGCTGACTAGGAAAAAGGTACCTCTCCTTACTTTTTAGGTGAGGTGAGATCCTTGTGTGCTAGCCATGGACACATGGCGATTCTCCATGGGTTTGTGCGTGATATGACCACTAGGAGTGTGCCATGAGAGCATTCTCTACCTCTCTAGGTCATGTGTGACTGGTCAGCCTGATTGTTAGGCTGATTTCCTCCCTTGTGTGAGATTTTGGACTCTAGTATGAGAACCTTAGTCTCCATGGCTAAGTGGTGTGGCTTGTGAGAGGGCTGACTTGCCCAAGCTCTAGCTCTATATGTACTCCATCATTTTGAGTGACTCAACAACCATTTTGAAGCACAACTGATGCCCTTTCAGTCCCACATACTCACTGCTCCAAGACTCCCTCTCTCCTCAAGATCCAACAGTGGGTGTTCTCTACCTTGGTTGAAATACCAAGGGCGGTTGGCGGTTTGCCTGTCGGCACCGTTTACTCTAAACCGTAGCCAAGTGCGGAGTGACACGAGCGTGCTGACATAACAATGGTGCGGTTTGCAGGTTTTTCCACACTGCTATACTGTGGTGAGTATGGCATAGTGCGTTGCGCCTTGATGCCAGCTGCTATGAGGTGGTCCTGCAACTCCTTGCTCAGGTACTCTCCTTCGGGATCGCTACGCAGCACTTTGATCTCCTTACCAGTCTGGTTCTCCACCATTGCCTTGAATCCTTGAACCTATCAAAGTACTGGTCCTTGGAAGCAAGGATGTACATAGTAATGTAACGGCTGAAATCATTAGTAAAGGTAAGAAAATACCTAGAGCCTCTAAAGCTCTGGGTCTGCATCGGGCCACGCAAGTCCGTGTGGACAAGTTCCGGCACCTCGTTTGCATGTTCTTGTTGGGAAAGGAGCCGTCCGGCTCAGTTTCAGGTCTACAGGAGCAAGTTCCAGGAAACTACCAGATGCCTGCTTCGATTGTCAATCCGTCTTCATCATTGGAAAGATCAGGTGGCAAATTATCTACAGTCCAAGTTTTAGGCCGATCCAACAGTCGGATTGGGAGATATGAATTTTCGAAGTTTCGGGGGTCATGGACCGCCGATGTCTCGGTGGCCATGGGCGATGGCTCCATGCCTTAGCCTGAGAAAAAAAAAGGCAAGAGGTCCAGGGTCAAGACCTGTTGGGAGAAATATCCAAAAGGTCATTGGTCTTAGGATTGCCTTGTCAGAGTGTGCTGACTAGGATAAAGGTACCTCTCCTTACTTTTTAGGTGAGGTGAGATCCTTGTGTGCTAGCCATGGACACATGGCGATTCTCCATGGGATTGTGGGTGATGTGACCACAAGGAGTGTGCCATGAGAGCATTCTCTAGCTCTCTAGGTCGTGTGTGACTGGTCAGCCTGATTCCTAGGCTGATTTCCNATGGCTCCATGCCTTAGCCTGAGAAAAGAAAAAGGCAAGAGGTCCAGGGTCAAGACCTGATGGGAGAAATATCCAAAAAGGTCCTTGGTCTTAGGATTGCCTTGTCAGAGTGTGCTGACTAGGATAAAGGTACCTCTCCTTACTTTTTAGGTGAGGTGAGATCCTTGTGTGCTAGCCATGGACACATGGCGATTCTCCATGGGATTGTGGGTGATGTGACCACAAGGAGTGTGCCATGAGAGCATTCTCTAGCTCTCTAGGTCGTGTGTGACTGGTCAGCCTGATTCCTAGGCTGATTTCCTGCCTAGTGTGAGATTGTGGACTCTAGTGTGAGAGCCTTAGCCTCCATGGCTAAGTGGAGTGGCTTGTGAGAGGGCTGACTTGCCCAAGCTCTAGCTCCATATGTACTCCATCTTTTTGAGTGATTCAACAACCATTCTTCAGCACAAGGGATGCCCTTTCAGTCCCACATGCTCGCTGCTCCAAGGCTCCCTCTCTCCTCCAGATCCAACAGCTCTCCTCCTCCACAGAACGCCTGGCGATGCTGCTTCCCTTCCAAGCAGCCTATGCACAACTGCTATTCAAAGTTGGAAATGGTGGACAAGTCACGCACCATTTCCTTCGCTTGAAGCTACTGCAAGGCGCGCATGCCGATGTAGCCATAGCGCGCATGCCAGATCTTGCCATCAAGTACCTGAACCACTACTGCAAAACTCTGCTCACACGGGATCTTGGTCGTCCTCAGCAGGCGGTAGATATCGTCCTCCTTCACCGACCTGGCCAACGACTCTCCAGTGTCCTTGTTGAGGATATAGCCATAGTCAGCATCGAAGACAACGCGTAGTCCTGTGTTGGTGAGAGAGGAGACTGAGAGGAGGTTGAATACAACATCAGGTATACATAGCACGGCATGGAACACTCCCTCTTCAATGCCACGCGGGATGTCCAACACATCCTCACAATCCAAATCTCCTCAGTATATACCATCCGATCTTCACCCATTGTAATACGATGGAGAGGGATGGACAGTAGCTGCGTGAATTACTCCTTGTGATGCGTCAGGCTCTTGGTACACTCTCAGTCCTTGTACCATGCAAGATCCGTCTTCTCCACCTGTGACATGTCAGACTTTGCCATGAAGAGACGGTCGCACACCTCCTTGGCCACAATCATGTTGGATCTGGAGGAGAGAGGGATTCTTGGAGCAGCGAGTATGTGGGACTGAAAGGGCATCAGTTGCGCTAAAGAATGGTTATTGAATCACTCAAAATGATGGAGTACATATAGAGCTAGAGCTTGGGCTAGTCAGCCCTCTCACAAGCCACACCACTTAGCCATGGAGGCTAAGACTCACACACTAGAGTCCACAATCTCACACAACAGAGGAAATCATCCTAGCAATCAGGCTCACCAGTCACACACGACCTAGAGAGCTAGAGAATGCTCTCATGGCACACTCCTAGTGGTCACATCACCCAAAAAAACCATGGAGAATCGCCATGTGTCCATGGCTAGCACACAAGGATCTCATCTCACCTAAAAAGTAAGGAGAGGTACCTTTATCCTAGTCAGCACACTCTGACAAGGCAATCCTAAGACCAATGACCTTTTGGATATTTCTCTCATCAGGTCTTGACCCAGGATCTTTTGCCTTTTTCTTTCCTCAGGCTAAGGCATGGAGCCATCACCCATGGCCACCCAAACATGAGCAGTCCATGACCTAGGAAACTTTGAAAATTCATATGTCCCAATCCGACTGTTGGATGGGCCTGAAACGTGGACCGTAGACTATTCATATCTCCCAATCCCAATGGTAGTTTCCTGGGACTTGCTCCTTTGCACCTCAAACTGAGCCAAATGGCTCCTTTCCCAAGAATTCATGTTGCCAAAGTGGCACACAGCAGCCTGGTTTTGCTACTACTATTACTGCTGACGCTACTGTGACTGCTGCTATTGCTGCTGCTGATGCTGCTGTGACTGCTCCAATTTGTGTTGAAACTGTTGCTTTTCCTGGTGCTACTATCTCTTGAGCTTGAAATACTACTTTTTATAGTGTCCTTCTTTCTGGCAGTTGTGGCATTTCCCTCTCTTCTTGCCTCTCTGCTACCTAGACTACTGCTACTACTGGTTGCGTGAGCTCGTGGCCACAAAAGCTGCTTCACTGCTGCCGCGGCCATTGCGCTTTGCTGCATTGCGACACAGGTGTGTACAGATGAAGTTGAGATCAAGAGAGGGCTGGCACTCCAGCGTCTTTCGTACCGTGTCGTAGCTGGTTGGGAGTCTCCTCAGTAAGAGGAGGATGAAGCGTGTCTCTTCCACAGGGTTGCCGGCCGCTCTCAGCTACTTCGCCAACTCCTTTGTCCTGTCCATGTACGCCTCTATCCCTTCACCATTTGTATTTTATGTGCCATCATCTTCTCCTCCAGAAGCATGAGGAATGCAGGATCCTTGCTCTCATACTTCTTGCACAACGTGTTCCACCTCTCATTTATAGTAGCCTTGTCAATCATGTACTGGAGATGCGCATTGGAGTTGGTATTGATGAGTAGCCTGTAGGCCTGCCTGTCCTTCTTCTTCCACTCCTCATATGCCGCTATTGCAATAGTAGATGAACTTGCATCTGTGATACCTTTATACAGCATTTTCCCCACCACTATCTGTGGTGCGGCTATGCCTTTTGCCTGTGGAATCAGAACCGGCTCATCGCAGCTCACCTCCAAAAAGTGGCGGGTACGGTTCTTTCAAAACGTGAAGTTGGCGCGTTCCTCCAACCTCTCCAAAGGCTGGGCTGCTGTCACAACACTTGCTGCTGCCATTTTTAGTCTTGGTGATGCTGAATGCTGCCCTTGGATGGCGACGCTATCCCTGCTTCTGCTGCTACTTCTGCTAGAAATCTGTCAAACAGAAAATATACTATAGATGCCAGCAGAATAGGATAGACCCATAAAATAGGGTCATCAACAAGGAAATTTGAAAGATATGCCTTCTTCAAAACAGGATATACTTCTGCTCCTACTCCAACTCAGACCAGCCAGCTCGTAAATGGGATTTTCCCCAAAAGAATCGATGGAATGTCAATTGTTTTATACCAATGGAAAACTTAGGAAAAATAATATAATTTGCATATACCATGTTTTATAGTTGACAAAGAAACGAGAGAGTTATGGTCATCACAAGGCGACAGTCTTACTCATAGAGAAGAGTGTAGTCCTTGCCGGCCTCGTTTTGAGCATAACTCTCAATCCGACCATTGGATCTTCAGGATCTTGAAGATCCAGTGGTCGATCATCATATGTGGTCAAGGTTTATCCCTAACCCGTCACTTGAAACAGTGACAGCCTGTGCTGGCTGAAACCGACAGAACTTGGCTCTGATACCAAATGTTAGATCGGGAGGAGAGAGGGGGCCTTGGAGCAACGTGCATGTGTAACTCAAAGGGCATCCGTTGTGCTACAGAATGATTATTGAATCACTTGAAATGATGGGATAAGTATAGAGCTAGAGCTTTGACAAGTCAGCCCTCTCACAAGCCACACCACTTAGTCATGGAGACTAAGGCTAACACACTAGAGTCCAGAATCTCATATACGAGAGGAAATCAGCCTAACAATCAGACTTACCACTCACACACGACCTAGAGAGCTTGAGAATTATCTCATAGCACACTCCTAGTGGTCACATCACCCAAAATCCCATGGAGAATCGCCATTGTCCATGGCTATCACATAAGGATCTCACTTCATCTAAAACATAAGGAGGACTACCTTTATCCTAGTCAGTACACTCTGACAAGGCAATCCTAAGACGAAGGACCTTTTTGGATATTTCTCCCATCAGGTCTTGACCCTGGACCTTTTGCCTTTTCCTTTCCAAGGCATAGAAAAATTACCACCTGATCGCTCAATTAGTGAAGTCGGATGGGCGATCGAAGCAGGCATACTGGTAGTTTCCTGGATCTTGCTCCTATGAACCTGAAACTGAG
>SZWC01000063.1:308889-328767 GCA_023375785.1 Penium margaritaceum
AATTGTGGGAAGCCTGGGCATTGGGCACGAGAGTGCAGGGCTCCCAAGAAGGAAAATGGAGATCATGGTGGTAGATATGAGGGAAGGGAAAAGGTTAGAAGGAGTTGACAAACATGATGGCTGAGAGCGTGTTGGCAATCAAAGGAGGGATACTGCTCAAGCGTGGAGCCTACACGCTTGACCCTGGCAGGAACCACCACTCCTTAAAGGAGAAGGATGAGTTCATCTCCATTGGGAACACTGAATGTCACTTAAGGTGTACCAACGGCAGTCTTGTCCATGCACAAAGCGAGGGAGATAAGTTGATCAGTATCAACGTGAACGGTGCTGGAATATTGGGAAAGGAGCCACCCCGCTCGGTTTCAGGTCCACATGTTCCAGGAAACTACCAGATGCCTGCTCTAATCGTGAAGCCGACTTCATCATTCCAAAGATCAGGTGGCAAATTGTCTATGGTCCAAGTTTCAGGCCGATCCAACAGTCGGATTAGAAGATATGAATTTTTTAAGTTTCCAAGGTCATGGAGCGCCGATGTCTGGGTAGCCATGGGTGATAGCTCCATGCCTTAGCCTGAGAAAAGAAAAAGGCAAGAGGTCCAGGGTCAAGACCTGATGGGAGAAATATCCAAAAAATATCCTTGCTCTTAGGACTGCCTTTTCGGAGTGTACTGACTAGGATAAAGGTACCTCTCCTTACATTTTAGGTGAGGTGAGATCCTTGTGTGCTAGCCATGGACACATGGCGATTCTCCATGGGTTTGTGGGTGATGTGACTGGTCAGCCTCGTTGTTAAGCTGATTTCCTCCCTTGTGTGAGATTGTGGACTCTAGTGTGTGAGCCTTAGCTAAGTGGTGTGGCTTGTGAGAGGGCTGACATGCCCAAGCTCTACTTCTATATATACTCCATCATTTTCAGTGATTCAACAATCATTCTTCAGCACAATTAATGCCCTTTCAGTCCCACATGCTCGCTGCTCCAAGGCTCCCTCTCTCCTCCAGATCCAACATGAAAAGACTTGAAGCTGGAGAACGTCGTCTACATGCCGTCTTTTGCGGCAAACCTCTTGTCAGTGTCCAAAATCACGGACCACAATATGACGGTCGTCTTTACGGAGGAGGAGGTAGTGATTGTCAAGAACAAGGACATCAAGATCTCCTATCCCAAAGAGAGTCTTGTCGCACAGGTCCCAAGAGTTGATGAGCTCTACGTGTAGTAGACCAAACTCATTGAGAGTACAAATGAGAGATATGCAGTGATTGAAGAGCCAAAGTCTCCAAAGCCTGATGTAGCACCACAGGCTATCACCATGGCAGCCAACTCTACCAATGACATAAATATTGAGCTGTGGCACAGGCAGTTTGGCCATGTGGCTGACAGCACACTCCAAGCCATACAGGAACACGAAGTGGTTCATGGGATGGAAGGATGCAAGGCCAAGGATGAGGGAAAGTGTAAGAAGCTCTGTGAACCATGCCTCCAAGGCAAGGTAAAGAGAAAGTCCTTTGAGTGTAATGGGCAACGTGCGGCAACAATCTTGGACCTGATTCACTCTGATGTGTGTGGACCATTCCGTACTCATTCCAATGGAGGGACCAAGTATTTCTTGACCTTCATCAATGACTACAGTCGCAAGATGTGGATCTACTTCCTCAAGACAAAGGGAGAGGTCAAGGAGAAGTTGCAAGAGTTTGTCACGATGGTAGAGCGGCAGACAAGCAAGAAGGTCAAGGCACTACGCACGGACAACGGTGGTGAGTACGAGGCGTACAAAGGCAGGTTGAGCCAACACGGCATTAAACACCAGACCACCACGCCTTACACCTCCCGGAGGAATGGCGTTGCCGAACGGATGAACCAGACTATCCCAGTCATGACACGAAGCATGCTCTTTGATGCCAAACTCCCACCTTGCTTCTGGGCTGAAGCTGCAAGAATTGCTAGCTACCTTGTGAATCTCACTCCGGCAGCCGCGCTTGGAAGGGGTGGTAAGAAGCAGCAAGAGAAGCAGCTCAGGACGCCACAGGAGGCTTGGTCAGGGAAGAAACCAGACGCCTCACACTTGAGGGTCTTTGGCTGTACTGCCTGGACAAAGATCCAAGCAGGAGAAGGAAGTAGCAAACTGGATGCACGTACTCACAAGTGTGTTATGGTCGGATACGACCCTACATAGAAGGCTGTGGGACGAAGCGGCTGGAAAGCTCATCAGCAGCCAAGATGTCGAGTTTGAAGAAAGGACCCTCGGCAAGGGAGAGTTGCTGGATCCTGTCCATGCTCCCAAATCAGGAGAGTGGGTTGTGTTGCTTGAGTTAGGTGATCAGGCACCTGAGAACTGGCAGATGGTGCCAATGAAGGATGGTGCTGTAGGGAGAGTGGCTGTGCAGGCTCGCACAGCGACGGACTCTGACAGTGAGTCTGAGTCGTCCGAGGCCTCTGAGTCAAACTTTGAGGCCGGTGGCTCTTCCTCAAACAACGGATTACTAGCAACGTAGGAACAACAGAAGCAACTAAGCCTTGAAGCACTACCAGTAATACTCTGGCGTAGTACGCGCCAGAAGAAGCCTACGCCCAAATACAATGCTGAGAGTACGGAATGGACCGGACTGAGCTGGTCATGCTTGGCTAAGGGAGAGCCTGTGACCGTAACGGAAGCTATGAACATACCAGATGCAACCAAGTGGAAGGAGGCAGTGGATAGCAAATTTCGCATCCATTAAAGAGAACGGAACATGGGTTGTGGTGGACAGGCCTCCATACGCGTACGTGGTAGGGTCAAAGTGGGTACTCAGGAAAAAGTTCAAGCGATTTAGGGCTCTATTGACAAGTACAAGGCAAGAGTTGTGGCGAAGGGGTTTTCCCAATATGCAGGCTTAGAGTACGAGGAGACATTTGCACCTGTCATCACCTTTGCCTCCATCAGATCCATGTTGGGTGTCGCTGCTACAAAACATCTGGAGGTCCACCAGATGGATGTCAAATCAGCTTTCCTCTACGGGAAGCTAGACAAAGAAGTGCTGATGGAAGTGCCGGAGGGAGTGAAAGCTCCACAGGACAAGGTTTACAAACTGGTCAAAGCACTGCACGGGCTGAAACAGGCCTCAAGGATGTGGTACAAGGAGATGGAGGGCTTCATGGTTGGAGTCACCTTCACGCACTGCCAGAACGATCCTAGTGTCTATGTGCGGGAGGATGAGCAAGGCTTGATGCTGGTTCCACTGAACGTAGATGACCTGATCATCTGCTCGTCATCAGTCCAGCTGTTGAACAAGCTGAAGACAGATCTCAGCAACAGGTTCAAGATGAAGGACAAGGGTCCGCTTGAGTTCTACCTTGGGATAGCCGTCCATCGCAATCGAGCAGCAGGCACCATCGAGCTGAACCAGACCAAGTACATCATGGAGGTCCTCAAGTGCTACAACATGGAGGACTGCAAGCCCATGAACACACCCATAACAAGAGACATCAAGCCCTCCTCCTCCATGAGCCCCAGCATAGAAGCAGAACAGCGTGAGATGGAGAACATTCCCTACCATTCTGCTATTGGCAGTCTCATGTATGTCATGGTGGAAACATGCCCTGATATTTGCTATGCTGTGAGACAAGTGAGCAGGTTTGTGGCCAATCCAGGGCCACAGCACTGGCAAGCAGTCAAGCGCATCATGCACTATTTATGAAGATGCGACATATGGGACTCTTGTTTGGAGACCAAGAGGGATCTGACCCGCTGCGGCCGGTGTGCTACATAGATGCCGACTAGGGAGGAAGAATCGATGACAGAAAGCCCACCTCACGCTTTGTGTGCCTCCTGAACATTGGTGTAGTCTCTTGGACAAGCAGAAAGCAAGAGTGTGTCTCCCTCTCTACCACAGAGGCAGAGTACATCGCTCCATCAGAAGTATGCAAGGAGACACAGTGGCTACGCTGTTTGCTTGCCGAGATGAGAGTGCCACAAACGGAAGCAACAGAGGCCCGCATCGACAACAAGAGTGCCATGAAAATGGCACAGGATGATGTCATTTCCCGATGGACCAAGCACATCAACATCAGGTACCACTACTCACGTGATCTGGTCGCAAAGGAGATCGTGGACCTGGAATACGTGGAGACCAAGAAGATGCTCGCAGATTGTATGACAAAGGTGCTTCACAGTAAATTGTACTCTACAGGTACTCAAGGCATTGGTATGGTCAACATAGGGGACGAAGACTGAGGCCAAGACTGCTGGACAGAGGAGAGGTCTCACAGCTAATGGACAGAGGAGCAAGGGAGAGTTTGTTGACCTGATATGCTCCTTGTCTATCGCTGACATTTGGACATGCACAGGACGGACTAGGCATGCACTTCTCCTTTGAAGTAAGTTCCGTAAGTCTGGTCCAGATAGACAAGGCATGCACTGCTCCTTTGGAGCAAGTCCCCTTGGTCTAAAGTGGATAGTATATTGAGCAAACACTACCTAGGATAACTCCTTGTGGCTTAGACGTTCCAGAGTTAGTCTATGGAGCGAGAGGTCACTAGGTCAAATCCCAGCCTAGTGACTAAATTTCTTTGTGACCAAAAGGGGGACAGGAAGATTCTAAGAGACATCTTGGAGCATTCCCAGGTCCTTCCTGGTGGCTGCGCCACTTGGCGGTCACAGGGAGCGCCATGTAGGCAAGGGGGATGACGCAATCCAGATTGCCCCCAAAGTGGCTTCTCCAAGGAGTCACTGCGCACCTAGGCTAGAGGCTGGCTCTAGGACTATAAGAACCTGTCAGTTGCCTGTCATTGAGTATAGTTCTTACCTTTGAGACTCCTCACAGAGTTGTCCACTAGAGGCAGACACTAAAGAAGTATTGGTTGGTCTAAGCACCAGGAGTTAGCTCCCCATGCGAAAGTGACCAGGTGCTAAGTACACAGTGCAAGGAAGTGATTCCTATGAACTGCTCAGTGTGGAACCTTGGCTTTGAGGGTGATATCACCTCTTGGTTGCAATACCAAGAGCGGTCGGCGGGAACCATTGTGTCAGAATCCGCTTTCTAGACCGTCGCCTCAGGCAGGTTGACACATGCCATATCTCGCCATCTGTTGCCTGCACCACTATAGCACGACTTTCTTCACGTGGGATCTTGGTCATCCCCAACAGGCCGTACATGTCGCCCTTCACCGACCTGGCCAACTCCTCTCATGTGTACTTGTTGAGGATGTAGCCATAGTCATTGTCAAAAATAACACGCAATCATGTGTTGGTAAGAGAGGCAAATGCAGCATTAAGTACATACAGCATGCCATAGAACACTCCCATTTCAATGCCATGTGGGGTCTCTAACCACATCTCCATAATCCTAATTCCCTCAGCATACACCACCCGATCATCATCCATAGCAATAGGATGAGGAGGAATGGACAGGAGCTGCGTAAACTACTCCTTGTGATGTGTCAGGCTTTTGGTACACCCTAAGTCCTTGTACCATACGAGATCCATCTTCTCCACCTACAACATGTCAGACTTCGCCATGAAGTCCTTGACGATCGCGTACCTCTTTGGCCACATTCATATTGCCAAAGTTGTACATACCAACCTGGTTTTGCTGCTGTTGCTGCTGCTGCTGAAGCTAATGTGACTGCTGCTGTTGTTGTTGCTGTGGATAGTATTGCTTTTGCTACTGCTCTAACTGCTCCTTCTGGTCCCTCATGAGCTTGAAATACTCATTTTTATAGTGTCCCTCTTTCAGGTAGTAGTAGGATTTGCCTTTTTTCTTGCCTCTCTGATGCCCAAACTGCTGTTGATGCTTGTGATTGCATGAACTCGTGGCCACAAAATCTGTTTCACTACTGCCGCTGCCATTCTGCTTTGCTACATTGCAACGCAATTCCACCTGTACCAGATGTGTGCAGATGAAGTCGAGATCGAGAGTGGGCTGGCATTCCAGGGTCTCTCGTATCGTATCGTAGCTGGTAGGGAGTCTCCTCAACAAGAGGAGAATGAAGCGCATCTCTTCAACAAGGTTGCCTGCTGCTCTCAACAGCTTCGCCAATTCCTTTGCCCTGTCAAGGTATACCTCCATCCCTTCACCACCCTGTATATTGAGTGCCTTCATCTTCTCGACCAAAAGCATGAGGAATACAGCATCCTTGCTCTCATACTTCTTGCACAATGTCTCCTACTCCTCTTTTGCAGTAGCCTTGTCACTCACGTTCTGGAGCTGCAGATTGGAGATGGAATTGACAAGCGGCCTGTAGGCCTACCTATCCTTCTTCTTCCACTCCTCATATGTCAGTGCTGCAATTGTGGATGAACTTGCATGTACTATACTTTTTTGTGGCATTTTCCCTACCACCACGTGCGCTGCGGTGATGCCTTTTTCCTGTGGAGGCGAAGCACGCTTGTCGCTGTTCACCACCTCCCACAAGCCCCTCACCTCCATGGGAAGGCGTGTACGGATCTTCCAAAACGTGAAATTGGCACGTCCCTCCTGTTGACCTGATATGCTCCTTGTCCATAGCTGACATTTGGTTAGGCACGGGATGGACTAGGCATGCATTGCTTACTCCCTTGGAGTAAGTTCCCTCAGTCTGGTCCAGATAGACAAGGCATGCGCTGCTCCTTTGGAGCAAGTCCTCTTGGTCTAAACTCGATAGTATAGCCACCAAACACTATTTAGGACAATTCCTTGTGGCGTAGACGTTCCACAGTAGGTCTCTGGAGCGAGAGATTACTGGGTCAAATCCCAGCCCAGTGACAAATTTTTTTGTCACCAAAAGAGGGTAGGAAGGTTCTAAGAGACATCTTAGAACATTCCAACGTCCTTCCTGGTGGGTGGTGCCACCTGGCGGTCACCGGGAAGTGCCATGTAGGCAGGGAGGATGATGCAATCCAGATTGCTCCCAGAGTGGCTCATCCAATGAGCCACTGAATGCCTAGGTCAGAGGCTGGCTCTAGGACTATGTGAACCTGTCAGTTGCCTGTCATTAAGTACAATTCTTACCTTTGAGACTCCTCACAGAGTTGTCCATCAGAGGCACATACTTAAGAAGCATTGGTTGGTCTAAGCCCCAGGAGTTAGTTCCTCGCGCAAAACTGACCAGGTACTAAGGACACAGTGCAATGAAGTGATTCCTATGAACTACTTAGTGTAGAACCATGATTCTGACGGTGATATCTCCTCCTAGTTGCAATACTAGGAGTGGACGGCAAGTGCCATTGTGTCGGCCTTGTTTTCTAGTCCGTTGCCTCCAACAGGCGGTACATATCACCTTCCTTCACCGACCTGGCCAACTCCTCTCCCGTTTCCTTGTCAAGGATGTAGCCATAGTCATCGTCAAAGACGACTCGCAATCCTGTGTTGGTGAGAGAGGACACTAAGAGAAGGTTGAATGCAGCATGAGGTATATACAGCACGCCATGGAATACTCCCATTTCAATGCCACGTGGGATCTCCAACCACATCTCCATAATCCCAATCCCTTCAACATACACCATCCGATCATCACCAAAAGTAATCAGTCGGGGGAGAATGGAGAGCAGCTGCGTAAACCACTCCTTGTAATACATCAAGCTCTTGGTATATCCTGTGTCCTTGTACCACGCCATATCCGCCTTCTCCTTCTGCGACATGTCAGACTTTGCCATGAAGAGGCGGTCGCGCACCTCCTTGGCCACATTCATGTTGCCAAAATGGCGCACGCCGGTCTGGTTCTGCTGCTACTACTGCTCCTGCTAACGTAGCTGTGAGAGCTACTGCTGCTGCTTTGGAGATTTCTGGTTTTGCTGCTGCTGCTGCTCCTTCTGGTCCCTCTTGAACTTGAAGTATCCTTTCTTGTAGTGCCCATTTTCTGGCAATAGTGGTACTTGCCTTTCTTATCTCACGTAAAAAGTAAGGAGAGGTACCTTTATCCTAGTCAGCACACTCTGACAAGGCAATCCTAAGACCAATGACCTTTTGGATATTTCTCCCATCAGGTCTTGACCCACGATCTTTTGCCTTTTTCTTTTCTCAGGCTAAGGCATGGAGCCATCACCCATGGCCACCCAAACATGAGCGGTCCATGACCTCGGAAACTTTGAAAATTCATATCTCCCAATCCGACTGTTGGATGGGCCTGAAACGTGGACCGTAGACTATTCATATCTCCCAATCCCAATGGTAGTTTCCTGGAACTTGCTCCTTTGGACCTCAAACTGAGCCAAATGGCTCCTTTCCCAAGAATTCATGTTGCCAAAGTGGCACACAGCAGCCTGGTTTTGCTACTACTATTACTGCTGACGCTAATGTGACTGCTGCTATTGCTGCTGCTGACGCTGCTGTGACTGCTCCAATTTGTGTTGAAACTGTTGCTTTTCCTGGTGCTGCTATCTCTTGAGCTTGAAATACTACTTTTTATAGTGTCCTTTCTGGCAGTTGTGGCATTTGCCTCTCTTCTTGCCTCTCTGCTACCTAGACTACTGCTACTACTGGTTGCGTGAGCTCATGGCCACAAAAGCTGCTTCACTGCTGCCGCGGCCATTGCGCTTTGCTGCATTGCGACACAGGTGTGTACAGATGAAGTTGAGATCGAGAGAGAGCTGGCACTCCAGCGTCTTTCGTACCGTGTCGTAGCTGGTTGGGAGTCTCCTCAGTAAGAGGAGGATGAAGCGTGTCTCTTCCACAGGGTTGCCGGCCGCTCTCAGCTACTTCGCCAACTCCTTTGTCCTATCCATGTACGCCTCTATCCCTTCACCATTTGTATTTTATGTGCCATCATCTTCTCCTCCAAAAGCATGAGGAATGCAGGATCCTTGCTCTCATACTTCTTGCACAACGTGTTCCACCTCTCATTCATAGTAGCCTTGTCAATCATGTACTGGAGATGCGCATTGGAGTTGGTATTAATGAGCAGCCTGTAGACCTGCCTGTCCTTCTTCTTCCACTCCTCATATGCCGCTACTGCAATAGTAGATGAACTTGCATCTATGATACCTTTATGCAACATTTTCCCCACGACTATCTGTGGTGCGGCTATGCCTTTTGCCTGTGGAACCAGAACCGGCTCATCGCAGCTCACCTCCAAAAGGTGGCGGGTACGGTTCTTTCAAAACGTGAAGTTGGCGCATTCCTCCAACCTCTCCAAAGGCTGGGCTGCTGTCACAACACTTGCTGCTGCCATTTTGAGTCTTGGTGATGCTGAATGTTGCCCTTGGATGGCGACGCTATCCCTGCTTCTACTGCTGCTTCTGCTTGAAATCTGTCAAACAGAAAATATACTATAGATGCCAGCAGACTAGGATAGACCCATAAAATAGGGTCATCAACAAGGAAATTTGAAAGATATGCCTTCTTCAAAACAGGATATACTTCTGCTCCTACTCCAACTCAGACCAGCCAGCTTGTAAATGGGATTTTCCCCAAACAAATCGATGGAATGTCAATTATTTTATACCAAATGGAAAACTTAGGAAAAATAATATAGTTTGCATATACCATGTTTTATATTTGACAAAGAAACGAGAGAGTTATGGTCATCACAAGGCGACTGTCTTCCTCATAGAGAAGAGTGTAGTCCTTGCCGGCCTCGTTTTGAGCATAACTCTCAATCCGACCATTGGATCTTCAGGATCTTGAAGATCCAGTGGTCGATCATCATATGTGGTCAAGGTTTATCCCTAACCCGTCACTTGAAACAGTGACAGCCTGTGCTGGCTGAAACCGGCAGAACTTGGCTCTGATACCAAATGTTAGATCGGGAGGAGAGAGGGGGCCTTGGAGCAACGTGCATGTGTAACTCAAAGGGCATCCGTTGTGCTACAGAATGATTATTGAATCACTTGAAATGATGGGATAAGTATAGAGCTAGAGCTTTGACAAGTCAGCCCTCTCACAAGCCACACCACTTAGTCATGGAGACTAAGGCTAACACACTAGAGTCCAGAATCTCATATACGAGAGGAAATCAGCCTAACAATCAGACTTACCACTCACACACGACCTAGAGAGCTTGAGAATTATCTCATAGCACACTCCTAGTGGTCACATCACCCAAAATCCCATGGAGAATCGCCATTGTCCATGGCTATCACATAAGGATCTCACTTCATCTAAAACATAAGGAGGACTACCTTTATCCTAGTCAGTACACTCTGACAAGGCAATCCTAAGACGAAGGACCTTTTTGGATATTTCTCCCATCAGGTCTTGACCCTGGACCTTTTGCCTTTTCCTTTCCAAGGCATAGAAAAATTACCACCTGATCGCTCAATTAGTGAAGTCGGATGGGCGATCGAAGCAGGCATACTGGTAGTTTCCTGGATCTTGCTCCTATGAACCTGAAACTGAGCTGGATGACTCCTTTCCCAACAATGCTTGCCTTCACCAGGCTTGTAGCGTTCCCTGAGAGGGTACCTGCGACCTGGTATTTGAACGTTGGTAGGGGGTTGGCGCGGTACACTTAGCACAACTGCTACTATTGGTAGTGGTGCATCTTCTTCCTCTGCTTTTGCCCATGAGGTCGCTGTATCTGCTGCATCAGACATGGGAGAGTAGAGTGGCTCTTCCACTGTCACAGTAGAAGAAGGGTCAGGAGGGACATGGTCAGGAAGAGTGTCTGTTCCCGCTGTTTCATCATCTGCTGGTTGTGCTGACTCTTCGTAGATGATATTGGTGCCGATGACGTTGTTTTTATTGAAAACGATATCCCTGGAGATGATGATGTGTCCTGTATCCCTCTCATAGAGGCGNTAGGCCTTACTTGCCACATCATAGCCAATCATCAACATCTGCACGCTCTTTGCATCCAAGTTCTGTCGCTTCTCCTTTGTAATGTGCATGTGTACCAAGCTGCCCAACGCGAGAAGATGACCCATGCTCGGCTTCTTGCTATACCACGCCTCGTACGACGTCATTTGCTCTAGGGCCTTGGTTGGACTATGGTTCTTGATGTAGACCGCAGTGCTCATGGCTTTGGTCCGAAGTCATAGGTCAGCCAAGCTGCGTGCAGCATGGAGAATGCGGACTCAATGATGTTATGGTTGGTACGTTCTGCTACACCGTTCTGCTGCGACGAGTATGTCGCAGTACGCTGTGCCTTGATGCCAGCTGCTGTGAGGAAGTCATGGAAGTCCTTATTTAGGTATTCTCCACCACGGTTACTGTGCAGTGCCTTGATCTTCTTGCCGGTCTGGATCTCCACCATTACCTTGAACTCCTTGAATCTGTCACAACACTCGTCCTTGGAAGCAAGGAAGTACACAGCAGTGTAACGGCTGAAATCATCAATAAATGTTAGGAAGTACCTAGAGCCTCCAAAGCTCTGGATCTGCATCGGGCCACACAAGTCTTTGTGGACCAGCTCCAGCACCTCCTTCGCATGATCCCTTGCTCTAGAGAACGCCTCGCGATGCTACTTTCACTCTAAACAGCCAATGCACAACTGCTGTTCAAAGTTGGAGATGGTAGACAAGTCACACACTATCTGCTTCATTTGAAGCTGCAACAAAGCACGCATGCCGATGTGGCCATAGTGTGCATGCCAGATTTTGCCATCTGTCGCTTGCACCACTACTACAAGACTTTGCTCATGAGGGATCTTGGTTACCCCTAACAGGTGGTGTTGGAACTCCAGGAGAGAGCATATGGGAATGAAAGGGCATCAGTTGTACTAAAGAATGGTTATTCAATCACTCAAAATAATAGAGTATATATAGAGCTAGAGCTTGGGTAAGTTTGCCATCTCACAAGCCACATCATTTAGCCATGGAGGCTAACGCTCACACACTAGAGTCCATAAACGCACACAAGAGAGGAAATCAGCCTAGCATTCAGGCTGAGTACTCACACATGACCTAGAAAGCTGGAGAATACTCTCATGGCATACTCCTAGTAATCACATAATCCACAATCCCATAGAGGATTGCCATGTGTCCATGGCTAGCACACAAGGATCTCACCTCACCTAAAAAGTAAGGAGAGGTATCCTTTTCCTAGTCAGTACACTTTGACAAGGCAATCCAAGAATCTAGGACCTTTTTGGATATTTCTCCCACCAGGTCTTGACCCTGGAACTCTTGTCATTTTCGTTTCTCAGGCTAAGGCATGGAGCCATCGCCCATGGTCACCCAGACACCGGCGGTCGATGATCCTGAAAATTTTGAAAATTCATATATCTCAATCCGAACGTTGGATCAGCCTGAAACTTTGACCGTAGACAATTTGCCACTTGATCTTTCCACTGGTGAAGTCGAATTGATAATCGAAGCAAGCATGTCGCAGTATCCTTGAACTTGCTCCTGTGGACCTGAAACTGAGCTGGATGGCTCCTTTGCCAACACTCTCTCACTTTCTCATAGTCAGAGTGGGCAGAGTCCACATGCCTTCAGGCAGAACCATTGCTTCTCATGGGTCACTGGCTTGGTACAGAAATCAACGACCTATTTGCTGGTTGGAGTACATTCAAGCTTGATAGCTCCCTCCTGTACCATGTGCATGATGAAGTGATATGCAATGTCAATATACATGGTGCGTGCATGGTGCTCTGGATTCTTGGCAAGTGTGATTGTGCTCTGGTTGTCGACGCGCAGAGGAACTGGGAGTGCTGCACTCCCACTCATCTCTTCCTTGAGACGCTGAAGCCAAAATGCTTCCTTGGTTCTAAAGCTCAAAGAGACGTATTTACCTTCTGTGCTTGAGGTAGCCACGACCACCTGTCCCTTGTTGTACCAGCTGATGGTCCGGCCATTCATGAGGAATACATGTCCAGAGATGGACTTGCGGTCCTCAGGATTTGAAGTCCAATCTGCATCTATGTAGCCGATGATGCTGTTATTGTTGTTGTAGGTGATGCCGATGTTGATGGTTTCAGCAAGGTAGCGGAAGATCCGCTTCACTGCCTTTCCTTCAGGTACTCAAGTCCGGGGTTCACCATGTGCTGGCTCACAGTGCTCACAGCCTGTGCGAGATCCGGCCTGGTTGCCATCATCACGTACATGAGACTGCCGATAGCACTTTGGTACTTCTACCGTTCAGTTGTATCTGCTTCTTCACTGAAACGCACGAGATATTGTCGCGTCTCAAATGGCGTATTGGTGGGTTTTGCCTCTGCCATGCAAAATGCTGAAAAACATCCTTGATGTAGTGGCTCTGCTGTAGCGAAAGAGAGTGTGATTTGCGGTCACGCGTGATCTGGATGTCGAGGAAGTATGACGCATCCCTGACATCACACATGTGCAAGCGCTCCTGCATGACCTCTTGCAGTACACACATGCTGTTGGAAAGGAGGAGCATGTCATCCACATAGACAATGAACATGAAGATCTCATCTCCATGCTGCCAGTCATAGACGTTGTAGTCACACTCGCTGTGTTCAAACCACATACACTACAATGCCGCATCTAATTTCTGGTTCCAAGCATGTGACATTTGCTTGAGGCCGTACAGCGACTTCTGCAGCTTTCAAACCAGATGTTCCTGGCAATCCGTGACGAAACCCTCAACTGCTGCATACGAGAGGAGCGTGCGCACAGAGGCAAACTTTGCGACAGGGATCAAGGTTTCTATGTAGTCAATGCCCTCCTGCTGTAAGTAGCCTTTGGCGACCAACCTCACCTTATACTTTTCCAGGTTGCCATCTGCTCCCCGCTTCTTCTTTAACATCCACTTGCACTTGATCACCTTGTGTCCAGCTAGACGCTCAGTGAGCTCCCATATGCCATTGTCTACATGCGACTTATCTCCTGTTACACGGCTTCTGTCTAATGTGCTGCATCAGGAGCAGCTATGGCCTCCTTGCATGACGATGGCTCATCTCTTAGAGGGCAGTTGGCATGGTGCTGCTAGCACAACAGCTGTTGCTGGTGGTGCTGCATCTCCCTCTTTTGTCTCTGACGATGAGGCTGCTATATCTGCTGCATCTAACATGGATGATTCTCCCACTTTCATAGTAGAGGAAGGATCAGGAGAGACTGGGTCAGGAAGGATATCTACCCCCATTGCCTCGTCAGCTACTGGTTCTTCTGCCTCTTCACAGACGATGTTGGTACCAATGACGTTACGCTCGTTGAAGATGACATCCGTAGAGATGATGATGTGGCCTCTATCGCTCTTGTAGAGGCGATAGGCCTTCCTTGCCATGTCATAGCCGATCATCAGCATATGTGTGCTCTTCGCGTCCCATTTCTGGCGCTTCTTCTTCAGCACGTGCATGTGTGCCAAGCTACCAAACGCGCAAAAATGACCTACGCTCGGATTCTTGCCGAACCACGCCTCGTACGTCGTCATCAGCACCTTAGATGGGGTGTGGTTCTTGATGTAAACTGCAGTGCTCACTGCTTCGGTCCAAAAGTCATATGTGAGCCGAGCCGTGTGTAGCATGGAGCATACCGACGCAACGATGGTACGGTTGGCACATTCTACTGTATCGTTTTGCTACGGTGAGTACGGTATGGTATGCTGTGCCTTGATTCCAGCAACTGAGAGGTAGTCATGGAACTCCTTACTTAGGTACTCTCCACAACGGTCGCTGTATAGTGCCTCGATTCTCTTGCCAGTCTGGTTCTCAACCATTACCTTGAAGTCCTTGAACCTGTCAAAGCACTAGTCCTTGGAAGCACGAAAGTATACAGCAGTGTAACGGCTGTATTCATCAGTGAAGGTCAAAAAATACCTAGAGCCTCCAAAGTTCTGGGTCTGCATCGAGCCACACAAGTCTGTGTGGACCAGCTCCAGTACCTCCTTCGCACGCTCTCCTGCTCCAGAGAATACCTCGTAATGTTTCTTCCCTTCCGATCAGCCGATGTACAACTGCTACTCAAAGTTGGAGATGGTGGGTAGGTCACGCACTATCTGCTTTGGTTGAAGCTACTGCAAGGCGTGCATGCCGATGTGGTCGTAGCGGGCATGCTGTTGACCTGATATGCTTCTTTTCCATTACTGACATTTGGACAGGCATGGGACGGACTAGGCATGCACTACTCCTTTGGAGTAAGTCCCCTAAGTCTGGTCCAGATAGACAAGGCATGTACTGCTCCTTTGGAGCAAGTCCCCTTGGTCTAAACTGGATAGTATAGCCAGCAAATACTACCTAGGACAACTCCTTGTGGCTTAGACGTTCCAGATATAGTCTCTAGAGTGACAGGTCACTAGGTCAGATCCCAGTCGAGTGACTAATTTTCTTTGTGACCAAAAGGGGGACAGGAAGGTTCTAAGAGACATCTTAGAATATTCCAAGGTCCTTCCTGGTGGCTGGCGCCACTTGGCGGTCACAGGGAGCGCCATGTAGGGAAAGGGGGTGATGCAATCCAGATTGCCTCCAAAGTGGCTCCTCCAAGGAGTCACTACGCGCCTAGGCTAGAGGCTTGCTCTAGGACTATAAGAACCTATCAGTTGCCTGTCATTGAGTACATCTCCTACCTTTGAGACTCTTCACAGAGTTGTCCACCAGAGGCAGATACTAAAGAAGCATTGGTTGGTCTAAGTCCCAGGAGTTCGCTCCTCGCGCGAAAGTGACCAGGTGCTAAGGAGGCTGTGCAAGGAAGTGATTCCTATGAACTGCTCAGTGTGGAACCTTGGCGCTGAGGATGATATCACCTCTTGGTTGTTATACCAAGAGCGGTCGGCAGGAACCATTGTGTTGGAACTCGTTTTCTAGACCATCGCCTCAAGCAGGTTGACAAAGATTAATGGGCCTACACTGACTAGTTGTAAGGCTCGCTTCTGCGTACTCTCTTGTCCTCTCTATCTTGCAGCGCACATCAGCTCCATCAACTCCATCTGCTCCATCTGCTCCATCAGCTCCAACAACGGGTACTGGCACTTAGCGAACAAGGGCCAAGGATAAGCTCTGTCCTTGGAGGTACGACTCTGTTTGTAGGTGATCAACAGCTAAGGGGTAAGCAATCGATCTACACCTTCTAAACTGGTAGCAAACAACAGCCTACATCAGCCTACATCAGCCTCAACGAAGCAGAGAAGCAAAGAAGTAGAGAAGCAATATGACGACTCCCACGACGCTCACTCTCAAGCAGGTCAACGGTGGGATATCAAAGTTCATAGGGACAGATTTTCCCTTGTGGAAATGGTAATTTGAGATTGTCATGAGGGTGCGTCGCTACTTGAAGATGTTCCTTGGAGAAGAGGTTGAACCTCCAAAAACAGATACTAGATATGAAGCATGGAGTGTCAAAAACGACATGGCGCTTGCGATTCTTGTGACATCAGTACATGATTCACAGCATATCCACCTCCAAGGTATCACACATGCATAAAAAGCTTATAAGAAGCTTGCACGTGTACACCAATCAACGGCTCTTGCAAATTGCCTCTTCATCCTTCAAAGCTGATTTTGATGAGGGTGAGCGAGGGAGAGTCGATTCCAGACTTCCTACTATAGTTGGAAGGACTACTCCAACAAGTGATCCAAATGAACTGGGAAATCGACACCAACATGCAGGCCATGATCCATCTCATGGTACTACCTGAAAGCTGGGGACCTCTGATCACCGTTTTTTGCGGTTGGAAGGAGGAGCATTTGACGTATGAGGCAGTTTCTGAGTACAACGAGGCCATGCGTTGCAGCGGTAGTGAGACTAACATTTCAGCCTATGCTGGACAGTATGGTGATCATGGCAAAACTCCTCTTTTGGTCAGGACAGGAGCGTCAGCGTTGGCGGAGGAGGAAAAGGTGATGGTGGCAGTGGAAAGGGTTCAAAGCGTCCTGAGAAGTGCCACAATTGTGGGAAGCCTGGGCATTGGGCACGAGAGTGTAGGGCTCCCAAGAAGGAAAATGGAGATCATGGTGGTAGATATGAGGGAAGGGAAAAGGTTAGAAGGAGTTGACAAACATGATGGCTGAGAGCGTGTTGGCAATCAAAGGAGGGATACTGCTCAAGCGTGGAGCCT
Organism: Penium margaritaceum; assembly: GCA_023375785.1. NCBI lineage: Eukaryota > Viridiplantae > Streptophyta > Zygnematophyceae > Desmidiales > Peniaceae > Penium > Penium margaritaceum. The sequence continues at coordinate 325,730 of SZWC01000063.1, forward strand.
ACACGCTTGACCCTGGCAGGAACCACCACTCCTTAAAGGAGAAGGATGAGTTCATCTCCATTGGGAACACTGAATGTCACTTAAGGTGTACCAACGGCAGTCTTGTCCATGCACAAAGCGAGGGAGATAAGTTGATCAGTATCAACGTGAACGGTGCTGGAATATTGGGAAAGGAGCCACCCCGCTCAGTTTCAGGTCCACAGGGGCATGTTCCAGGAAACTACCAGATGCCTGCTCTATTCGTGAAGCCGACTTCATCATTCCAAAGATCAGGTGGCAAATTGTCTACGGTCCAAGTTTTAGGCCGATCCAACAGTCGGATTAGAAGATATGAATTTTTTAAGTTTCCAAGGTCATGGAGCGCCGATGTCTGGGTAGCCATGGGTGATAGCTCCATGCCTTAGCCTGAGAAAAGAAAAAGGCAAGAGGTCCAGGGTCAAGACCTGATGGGAGAAATATCCAAAAAATATCCTTGCTCTTAGGACTGCCTTTTCAGAGTGTACTGACTAGGATAAAGGTACCTCTCCTTACTTTTTAGGTGAGGTGAGATCCTTGTGTGCTAGCCATGGACACATGGCAATTCTCCATGGGTTTGTGGGTGATGTGACCACTAGGAGTGTGCCATGAGAGCATTATCTAGCTCCCTAGGTCGTGTGTGACTGGTCAGCCTCATTGTTAAGCTGATTTCCTCCCTTGTGTGAGATTGTGGACTCTAGTGTGTGAGCCTTAGTTAAGTGGTGTGGCTTGTGAGAGGGCTGACATGCCCAAGCTCTACTTCTATATATACTCCATCATTTTGAGTCACTCGGCAATCATTCTTCAGCACAATTAATGCCCTTTCAGTCCCACATGCTCGCTGCTCCAAGGCTCCCTCTCTCCTCCAGATCCAACATGAAAAGACTTGAAGCTGGAGAACGTCGTCTACATGCCTTCTTTTGCGGCAAACCTCTTGTTAGTGTCCAAAATCACGGACCACAATATGACGGTCGTCTTCACGGAGGAGGAGGTAGTGATTGTCAAGAACAAGGACATCAAGATCTCCTATCCCAAAGAGAGTCTTGTCGCACAGGTCCCAAGAGTTGATGGGCTCTACGTGCAGTAGACCAAACTCATTGAGAGTACAAATGAGAGATATGCTGCGATTGAAGAGCCCAAGTCTCCAAAGCCTGATGTAGCACCACAGGCTATCACCATGGCAGCCAACTCTACCAATGACATAAATATTGAGTTGTGGCACAGGCAGTTTGGCCATGTGGCTGACAGCACACTCCAAGCTATGCAGCAACACGAAGTGGTTCATGGGATGGAAGGATGCAATGCCAAGGATGAGGGAAAGTGTAAGAAGCTCTGTGAACCATGCCTCCAAGGCAAGGTAAATAGAAAGTCCTTTGAGTGTAATGGGCAACGTGCGGCAACAATCTTGGACCTGATTCACTCTGATGTGTGTGGACCATTCCGTACTCCTTCGAACGGAGGGACCAAGTATTTATTGACCTTCATCAATGACTACAGTCGCAAGATGTGGATCTACTTCCTCAAGACAAAGGGAGAGGTCAAGGAGAAGTTGCAAGAGTTTGTCACGATGGTAGAGCAGCAGACAAGCAAGAAGATCAAGGCACTGCGCACGGACAACGGTGGTGAGTACGAGGCGTGCAAAGGCTGGTTGAGCCAACACGGCATTAAACACCAGACCACCACGCCTTACACCTTCCAATGGAATGGCGTTGCCAAACGGATCAACCAGACTATCCTCTGCATGACACGAAGCATGCTCTTTGATGCCAAACTCCCACCTTGCTTCTGTGTTGAAGCTGCAAGAACTGCTAGCTACCTTGTGAATCTCACTCCGGCAGCCGCGCTTGGAAGGGGTGGTAAGAAGCAGCAAGAGAAGCAGCTCAGGACGCCACAGGAGGCTTGGTCAGGGAAGAAACCAGACGCCTCACACTTGAGGGTCTTTGGCTGTACTGCCTGGACAAAGATCCAAGGAGGAGAAGGAAGTAGCAAACTGGCTGCACGTACTCGCAAGTGTGTAATGGTCGGATACGACCCTGCATAGAAGGTTGTGGGACGAAGCGGCTGGAAAGCTCATCAGCAGCCAAGATGTCGAGTTTGAAGAAAGGACCCTCGGCAAGGGAGAGTTGCTGGATCCTGTCCATGCTCCTAAATCAGGAGAGTGGGTTGTGTTGCTTGAGTTAGGTGATCAGGCACCTGAGAACTGGCAGATGGTGCCAAGGAAGGATGGTGCTGTAGGGAGAGTGGCTGTGCAGGCTCACACAGCAACGGACTCTGACAGTGAGTCTGAGTTGTCCGAGGCCTCTGAGTCAAACTTTGAGGCCGGTGGCTCTTCCTCAAACAACGGATCACTAGCAACGTAGGAACAACAGAAGCAACTAAGCCTTGAAGCACTACCAGTAATACTCTAGCGTAGTACGCGCCAGAAGAAGCCTACGTCCAAATACGATGCTGAGAGTACGGAATGGACCGGACTGAGCTGGTCATGCTTGGCTAAGGGAGAGCCTGTGACCCTAACGGAGGCTATGAACATACCAGATGCGACCAAGTGGAAGGAGGCAGTGGATAGCGAACTCGCATCCATTAAAGAGAACGGAACATGGGTTGTGGTGGACACGCCTCCATACGCGTACGTGGTAGGGTCAAAGTGGGTACTCCGGAAAAAGTTCAAGCGATTTAGGGCTCTATTGAAAAGTACAAGGCAAGAGTTGTGGCGAAGGGGTTTTCCCAATGTGCAGGCTTAGAGTACGAGGAGACCATTGCACCTGTCATCACATTTGCCTCCATCAGATCCATGTTGGGTGTCGCTGCTACAAAACATCTGGAGGTCCACCAGATGGATGTCAAATCAGCTTTCCTCTACGGGAAGCTAGACAAAGAAGTGCTGATGGAAGTGCCGGAGGGAGTGAAAGCTCCACAGGACAAGGTTTACAAACTGGTCAAAGCACTGCACGGGCTGAAACAGGCCTCAAGGATGTGGTACAAGGAGATGGAGGGCTTCATGGTTGGAGTCACCTTCACGCACT
>SZWC01000063.1:329312-420456 GCA_023375785.1 Penium margaritaceum
GCTTCACAGTAAATTGTACTCTACAGGTACTCAAGGCATTGGTATGGTCAACATAGGGGACGAAGACTGAGGCCAAGACTGCTGGACAGAGGAGAGGTCTCACAGCTAATGGACAGAGGAGCAAGGGAGAGTTTGTTGACCTGATATGCTCCTTGTCTATCGCTGACATTTGGACATGCACAGGACGGACTAGGCATGCACTTCTCCTTTGAAGTAAGTTCCGTAAGTCTGGTCCAGATAGACAAGGCATGCACTGCTCCTTTGGAGCAAGTCCCCTTGGTCTAAAGTGGATAGTATAGTGAGCAAACAATACCTAGGATAACTCCTTGTGGCTTAGACGTTTCAGAGTTAGTCTATGGAGCGAGAGGTCACTAGGTCAAATCCCAGCCTAGTGACTAATTTTCTTTGTGATCAAAAGGGGGACAGGAAGATTCTAAGAGACATCTTGGAGCATTCCAAGGTCCTTCCTGGTGGCTGCGTCACTTGGCGGTCATAGGGAGCGCCATGTAGGCAAGGGGGATGACGCAATCCAGATTGCCCCCAAAGTGGCTTCTCCAAGGAGTCACTGCGCACCTAGGCTAGAGGCTGGCTCTAGGACTATAAGAACCTGTCAGTTGCCTGTCATTGAGTATAGTTCTTACCTTTGAGACTCCTCACAGAGTTGTCCACTAGAGGCAGACACTAAAGAAATATTGGTTGGTCTAAGCACCAGGAGTTAGCTCCTCATGCGAAAGTGTCCAGGTGCTAAGTACACAGTGCAAGGAAGTGATTCCTATGAACTGCTCAGTGTGGAACCTTGGCTCTGAGGGTGATATCACCTCTTGGTTGCAATACCAAGAGCGGTCGGCGGGAACCATTGTGTCAGAATCCGTTTTCTAGACCGTCGCCTCAGGCAGGTTGACACATGCCATATCTCGCCATCTGTTGCCTGCACCACTACAGCACAACTTTGTTCACGTGGGATCTTGGTCATCCCCAACAGGCCGTACATGTCGCCCTCCTTCACCGACCTGGCCAACTCCTCTCATGTGTCCTTGTTGAGGATGTAGCCATAGTCATTGTCAAAAACAACACGCAATCATGTGTTGGTAAGAGAGGCAAACGCAGCATTAAGTACATACAGTATGCCATAGAACACTCCCATTTCAATGCCATGTGGGGTCTCTAACCACATCTCCATAATCCTAATCCCCTCAGCATACACCACCCGATCATCATCCATAGCAATAGGATGAGGAGGGATGGACAGGAGCTGCGTAAACTACTCCTTGTGATGTGTCGGGCTTTTGGTACACCCTGAGTCCTTGTACCATACGAGATCCATCTTCTCCACCTACATGTCAGACTTCGCCATGAAGTCCTTGACGATCGCGTACCTCTTTGGCCACATTCATATTGCCAAAGTTATACATACCAACCTGGTTTTGCTGCTGTTGCTGCTGCTGCTGAAGCTAATGTGACTGCTGCTGTTGTTGTTGCTGTGGAGAGTATTGCTTTTGCTACTGCTCTAACTGCTCCTTCTGGTACCTCTTGAGCTTGAAATACTCATTTTTATAGTGTCCCTCTTTCAGGCAGTAGTAGGATTTGCCTTTTTTCTTGCCTCTCTGATGCCCAAACTGCTGTTGATGCTTGTGATTGCATGAACTCGTGGCCACAAAAGCTGTTTCATTACTGCCGCTGCCATTCTGCTTTGCTACATTGTGACGCAATTCCACCTGCACCAGATGCGTGCAGATGAAGTCGAGATCGAGAGTGGGCTGGCATTCCAGGGTCCCTCGTATCGTATCATAGTTGGTAGGGAGTCTCCTCAACAAGAGGAGAATGAAGCGCATCTCTTCAACAAGGTTGCCTGCTGCTCTCAACAGCTTCGCCAATTCCTTTGCCCTATCAATTTATGCCTCCATCCCTTCACCAGCCTGTATATTGAGTGCATTCATCTTCTCGTCCAAAAGCATGAGGAATACAGCATCCTTGCTCTCATACTTCTTGCACAATGTCTCCTACTCCTCTTTTGTAGTAGCCTTGTCACTCACGTTCTAGAGCTGCAGATTGGAGATGGAATTGACAAGCGGCCTGTAGGCCTACCTATCCTTCTTCTTCCACTCCTCATATGTCGGTGCTGCAGTTGTGGATGAACTTGCATGTACTATACTTTTTTGTGGCATTTTCCCTACCACCACGTGCGCTGTGGTGATGCCTTTTGCCTGTGGAGGCGAAGCATGCTTGTCGCTGTTCACCACCTCCCACAAGCCCCTCACCTCCATGGGAAGGCGTGTACGGATCTTCCAAAACGTGAAATTAGCACGTCCCTCCTGTTGACCTGATATGCTCCTTGTCCATAGCTGACATTTGGTTAGGCACGGGATGGACTAGGCATGCACTGCTTACTCCCTTGGAGTAAGTTCCCTCAGTGTGGTCCAGATAGACAAGGCATGCGCTGCTCCTTTGGAGCAAGTCCTCTTGGTCTAAACTCGATAGTATAGCCACCAAACACTATTTAGGACAACTCCTTATGGCGTAGACGTTCCACAGTAGGTCTCTGGAACGAGAGATTACTGGGTCAAATCCCAGCCCAGTGACTATCTTTTTTGTCACCAAAAGAGGGATAGGAAGGTTCTAAGAGACATCTTAGAACATTCCAACGTCCTTCGTGGTGGGTGGTGCCACCTGGCGGTCACCGGGAAGTGCCATGTAGGCAGGGAGGATGATGCAATCCAGATTGCTCCCAGAGTGGCTTATCCAATGAGCCACTGAATGCCTAGGTCAGAGGCTGGCTCTAGGACTATGTGAACCTGTCAGTTGCCTTCCATTAAGTACAATTCTTACCTTTGAGACTCCTCACAGAGTTGTCCACCAGAGGCAGATACTAAAGAAGCATTGGTTGGTCTAAGCCCCAGGAGTTAGTTCCTTGCGCAAAACTGACCAGGTGCTAAGGACACAGTGCAATTAAGTGATTCCTATGAACTACTTAGTGTAGAACCATGATTCTGACGGTGATATCTCCTCCTAGTTGCAATACTAGGAGTGGACAGCAAGTGCCATTGTGTCGGCCTTGTTTTCTAGTCCGTTGCCTCCAACAGGCAGTACATATCACCTTCCTTCACCGACGTGGCCAACTCCTCTCCCGTTTCCTTGTCGAGGATGTAGCCATAGTCATCGTCAAAGACGACTCGCAATCCTGTGTTGGTGAGAGAGGACACTAAGAGAAGGTTGAATGCAGCATGAGGTATATACAGCACGCCATGGAATACTCCCATTTCAGTGCCACGTGGGATCTCCAACCACATCTCCATAATCCCAATCCCTTCAACATATACCATCCGATCATCACCAAAACTAATCAGTCGGGGGAGAATGGAGAGCAGCTGCGTAAACCACTCCTTGTAATACATCAGGCTCTTGGTATATCATGTGTCCTTGTACCACGCCATATCTGCCTTCTCCTTCTGCGACATGTCAGACTTCGCCATGAAGAGGCGGTCGCGCACCTCCTTGGCCACATTCATGTTGCCAAAATGGCGCACGCCGGTCTGGTTCTGCTGCTACTACTGCTCCTACTGACGTAGCTGTGAGAGCTACTGCTGCTGCTTTGGAGATTTCTGGTTTTGCTGCTGCTACTGCTCCTTCTGGTCCCTCTTGAACTTGAAGTATCCTTTCTTGTAGTGCCCATTTTTCTGGCAATAGTGGTACTTGCCTTTCTTCTTGCCTCTCTGTTGCCCTGGCTGCTGCTGTTCCTGCTGGTTGCGTGAGCTTGTAGCCACAAATGCTGCTTCACTACTGCCGCTTCCATTGCACTTTACTGCACTTCGATGTAGTTCTACCTGCACCAGGTACGTGTAGATGAAGTCCAGGTCGAGAGTCGGCTGGCACTCCAACCTCTCTCGTACCATGTCGTAGTTCGCTAAGAGTCCCCTCAGCAAGAGGAGGATGAAGCGCGTCTCTTCAAGAGGGTTGCCGGCCGCTTTCAACTGCTTTGCCAGCTCCGTTGTCCTGTCCAAGTACGCCTCTATCCCTTTGCCACCCTACATTTTCAACGCCATCGTCTCCTCCTCCAAAAGCATGAGAAATGCAGGATCCTTACTCTTATACTTCTTGTACAACGTGTTCCATCCGTCTTTTACAGTAGCCTTGTCAGTCACGTACTACAGATGCGGGTTAGAGATGGTGTTAACAAGCGGCCTATAAGCCTGCCTATACTTCTTCTTCCACACCTCATATGCCACTGTTGTAGTTGTAGATGAACTTGCATCTGCTGCACCTTTCTGCAGCGTCTTTCCCGCCACCACCTGCGCTACGGTGATTCCTTTTGCCTGTGGAGGCGGAGCGTGCTCGTTGCCTCTCACCACCTCCCACAAGCCACTCTCCTCCAAAAGGAGGCGGGTACGGATCTTCCAAAACATGAAGTTGGCACATCCTTCCAGCCTCTCCAAGGGCTGGGCTACTATGACTACTCCTCTTGCTGCCATTTTGAGCTTTGGTGATACTCAACGCTGCCCTTAGATGGCGGCGCTACCCTTGCTACTGCTGCTAGTTATGCGAGAAATCTGTCTGATAGAAAATGGACTGTAGATGCCAGCAGACTGGGAATTTGAAAGATATGCACTCTTGAAAACAGGGTATGCTTCTACTCATTGGGCTCGTTGGAAAGCTTGTCTTGCGAACTTGAAGATCCAGTAGTTGATCGTCAAATTTGATCAAGGTTTGACCCTAACCCGTCACTTTCACAGTGACGGCCTGTGCTGGCTGAAACTGGCAAAACTTGGCTCTAATACCAAATGTTGGATTGAGAGGAGAGAGGGAGCCTTGGAGCAGCAAGTATATGGGACTAGAAAGGCATCAGTTGCACTAAAGAATGGTTATTAAATCACTCAAAATAATGGAGTACATATAGAGCTAGAGCTTGGGCAAGTCAGCCCTCTCACAAGCCACACCACTTAGCCATGAAGGCTAAGGCTCTCACACTAGAGTCCATAATCTCACACAAGAGAGGAAATCAGATTAGCAATCAGGCTGACCACTCACACACGACCTAGAGAGCTAGATAATGCTCTCATGGTATACTCCTAGTGGTGAGATAACCCAAAATCCCATGGAGAATCGCCATGTATCCATGGCTAGCAGCCAAGGATCTCACCTTATCTAAAAAGTAACGAGATGTACCTTTTTCCTAGTCAGCATACTCTGACAAGGCAACCCAAGAATCTAGGACCTCTTGCCCTTTTTCTTAACCCTAGACCTCTTGCCCTTTTTCTTTTCTCAGGCTAAGGCATGGAGCCATCGTCCATGGTCATCCACACACCATCGGTCCATGACCCCCGAAACATCGAAAATTCATGTCTCAATCTGACTATTGGATCGGCTAAAAGTTGCAACATAGATAATACGCCACGTCATCTTTCCACTGGTGAAGTCGGATCGACGATCGGACCAAGCAGCCGGTAGTTTCATGGAACTTGCTCTTGTGGACCTGAAACTGAGTCGGATGGCTCCTTTCCGGACAGTGGTGGTGCATCTCCCAATTCTGCTTCTGCCGATAAGGCTGCTGTATCTGTTGCATCTGACATGGAAGAGTAGGGTAATTCTCCAACTGTCATAGTAGAAGAAGGATCAGGAGAGACAAGGTCAGGAAGGATATGCTCCCACTACCTCGTCGTAGAGACGACAGGCCTTGCTTGCCACGTCATAGCCGATCATGAGCATCTGTGCGCTTTTCGTGTCCCACTTCAGCCGCTTCTCCTTTGGCACGTCCATGTGTACCAAGCTGCCAAACGCGCAAAGATGATCTATGCTCGGCTTCTTACTATACCACGCCTCGTACAACGTCATCTCCTCCAGCGCCTTAGTTGGACTGTGGTTCTTGATGTACACCGGAGAGCTCACTGCTTCGACTGTGAGTTGAGTCGCGTGCAGCATGGAGTGCGCCGACTCAACAATGGTGTGATTTGCGCGTTCTACTATATCGTTTTGCTGCAGTGAGTACGGTGCAGTATGCTGCACCTTGATTCTAGCTGCTAGGAGGTAGTCATGGAACTCCTTACTCAACTACTCTCCACCGTGGTCGCTTTGCAGTGCCTTGATTTTCTTACCAGTCTGGTTCTCCACCATCAAAGATGGGGTTCTGCATCGGACTACACAAGTCCGTGTAGACCAGCTCCAACAACTCCTTTACACGCTCTCCTGCTCCTGAGAATGCCTCGCAATGCTGCTTCCCTTCCAAACAGCCAATGCACAACTGCTACTCAAAGTTGTTGGATCTGGAAGAGAGAGGGAGTCTTGCAGCGGTGAGTATGTCGGACTAAAAGGGAATCAGTTGTGCTGAAGAATGATTGTTGAATCACTGGAAATGATGGAGTACACATAGAGCTAGAGCTTGGACAAGTCAGCCCTCTCACAAACAACACCTCTTGGGAATGGAGGTTAAAGCTCATACACCAGAGTCCATAATCTCACACAAGAAAGGAAATCAGCCTAGCAATCAGGGTGACTACTCACACACGACCTAGAGAGCTAGAAAATGCTCTCATGGCACAATCGTAGTGGCAACATAACCCACAATCCCATGGAGAATCGCCATGTATCCAAGGCTAGCACTCAAGGATCTCATCTCACCTAAAAAGTAAGGAGAGGTACCTTTTTCCTAGTTAGCACTCTCTGACAAGGCAATCAAGGAATCTAGGACCTTTTTCGATATTTCTCCCATAAGGTCTTGACCCTGGACCTCTTGCCCTTTTTCTTTTCTCAGGCTAAGGCATAGAGCCATCGCCCATGGTCACCCAGACTCTGGCGGTCCATGACCCTAGAAACTTGGAAAATTCATATCTCTCAATCCAACCGTTGGATTGGTTTGAAACTTGGACCGTAGAAATTTTGCCACCTGATTTTTTCAACGGTGAAGTTCGATTGAAGATCTGACCAGGAATCTGGTAGTTTCCTGGAACTTGCTCTTGTGGACCTGAAACTAAGCCAGATGGCTCCTTTCCCAACAATCTCCCACTTTGCCGTAGTCAGAGGGGGCTGAGTCCACATGCCTTCATGTAGAACTGCTACATCTAACGGGTCACAGGCTTGGTACAAAAATCAGCGACCTGCTTGCTGGTTGGAGTGAATTCTAGCTTGATATCACCCTCCTCAACCATGTGCCTGATGAAGTGATATGCGATGTCAATGTACTTGGTACGTGCATGGTGCTCAAGATTCTTCGTGAGTGTGATTGCGCTCTGGTTGTTGACGCGTATAGGAACCGTAACTACTGCATTCCCACTTATCTCTGCCATGAGACGCTAAAGCCAAACTGCTTCCTTTGCTCCAAAGCGGAGAGAGACGTACTCAGCTTCCGTGCTTGAGGTGGCAACGACCACCTGTCACTTGTTGCACCAGCTGATGGCCCCACCATTCATGAGGAACACATCTCTAGAGATGGATGTGCAGTCATCAGGGTTTGAAGCCCAATTTGTGTCTGTGTATCTGATGATACTGTTGTCATTGCCGTTGTAGGTGATGTCGACATTGAGGCTTCTAGCAAGGTAGCGGAAGATTCGCTTCACTACCTTCTGTTGCTCAGGTCCGGGATTAGTCATGTACTGGCTCACAGCCCTCACAGCTTGTGCAAGATCCGGCCTGGTTGCTACCATCAGGTACATGAGACTGCCGACGGCGCTCTCGTACTTCTGTCGCTTAGCTGCATCTGTTTCTCCACTGAACCTCACAAAGTAGTGACACGTCTCAAGCGGCATACCGATGGGTTTTGCCTTTGCCATGCCGAACCGCTACAGGACGTCCTTGATGTAGCGACTCTGCTGCAGCGAGAGAGAGAATGACTTGCGGTCACGCGTGATCAAGATGCCGAGGAAGTATGACACCTCCCCGAGATCAGACATCTGGAAGTGCTCCTGCATGGCCTCCTTGAACTCCTGCGGTACAGACATGCTGTTGGAAAGGAGGAGCATGTCATCCACATAGGCAATGATGATGACGATCTCATGCTCATACTGCCAGTGATACACGCAGTAGTCACACTTGCTATGCTCAAATCCCATGCACTACAGCGCCACATCCAACTTCTGGTTCCAAGTATGCGACGTTTGCTTGAGGTCATATAGCGACTTATGCAGCTTGCAAACCAGGTGCTCCTGGCCATCAATGACGAATCCCTTCGGCTACTCCATGTAGATTTCCTCCTCCAAGGCACCGTTCAAGAATGTCATGTTGACATCCTTGTGGTGAATCTCGAAGTCCTCAGCCGCTGCATAAGAAAGGAGCGTGCACACAGAGGTAAAGTTCACAACAGGAGCAAAGGTTACTGAGAAGTCAATGCATTCCTACTGCGAGTACTTGGTGACTAGCCACGCCTTGTACTTCTCCAGGTTGCCACCTAGTCCTCACTTCTTCTTGAGAATCCACTTGCACTTGATCGCCTTGCGTCCAGGTAGACGTTCAGTCAACTTCCATGTACCGTTGTCCAGCTGCGACTATATCGCATACTACACGGCTTGTGTCCAGTCTACTGCATCTGGTGCAGCCATGGCCTCCTTGTATGACGATGACTCATACGATGTTTATTTTTTCTGATTTCTGTAGCATCAAAAAATGGCCGCGCTCACCAGGCTTGTAGCGCACCCTAAGAGGGTACCTACGACCTGGTGCTGGAGCGTTAATGGGTGGTTGGCGCGGTGTTGCTGGCTTAACTGCTACTGCTGGTGGTATTGCATCTCCCTCCTCCGCTTCAGATGAGGCTGCTATATCTACTATATCTGACATGGGAGAGTAGGATGATTCTCCCACTGTCATAGCAGAGGAAAGATTAGGAGAGACAGGGTCAAGAAGGATATCTACTCCTACTGCCTCATCAGCTACTGGTCCTGGTGCCTTATTACAGATGACGTTGGTGCTGATGACATTACTCTCATTGAAGATGACATCCCTAGAGAGGATGACGTGGCTTGTACCCCTCTTGTAGAGGACATAGGCCTAACTTACCACGTCACAGTCTAACATCAACATCTGTGCATTTTTCACGTTCCACTTGTGTCGCTTCTCCTTCGATACGTGCATGTGTACCAAGCTGCCAAATAAGTAAAAATGATCCACGCTTAGCTTCTTGTGAAACCACGCATCGTACAGTGTCATCTCCTCTACGGTTCTTGATGTACACCGCAGTGCTCACTGCAGTGCTCACTGCTTCGACCCAAAAGTCGTATGTGAGCCGAGCCGCATGCAGCATGGAGCGCATTGACTCAACAATAGTGCGCTTGGCACGTTCTGCTACACCCGTTCTATTGTGGCGAGTATGGCACAGTACGTTGTATCTTGATGCATGGTCCTACGAGGTAGTCCTCGAACCTCTTGCTCAGGTACTCTCCACCACGGTCGCTGTGCAACGCCTTGATCTTCTTCCCAGTCTGGTTCTCCACCATTGCCTTGAACTCCTTGAACCTTTCAAAGCACTGGTCCTTGGAGGAAAGGAAGTACACTGTAGTGTACCGGCTGAAATCATCAATGAAGGTGAGAAAATACCTAGAGCCTCGAAAGCTCTAGGTCTGTATCAGGCCACACAAGTCTGTGTAGACCAGTCCCAGCACTTCTTTTGCATGCTCTTGTGCTCCAAAAAATGCCTTGCGATGCTCCTTCCCCTCCAAACAGCCGATGCACAACTACTGCTCAAAATGAGAGATGGTGGGTAAGTCACGCACCATCTGCTTTGTTTGAAGTTGCTACAAGGCGTGCATGCCGATGTGGCCGTAGCGCGCATGCCAGATTTTGCCATCTGTGGCTTGCACCACTGCTCCAAGACTCTGTTCGCGTGGGATCTTGGTCGCCCCCAACAGGCGGTACATGTCGCCTTCCTTCACCGACCTGGCCAACTCCTCTCCTGTTTCCTTGTGGAGGAAGTAGCCATAGTCATATGTTAGGAAAGGAGTCATCGGGCTCAGTTTCAGGTCCACAGAAACAAGTTACAAGAAACTACCAGATGCCTGCTCTTATCGACGATTCAATTTCCTCCTTGAAATGGTCAGGTGGCAAGTTGTCTATGATCCAAGTTTCAGGCCGATCCAATGGTTGGATTGGAAGATATGAATTTTTGGGGTCGTGGACTGCCTATATCTGGATGACTATGGCCGACGGCTCCATGCCTTAGCCCGATAAAAGAAAAAGGGCAAGAGGTCCAGGATCAAGACCTGATGGGAGAAATATCCAGAAAGGTCCTTTATTTCTGAATTACCTCGTCAGAGTGTACTGACTAGGAAAAAAGGTATCTCTCCTTACTTTTAAGGTGAAGTGAGATCCTTGTGTGCTAGCCATGGACACATGGCAATTCTCCAGAGGATTGTGGATTATGTGACCACTAGGAGTGTACCATGAGAGAATTTTCTAGCTCTCTAGGCCATGTGTGAGTGGTCAGCCTGATTGCTAGGCTGATTTCCTCTCTTGTGTAAGATTATGGACTATAGTGTGTTAGCCTTAGCCTCCATGGCTAAGTGGTATGGCTTGTGAGAGGGCTGACTTACCCAAGCTTTACCTCTATACGTACTCTATCATTTTGAGTGATTCAACAACCATTCTTCAACACAACTTATGCCTTTCCAGTCCCACTTACTCGCTGTTCCAAGGCTCCCTCTCTCCTCCCGATCCAACATTAGGTATCAGAGTCATATTCTGCCAGTTCTAGCTAGCACAGGCCGTCACATTGAAATTGACAGGTTTAGGTCAAACGACTACTCGATCTTCAAGTTTGTAAAACAAGCTTTCGAACGAGCCCAAGATCGCAAGGATCCAACGGTTGGATTGAGAGTTATACTCAAAACATGGTCGGCCAGGACTATACTTTTTTCTATGAGTAAGACTGTCGCCTTGTGATGACCATAACTCTCTCGTTTCTTTGTCAAATTTAGAAGTGGCACGTGCAAATTATAGTATTTTTCCTACTGTAGTATTTTGCTTTCCGTTGATACAAAACTATTTGCATTCCATCGATTCGTTTGGGAGAAACACCGTTCACAAGCTGCTGGTATCTACAGTCCATTTTCTGTCAGACTGATTTATGACAGAAGCAGCAGTAGAAGTAGGGGAGGCGCCGCCACCCAAGGGCAGCGTTGAGCATCACCAAAGCTCAAAATGGTAGTAGCAGGCGTGGTCACAGCAGTCCAGCCCTTGGAGAGGCTGGAAGGACATACCAACTTCATGTTTTGGAAGATCCGTACCCGCCTCCTTTTGGAGGAGAGGGGCTTATGGGAGGTGGTGAGCGGCGACGAGCACACTCTGCCTCCACAGGCAAAAGGCATCACCGTAGCACAAGTGGTGGCGGGGAAGACGCCGCAGAAATGTACAGCAGATGCAAGTTCATCTACAACTGTAGCAGCGACATATGAGGAGTAAAAGAAGAAGGGCAAACAGGCTTACAGGCTACTTGTTAACACAATCTCCAACCCGCATCTTCAGTACGTGAGTGACAAGGATACTACAAAAGAGGGATGGGAAGCGTTATGCAAGAAGTGTGAGAGCAAGGATCCTGCATTTCTCATGCTTTGGATAGTAAGATGATGGCATTGAAAATGCAGGATGGTGAAGGGATAGAGGCGTACTTGGACAGGGCAAAGGAGCTGGCAAAGAAGCTGAAAATGGCCGGCAATCCTACAAAAGGGACGCGCATCATCCTCCTCTTGCTGAGGGAACTCCCAGCGAGCTACGATGGTGCGAGAGACGTTGAACTGCCACCCAACTCTCTAAGTGGATTTCATCTGTACGTACCTGGTGCAGGTAGAATTGCGTCACAGAGCAGCCAAGCGCAATGACAGCAGTGAAGCAGCATTTGTGGCTACAAGCTCACGTAACAAGCAGCAGCAATAGTCTAGGCAGCAGAGAGGCAAGCAAAAAGGCAAGTGCCACTATTGCTAGAAAGAGAGACACTACAAGAAAGAGTGCTTCAAGTTCAAGAGGGACGAGAAGGAGCAGTAGCAACAAAAGCAGCAATCTCCACAGTAGCAGTAGCAGCACAACCAGACCGGCGTGCGCCATTTTAGCAACATGAACGTGTCCAAGGAGGTACGCGACCGCCTCTTTATGGTGAAGTCTGACATGTCGCAGAAGGAGAAGGTGGATCTGGCGTAGTACAAGGACTCAGGGTATACCAAGAACCTGACGCATCGCAAGGAGTGGTTTACGCAGCTGCTCTCCATTCCCCCTCGACCAATTGCTTTGGGTCATGATCGGGTAGTGCATGCTAAAAGGATTGGGATTGTGGAGATGTGGTTGGAGACCCTGTGTGGCATTGAAGTGGGAGTGTTCCATGGCGTACTGTATGTACCTGATACTGCATTCAACCTTCTTAGTGTCATCTCTCACCAACACAGGACTGCGAGTTGTCTTTGACGAAGACTATGGCTACATCCTCGACAACGAAACGGGAGAGGATTTGGCCAGGTCAGTGAAGGAAAGTGACATGTACCGCCTGTAGGGGGCGACTAATATCCCGCATGAACAGAGTCTTGCAACTGTGGTGCAGGCCACAGATGGTAAAATCTGGCATGAGCGCTATTGCCACATCGGCATGCGTACCTTGCAGCAACTTCAAACAAAGTAGATGTTGCATGACTTACCCATCATGCAGCAGCAGTTATGCATCGGCTATTTGGACAAAAAACAGTATCCCGAGGCATTCTCCAGAGCAGGAGAGCATGCAAAGGAGGTGCTGGAGCTGGTCCACACAGACTTGTGTAGCCCAATGCAGACCCAGAGCTTTGGAGGCTTTAGGTAAAATATCTAGGTATTTTCTCACCTTCATTGATGATTTCAGCCGTTACACTGATGTGCACTTCCTTTCTTCCAAGGACCAGTGCTTGGACAAGTTCAAGGAGTTCCAGGCAATGGTGGAGAACCAGATTGGAAAGAAGATCAACGCGTTGCGCAGCGACCGCGCTGGAGAGTACTTGAGTAAGGAGTTCCAGGACTACATTAGAAGCAAGCATCAAGGCACAGCGTACTGCGCCATACTTGCCATAGCAAAATGGTGTAGCAGAATGCGCCAAACGTACCATCGTTGAGTTGGGGCGCTCCATGCTACACAGGGATCGGCTCACATACGACTTTTGGATGAAGTAGTGAGCACTGTGGTATACATCAAGAACCGCTGTCAAACTAGGCGCTGGAGGAGATGATACCGTGCGAGGCGTGGTTCGGCAAGAAGCCGAGCGTGGGTCATCTTCGTACGTTTGGCATCTTGGCACACATGTATGTACCGAAGGAGAAGCGGCAGAAGTGGGACGCGAAGAGTGCACCAATGCTGGTGATCAGCTATGACGTATCGAGCAAGGCCTATCGCCTCTGCGTGAGGGATAAAGGCCACATCATCATCTCCAGTGTATCATCTTCAATATGAGTAATGTCATCGGCACCAATGTTGTCAATTAAGAGACAGCAGAATCAGCAGCTGACAATGCAGTGGGAGCACATATCCTTCCTGACCCAGTCTCTCCTGATCCTTCATCTACTATGACAATGGGAGAATCACCCTACTCTCCCATGTCAGATGCAGCAGATATAGCAGCCTCATCGGCAGAATCAGAGGAGGGAGATGCAGCACCACTAGCAGCAGCAATTGTTCTAGCAGCACCGTGCTAACCGTCCACTAACGCTCCATCACCAGGTCATAGGTACCCTCTTAGGGTGCGCTACAAGTTTGGTGAGCACGGCCATTTCTGGATGCCGCAGAAACCAGAACAAATGAAAATCACAGTTGCAGCAGATTCAGATGAGCCATCATCATACAAGGAGGCCATGGCTGTACCAGATGCAGCAGATTGGACGCAAGCCGTGCAGCAAGAGATAGAGTCACAGTTGGACAACGGCACGTGGGAGCTGACTGAGCGTCCACCTGGACGCAAGGTGATCAAGTGTAAGTGGATGTTCAAGAATAAGTAGGGAGAAGATGGCAACCTAGAGAAGTAAAAGGTGAGGCTGGTCGCCAAGGACTACTTGCAATAAGAAGGCATCGACTAAACGGAAACCTTTGCTCCTGTTGCAAAGTTTGCCTCTGTGCGCACGCTCCTTTCTTATGCAGTAGCCGAGGACTTCGAGATTCACCACATGGATGTCAAGACGGCATTCTTGATCGACGACTTGGAGGAGGAAATCCACATGGAGCAGCCTGAGGGATTCGTCATGGATGGCCAGGAGCACCTGGTTTGCAAGGTGCAGAAGTCGCTGTATGGCCTCAAGTAAGCGTCACGTGCTTGGAACCAGAAGTTGGATGCGGCGTTGCAGTGCATGGGGTTTGAGCGCAGCGAGTGTGACTTCAGCGTGTATTGTTGGCAACATGAGCATGAGATCCTCATCATTGTGGTCTAAATAGATGACATGCTCCTCCTTTCCAACAGCATGTCTGCACTATAAGATTTCAAGGAGTCCATGCAGGAACGCTTCTAGATATCTGATCTTCGGGAGGCATCATACTTCCTTGGCATCCAGATCACACGTGACCGTAAGTCACGCTCTCTCTTGCTGCAGCAGAGTCGCTACATCAAGGACATCCTTTAGCGATTCGGTATGGCAGAGGCAAAACCCATCAGCACGCCACTTGAGATTCCATAGTACCTCATGAGCTTCAGTGGAAAAGCAGATACAACTGAGCGGCAGAAGTACCAGAGCACCGTCGACAGTCTCATGTACCTGATGGTGGCAACTAGGCTGGACCTCGCACAGGTTGTGAGCGCTATGGGCCAGTACAAATCTAATCCCAGACCTGAGCACCAGAAGACATTGAAGTGGATCTTGCGCTACCTTGCTGGAACTATCAATATCGGCATCACCTACAACGACAACGACAACAACATCATCAGCTACATAGACGCAGATTGGGCTTCAAATCCTCAAGACCGCAAGTCCATCTCTGGACATGTGCTTCTCATGAATGGCGGGGCCATGAGCTGGTGCAGCAAGCAGCAGGTGGTTGTTGCCACCTCAAGCACGGAAGCTGAGTACGTCTCTCTCGGCTTTGGAGCAAAGGATGCAGTTCGGCTTTAGCGTCTCATGGCGTAGAGGAGTGGGAGTGTAGCAGTTCCAGTTCATATGTGCGTCGACAAATAGAGCGCAATCGTACTTGCTAAGAATCCTGAGCACCATGCACACTCCAAGCACATTGACATCGTACATCACTTCATCAGGCACATGGTGCAGGAGGGTGCTATCAAGCTGGAATGTACTCCAACCAGCAAGCAGGTCACTGATTTATGTACCAAGCCTGTGAGCCGTTAGAAGCAGCAGTTATAGCTGTATGACGCATATGGAGTCAGCCCACTCTGACGGCGGCAAAGTGGGAGATTGTAAAAGGAGCCATCCGACTTAGTTTCAGGTCCACATGAGCAAGTTCCAGAAAAATACCGTATACCTGCTCTAATCATCGATCCGGCTTCACTATTGGATAGATCAGGTAGCAAATTATCTATGGTCCAAGTTTCAGGCCGATCCAACGGTTGGATTGAGAGATGTGAATTTTTTTGGTCATGGACCACCTATATCTGGGTGACCATGGGTGACGGCTCCATGCCTTAGCCTGAGAAAAGAAAAAGGGCAAGAGGTCCGGGGTCAAGACCTGATAGGAGAAATATCCAAAAATGTCCTAGAATCTTGGATTACCTTGTCAGAGTGTGCTTAGGAAAAAAGGTATCTCACCTTATTTTTAAGGTGAAGTGAGATCCTTGAGTGCTAGCCATAGACACATGGCGATTCTCCATGGGATTGTGGGTTATGTGACCACTAGGAGTGTGCCATGAGAGTATTTTCTAGCTCTCTAGGTCGTGTGTGAGTCGTCGGCATGATTGCTAGGCTCATTTCCTCTCTTGTGTGAGATTATGGACTCTAGTGTGTGAGCGCTAGCCTCCATGGCTAAGAGATATGGCTGGTGAGAGGGCTGACTTGCTCAAGCTCTAGCTCTATATGTACTCCATTATTTTGAGTGATTCAATAATGATTCTTCAGCACAACTGATGCATTTTTAGTCCTACATGCTCGCTGCTCCAAGGCTCCCTCTCTCCAGATCCAACATCGTCGTCAAAGACGACTCGCAGTCTTGTATTCGTGAGAGAGGACACTGAGGGAAGGTTGAACACATCAGGTACATATAGTACGCCATGGAACACGCCCACTTCAATGCCACGTGAGATCCCCAACCGCATCTCACCAATCACAATCCCTTCACCATACACCAGCGGATCATCACGCAAAGCAATCCATCGGGGGGGAATGGAGAGCAGCTACGTAAACCACTCCTTGTGATGCGTCAGGCTCTTGGTACACCTTGAGTCCTTGTACCACGCCAGATCCACCTTCTCCTTCTGTCACATGTCAGACTTTGCCATGAAGAGGCAGTCATGTACCTCTTTGGCCACGTTCATATTGCCAGAATGGCACACGCTAGTCTGGTATTATTGCTGCTACTGCTGCTGATGCTGCTGATGAAGCCCAGGTCTAGAGTCAGTTGGTACTCTGTTTCTCGTACCGTGTCGTAGCTCGCTAGGAGTCACCTCAGTAAGAGGAGGATGAAACACGTCTTTTCCACAGGGTTGCTGGCCGCTTTCAGCTACTTTGCCAGCTCTTTTACCCTCTCCAAGTATAGCTCTATCCCTCTGCCACCCTGCGTTTTCAACGCCATCATCTTCTCCTCCAAAATCATGAGAAATACAGGATCCTTGCTCTCATATTTCTTTCATGATGCGTCCCACCCCTCTTTTACAATAGTCTTGTTTCTCACATACTCAAGATGCGAGTTGGGGATAGTGTTAACAAGCAGCTTGTTAGTCTGCCTATCCTTCTTCTTCCACTACTCGTATGCCGCTGCTGCAGTTGTAGATGAACTTGCATCTGCTGTATCTTTCTACAGTGTCTTCCCCGCCATCACCTACGCTACGGTGATGCCTTTTGCCTATGGAGGTGGAGCCCTCTCGTCGCCGCTCACCACCTCCCACAAGCCCCTCTCCTCAGAAAAGAGGCGGGCATGGATCTTCCAAAATATGAAGTTTGTGCATCCTTCCAGCCTCTCCAAGGGCTGGACTGCTGTGACCATGCCTGCTGCTGCCATTTTGAGCTTTGGTGATGCTCAACATAAACCCTTGGGTGACGGCGCTATCCCAGTTTCTACTGCGGTTTCTGCCAGAAATCTGTCTGAAAGAAAATGGACTGTAGACGCCAGAAGACTGGGAATTTGAGAAAACTGAATCCACCACTAGAACATTCAGCTCAAAACCTTTGGGATCGACCCGTAAAACAGGGTCATTAACATGGGATTTTGAAAGATATGTCCTCTTGGAAACAGAGTTTGCTTCTACTCTTACTCCAATTCAAACCAGCCTGCTTGCAATCGGTGTTCCTCGCAAACAAATCAATTGAATGCAAATATTTTTACACCAATGGAAAGCTTAGGAAAAATACAACAATTTCCATGTGCCACGTTTTAAATTTGATAAGGAAACAAGAGAGTTATGGTCATCACAAAGCGACAGTCTCGCTCATAAAGAAGAGTGTAGCCCTAGCCGACCTCGTTTTGAGCAAAAGTGACGGCCTGTGCTGGCTGAAAACTGGCAGAACTTGGTTCTAATACCAAATATTGGAACATGAGGAGAGAGGGAGCATTAAAGTAGCGAGCATGTGGGATTCAAAGGGCATCTATTGTGCTAAAGAATGGTTGTTGAATCACTCAAAATGATGGAGTATATATAGAGCTAGAGCTTGGACAAGTCAGTCCTCTCACAAGCTTCACCACTTAGTCATGGAGACTAAGGCTCACACACTAGAGTCCATAAACTCACACAAGAGAAGAAATCAGTCTAGCAATCAGGCTTACTACTCACACACCACCTGGAGAGCTGGAAAATGCTCTCATGGCATACTCCTAGTGGTCACATAACACACAATCCCATAGAGAATCACCATGTGTCCATGGCTCGCACACAAGGATCTCATCTCACCTATAAAGTAAGGAGAGGTACCTTTTTCCTAGTCGGAACACTGTGACAAGGCATTCCAAAAGTCTAGGACCTTTTTGGATATTTCTTCCATCAGGTCTTGACCCTGGACCTCTTGTCTTTTTCTTTTCTCAGGCTAAGGCATTGAGCCATCGCCCATGATCACCCAGACACCGGCAGTCGATGACCCTTAAATTTCAAAAATCATATTTCTCAATCTGATTGTTGGATCGGCCTGAAACTAGGTCCGTAGAAAATTTCCCAACTGATCTTTCCAATGGGTAAGTGGGATTGATGATTAGAGCAAGAACCTGGTAGTTTCCTGCAACTTGCTCCTGTGGACCTGAAACTAAGCGGAATGGCTCCTTTCCTAACAATCTCCCACTTTGCCATAGTCAGAGTGGGCTGAGTCTACATGCCTTCATGCAGAAATCAGCCACCTGCTTGCTGGTTGGAGTAAATTCCAGCTTGATAGCTCCCTCTTGTACTATGTGCCTGTTGAAGTGATATACAATGTCAATGTGCTTGGTATGTGCATGGTGCTCAGGATTCTTGGTGAATGTAGTTGTACTCTGGTTGTCGACGCGCACATGAATTAGAAATGCTTTACTGCCACTCATCTTTGCCATGAGACACTGCCCAACTGCTTCCTTGGCTCCAAAGCTCAGAGAGATTTACTCAGCTTTCGTGCTTGAGATGGCCACGACCACCTATCGCTTGTTGCACCAGCTGATGGCCCCGTCATTCACGAGGAACACATGTCCAGAGATGGACTTGCGGTCCTCAGGATTCGAAGCCCAATCTGCGTCTGTGTAGCCGATGATTCCATTGTAGTTGCCATTGTAAGTGATGCCGATGTTGATGGTTCCAGCAAGGTAGCGGAAGAATCGCTTCACAGTCTTCTGGTGCTCAGGTCCGAGGTTCACCATGTGCTGCCTCACAGCGCTCACTGCCTGTGCGAGATCCGGCCTGGTTGCCACCATCAGGTACATGAGATTGCCGACAGCATTTTGGTATTTCTGCCGCTCAGTAGCATCTGCTTCTCCACTGAAGCTTACGAGGTATTGCCATGTCTCAAGTGGCATGCCGATGGGTTTTGCCTCTGCCATGCTAAAACGCTACAAAACATCCTTGATGTAGCGACTCTACTGCAGCGAGAGAGAGCATGATTTGCGGTCACGCGTGATCTGGATGCCAAGGAAGTATGACGCCTCTCCGAGATTAGACATGCTCTTGGAAAGGAGGAACATGTCATCCATATAGACAATTATCATGAGATCTCATACCCATGCTCCCAGTGATAGATCCTGTATTCATACTCATTTCGTTTGAACCCTATGCACTGGAATGCCGCATCCAATTTCTGGTTCCAAGTACACGACGCTTGCTTGAGGCCATACAGTGACTTTTGTAGTTTGAAAACCAGGTGCTCTTGGCCATCCATGACAAATTTTTCTGGCTGCTCTATGTAGATCTCCTCATCTAAGTCACCATTCAAGAATTCCGTCTTGATATCCATGTGTTGCATCTCGAAGTCCTTAGCTACTGCATACGAGAGGACCGTGCACTCAGAGGCAAATTTTAGAACAAGGGCAAAGGTTTCTGTGTAGTCAATGACCTCCTGTAGTGAGTTGTTGGAAAAAGGGCCATCCGGCTCAGTTTTAGGTCCATAGGAGCAAGTTTCAGGAAACTACCAGATGCTTACTTCGATCGTCAATCAGACTTCAGTATTAAAAAGATTAGGTGGCAAAATGTCGACGGTCCATGTTTCATGCCGATCCAACGATCGGATTGAGAGATATGAATTTTCAGGGTTTCTCGGGTCATGGACTTCCAGTGTCTGGGTAATCATGGGCAATGGCTCCATGCCATAGCCTCAGAAAAGAAAAAGGGCAAGAGGTCCAGGGTCAAGACCTGATGGGAGAAATATCTAAAAAGGTCCTAGATTCTTGGATTACCTTATCATAATGTGCTGACTAGGAAAAGGGTACCTCTCCTTATGTTAAGGTGAGGTGAGATCCTTGTATCATAGCCATGGACACATGGCAATTCTCCATGGGATTGTGGGTTATGCGACCACTAGGAGTGTGCCATGAGAGTATTTTCTAGCTCTCTAGGTCGTGTGTGAGACGTCAGCCTGATTGCTAGGCTGATTTCCTCTCTTGTGTGAAATTATGGACTCTAGTGTGTGAGCGTTAGCCTCCATGGCTAAGTGGTGTGGCTTGTGAGAGGGATGACTTGCCCAAGCTCTAGCTCTATATGTACCCCATCATTTTGGGTGATTAAAAAACCATTCTTCAGCACAACTGATGCCCTTTCAGTCCAGCATGCTTGTTTCTCCAAGGCTCCCTCTCTTCTCCAGATACAATATTTGGTATCAGAGCCAAGTTCTGCCAGTTTCAGCCAGCACAGACCGTAACTTTGAAAGTGACAGGTAAGGGTCAAACCTTGACCAAATATGACAATCAACCACTATATCGTCAAGTTCGCAAGACAAGCTTTCAAAAGAGCCCAAAAGATCTAACGATCAGATTAAGAGTTATGCTCAAAACGAGGTCGGCCATGGCTATACTTTTCTCTATGAGTAAGACTGTCGCCTTGTGATGACAATACGTCCCTCCTTTATGTGTCAAATTTAAAACGTGGCACATGCGAATTGTAGTATGTTTCCTAAGTTTTCCATTGGTGCAAAAAAATTACATTCCATCGATTTGGTTGGGAGAAATGCCGTTTACAAGCTGGCTGGTCTGAGTTGGAGTAGGAGCAGAAGCATACCCTGTTTTCAAGAGGGCATATCTTTCAAAATCCCCTGTTAATGACCCTGTTTTATGGGTCAATCTGAAAATTTTTGAGCTGAATTTTCTAGTTGTGGGCTCGGTTTTTTCAAAATCCGTGTCTGCTGGCATCTATAGTCCATTTTCTGTCAAAGAAATTTCCTGCAAAAGCAGCAGGGATAGCGCCGCCATCCAAGGGCAACGTTGAGTATCACCAAAGCTCAAAATGGCAGCAGTAGGCGTGGTCACTGCAGCCCAGTCCTTGAAAAGGCTGGAAGGATATGCCAACTTCACGTTTTGGAACATCCGTACCCGCCTCCTTTTGGAGGAGAGGAGCTTGTGGGAGGTGGTGAGCGGCGACGAGCGCGCTCTGCCTCCACATGCAAAAGACATCACTGTAGTGCAGGTGGTGGCGTACAAGATACCACAGAAAGGTGTGGCACATGTAAGTGCATCTACAACTACAGCAGCGGTATATGAGGAGTGTAAGAAGGACAGGCAGGTTTACAGGCTACTTGCTAATACCATCTCCAACCCGCATCTTTAGTACGTGAATGATGTCACTCCGCACTTGGCCATGGTCTAGAGTAAACGGCGCCGACAGGCAACCCGCCGACCGCCCTTGGTATTTCAACCAAGGTAGAGAGCACCCACGGAGTGGTGTTTCTACACTGAAAGGTTCACTTAGCTTGTCCCAATCGTGGCCGGAGAGTGTTCCAAACTCTCACCCAACTGGCAATGCTACACACGAAAGTGTGCACTTGCACTTGTTCTTTACCCTCTTTCTTGGTGGCCAACAAGGGATTAGTTTTCTCCCAAGTCTCAAGAGTAAGAGATGATATATAATCACATGCAAATGACAGGCCTTATATAGTCTCTGGTCAGTGCTCCCAGTGGCTCCTTGGAGGGGCCTCCCCCCCAAGGCCACCCTAGACAGTGTCATCAGCTTTGATGACATGGAACCCTCTGTGACCGCCAAGTGGCGCTTCATCCACCTTAGACCTTAGAGGCTTCTAGGAAGCTTCCTTGGCCCTTTTTAGGCACAAAGAAAAGTTGGTCCTCGCGGGATTTGACCCCGGACCTCTTGCTTGCGTGATGGCACCTTCACCCACTAGGCTGTAGGAAGTTGTCCTAAGGAGCATGCACCAGGTAGACTACCAAGAGTAGACCAAGGGGACTTACTCCACAAGGATGAGCAGTGCATGCCTTGTCTCTCTCAGCCTCTCTTCGTATCGCTGGGAGACTTGCGCTACAAGCGCAGTGCATACCCAGTCTAAATCTTCCGCTGATTGGACGAGGGGTATACACAGCACATAACAAACTCTCACTTGCACCTGCATCCATCTGCGGCTAGATTCCTGCTGCGGCCATGGGCCCAGCGATGTGGGCCACCTGTGAAGAAGGCCGCCCGTTCAGCCCTCGTCTGCTGCGCTCACCATCCCGATGCCCCGTGCCCCTGCCATGTGCGGGTCATTTCCAGCGGCTTCGTCAGGAAGTTCGCGAGCATCTGCTTGGTCGCGATGTACTGCAGATCCACCACTCCCTTGGCGACGAGGTCGCGCATGTAGTGATAGCGGATGTCGATGTGCTTGGTCCGCCTGGAGAGGGTGTCCTTGAACGCGATGTCCATCGCGCTCTGGTTGTTGATGTGGACGACCGTGGCCTCCTTCTGTGGTGCGTGCATCTCAGCGAGCAAGCTACGTAGCCACTGCGTCTCCTTGCACACCTCAGACAGCGCCCCGTACTCAGCTTCTGCGGTTGAGATGGAGACACAGTCCTGCTTGCCGCTGGCCCACGACACAGCGCCGCCGTTCACAAGGTACACAAAGCCCGAGGTGGACTTCCTATCATCCACGTTGCCTCCAAAATCTGCGTCGGTATAGCACTTGAGGCGCAAAGGGTCTGTTCCTTGAAGGCCGCCATATTGCAGCCCCATGTGCCGTGTCTTGTTGAGATAGCGCAAAATGCGCTTCACGGCCTGCCAGTGGAGTAGCCCAGGGTTGGCCACGAACCGACTGACTAGCCCCACAGCAAAGGAGATGTCCGGCCGAGTTCCAACCATGGCATACGTGATGTTATCCACCGTAGACTGGTACGGCACATCCTGCATTTCGCGGCGCTCGGCTTCCGTGCTGGGGGAGTGGGCGGAGGTGAGATTGCACTTCATGGGGAGAGGAGTGCTGAGGGGTTTGGCGTCTTCCATGCCATACCGCCGAAGCACCTCTGAGATGTACTTCGTCTGGTTGAGCTTGATGGTGCCTGCAGCTCGGTTACAATGTATGGCAATGTCCAGGTAGTACTCGAGCTCGCCCATGTCCTTCATCTGAAAGCGCCCATGCAGATTCTCCTTGAGGACCTCAAGGGCCTTCATGGAGGTGGAGGCCAGAATCAGATCATCCATGTACAGCGCTACCAGAAACAGTCCCTGGTCATCCACACGCACATACACACTAGGGTCGTTGTGGCAGTACAAGAAGCCAAGGCCAGCTATGAAGCTGTCCATCTCCTTGTACCAGATCCTTCGGGCCTGTTTCAGCCCGTAGAGCGCCTTGATGAGGCGACACACCTGCCCGGGTTTTGCCTTGACACCCTCGGGCACCTCCATTAGTATCTCCTTGTCAAGCTTCCCGTAGAGGAAGGCGGTCTTGACGTCCATCTGGTGGATTTCCATGTTGCGTGCCGCAGCCACAGCCAGCAAGGTGCGGATGGAGGAGAAGGACGCGACAGGAGAGTATGTCTCTTCGTACTCAGACCCTGCTCTCTGCGAGAACCCCTTCGCCACGATCCTTGCCTTGTACTTGTTGATGCTGTTGTCTTGCTTTCGTTTGACGCGTAAGACCCACTTCACGCCCACCACGTGTGCGTTTGGTGGTCTGTCCACCAGTACCCACGTCCCGTTCTCCTCGATGGAGGCGAGCTCGCTCTCCATCGCCTCCTTCAACTTAGCGGCGTCTGGCCGCGAGAGAGCCTCGGCGATGGTAGCCGGCTCTCCCTGCGCAAGGCACGACCAGCTCAGGCCAGTCCACTCGGCCTTCCCTCCGTCGTACTGCTTCGCAGGCTTTGCTTGGCACTCGCTGCGCCGTAGTGGTGCTAGTGCTGGCTGCTCGTGCTGCTGTTGCCGTTGTGCTTTCCCAGGAGGGGTCGCTGGAAGGGAAGAGCCACTGGCCTCCGAGGAGGCCTCGAATGTCTCTGACGCAGTGTCGGATGTCAACTCCTCTTTAGCCTGAGCGGATTCTCTCCCTGGATTGGCAGCTTTGCGGTCTACGGCCACTGGCGTCCCACGTTAGTTAGGCAAGGTGTGTCATCCGCTTCCAGCAGCACGATCCACTCTCCCTGTTTTGGAGAGTTCTCTGGGTCCAACAGTTCTCCCTTGCCGTGTGACTCTTCCTGGAAGGTCACATCTCTGGAGGTGATGACTCTCCCTGTTGCCTGGTCCCACAGCCTGTTTGCCTTGTGCGCGGCCTCGTAGCCGATCATCACGCACTTGCACGCACGTGCATCCAACTTCACCGCTCCTTGTCCGTCCTGGACTTTAGCCCAGGCCGTGCAGCCGAATGCCTTCAGGTGAGATGCATCTGGCTTCTTTCCCGACCATGCCTCCTACGGCGTCCTGCGTTCTGCACTTTGCTCCTTTTCTCTCCCCTTGCTGCGCAGTGCTGCAGCAGGCATGAGGTTGATGAGGTAACATGCAGTGCGCGCTGCTTCCGCCCAAAAGCGAGGAGGGAGCTTTGAGTCGAACAGCATGGTTCGCGTCATGGCAAGAATGGTCTGGTTCATGCGCTCGGCCACGCCGTTGCTCTGCGGTGTGTAGGGGGTAGTAGGTTGGTGGAAAATGCCGTGTGCCTAAAGCCACGGCTTGCACTCCTCGTACTCTCCGCCGTTGTCGCTCCGCAGGGCCTTGACCTTCCGCCCGGTTTGTCGCTCCACCATGGCGACAAACTCTTGTAGGCGATCCAGCACCTCTCCCTTCGTTTTGAGGAAGTAAACCCACACCTTCCGAGAGTAATCATCGATGAAGGTGAGGAGGTACTTGGAGCCGCCGTTGGACGTGGTGCGCATGGGGCCACACACGTCGCTGTGGACAAGGTCAAGTATGCCCTCTGCTTTGCGACCGTTTTTGGAGAAGCGTTTCCGCTTTGTCTTCCCTTGCAGGCAAGCCTCACACCCAGTGTTGCATCCACCCTTCAGCTCACACCCCTCCAGCCCGCGTACAAGCTTCTGCTCCTGCTTGACCTGCAGGGTGCTGTCGGCCACGTGTCCAAGGCGTCTGTGCCACAGCTTCGTAGTTGCTGCTCCCGCGTCTTTAGCCGCCACAACAGGCGGCATGGATGGTGTCTTGGCGTTCCGCGATGGTGTAGCTTCCGCTACTGCCTCTACCGCCCCAACGTGCCCTTCCGCACTCTTCGTCTGCAGAACGTAGAGCCCATCCGTTCGTGGCACCTTGGCGACAAGGTCTGACGCAGCGTAGGTAATCGTCACGTCCTCGTTCTTGAGGATGACAGCTTCCTTATGTGTGAACACCACCGTCATCGCGTGATCCGTAATCCGTGAGACAGAGAGGAGGTTCGCGGCGAAAGTTGGCATGTAGACGACGTTCTGCAGCCGCAACTCCTTGTCGGCTCCGTTAAGCCGTGGGTGCACGACCCTCTCTCCCTCACCAGCCGCGTACTCGATGCCGCCGTTGGCGCACCAGAACTTGGCCGTGGACGGTGTGAGGGACGAGAAGCCATATGCCTCGCGAGAGGTGTGGTAGTCCGTGCCACTGTCGAGCCCGAAGGCTCCCGACCGCAGCAGCGCAGAGCCCTTTGGAGGGGCCTTGCTCTCGGCCATCATGCTCGTGGACGTCGAGTCCACCTTCTTACTCACGTTGCTGCTCCCACCACCGCCTCCTTCCTTCTTTGGTGCGCGACACTCCCACGCCCAATGCCCCGCCTTGCCACAGTTATGGCACTTGCCCTTCTTCTTGCCGCTCTTCCCGCCGCCACTGCTTCTGCTGTTGTCATGAGAGGAGGTGCATCCCGAGCCACTTGCGTACGCGGCGTTGTTGATGACGCCGTTGTTGCATCGTATGGCTTCGTTCCAAACAAACTCGGAGACACGAGGGTACGTGAACTCCGACTCTTCCCAACCACCCAAGGTGGTGATCATGGGGCTCCAGCTTGGCGGCAAGGCCATGAGGAGAATCATGGCCTGCATCTGTTGGTCGAGCTGCCAGGACACGGCGTGGGCTTCTTGAAGCAGTCCTTCGAACTGCTGGAGGAAGTCTGAGATGGATTCCCCCTCGCCCACCCGCAGCCCGATGAGGCGTTGCAGGATGAAGAGTCGATTGGCGAGGGAAGTTAACTGGTACACGTTCGTCAGCTTGGTGTAAGCCTCAGCTACCGTCGTGCTCCCCTCGATGTGGGAGATTAGGGAGGGGCTTATGGATGTGACAAGGAGTGCGAGAGCGATGTCATTCCGCTCTTGCCAACCTGCGTATTCTGCGCTTGTCTCGTTCTCCGGTGCTACCTCCGTCCCTTTCAGCATGTTTAGGTACCCGCGCACGCGCATCACCACCTCAAACTGCCATTTCCACGTGTTGAAGGCTTTGCCATCGAAGCGTACGATGGTGTTGGCCGCACCCAACTCGGCGGGCCGTGAGGTGACTGGAACGATCTCTTGACCCCCCGGCATGATTGCGGTGTGGTCAAGGATGCTCACTTAGTCTCTGCTGTTCTGCTTCATTGAGGCCGATGTAGGCTGATGAGGCTGATGACTGCTACAGATTTTTAAGGTGCAGTCCGTTGCATACCCCTCCAGCCGATGGTCTCCTAGCTATTGTGGAGGAAGTGCTCCCACAAACACGGGGTCGTACCTACAAGGGCAGGGCGTAACCCGCTTAGGACTCGAGGGTCATACCAATAATGGCAGAGCGTATCCTCGTTCCTTGTCCGTGAAGAGCAAAAGTGGACCACGGGTCCAACCTGCGTCCGGTCTCTCACAATGTGTACCTTGGTCCAAGGTGGATCGACGATGAAGCAGATGGAGCAATGGTGTCTTGTGTGCTGCGGAGGTACCTGCTACGTGAACTGAGCGGTGGTACAAAGAACCAAGTTTCCCGATCAGTGTAGGCCCATAACCCTTTGTCACTCCGCACTTGGCCATGGTCTAGAGTAAACGGCGCCGACAGGCAAACCACCGACCGCCCTTGGTATTTCAACCAAGGTAGAGATCACCCACGGAGTGGTGTTTCCACACTCAAAGGTTCACTTAGCTTGTCCCAATCGTGGCCGGAGAGTGTTCCAAACTCTCACCGAACTGGCAATGCTACACACCAAAGTGTGCACTTGCACTTGTTCTTTACCCTCTTTCTTGGTGGCTAACAAGGGATTAGTTTTCTCCCAAGTCTCAAGAGTAAGAGATGATATATAATCACATACAAATGACATGTCTCATACAATCTCTGGTCAGTGCTCCCAGTGGCTCCTTGGAGGGGCCTCCCCCCCAAGGCCACCCTAGACAGTGTCATGAGCTTTGATGACATGGCACCCTCTGTGACCGCCAAGTGGTGCTTGATCCACCTTGGACCTTAGAGGCTTCTAGGAAGCTTCCTTGGCCCTTTTTTTTCACAAAGAAAAGTTGGTCCTGGCGGGATTTGACCTCGGACCTCTCGCTTGCGAGATGGAACCTTCACCCACTAGAATGTAGGAAGTTGTCCTAAGGAGCATGCACCAGGTAGACTACCAAGAGTAGACCAAGGGGACTTACTCCACAAGGATGAGCAGTGCATGCCTTGTCTCTCTCGGCCTCTCTTTGTATCGCTGGGGGACTTGCGCTACAAGCGCAGTGCATACCCAGTCTAAATCTTCCGCTGATTGGACCAGGGGCATACATAGCACATAACAAACGACAAGGCTACTGCAAAAGAGGGGTGGGACGCGTTGTGCAAGAAGTATGAGAGCAAGGATGCTACTTTTCTCATGCTTTTGGAGGAAAAGATGATGGCGTTGAAAATGTAGGGTGGCAAAAGGATGGAGGCATACTTGGACAGGACAAAGGAGCTATCAAAGCAGTTGAAAGCGATCGACAACCCTGTAGAAGAGATGCACTTCATCCTCCTCTTGCTGAGGGGACTCCCAGCGAGCTACAACACGGTGCGGGAGATGTTGGAGTGCCAGCCGACTCTCGACCTGGATTTCATTTGCACGTACGTGCTGCAGGTAGAACTGCGTCGCTGTGTAGCAAAGCGGAATGGCAGCGGCAGAAGTGAAGCAACATTTGTGGCCACAAGAAGAAAGGCAAGTACCACTATTGCCAGAAAAAGGGGCACTATAAGAAAGAGTGCTTCAAGTTGAAGAGGGACAAGAAGGAGGAGCAGCAGCAATCTCCACAACAGTAGCAGCAGCAGTTACAACAACGTCAGCAGGAGC
Organism: Penium margaritaceum; assembly: GCA_023375785.1. NCBI lineage: Eukaryota > Viridiplantae > Streptophyta > Zygnematophyceae > Desmidiales > Peniaceae > Penium > Penium margaritaceum. Next base: position 357,447 of record SZWC01000063.1, read on the forward strand.
AGCAATAGCAGAACCAGACCGGCATCCGCCATTTTGGCAACATGAATGTGGCCAAGGAGGTGTGCGACCGCCTCTTCATGGCAAAGTCTGACATATCACAGAAGGAGAAGGCGGATCTGGTGTGGTACAAGGACTCAAGGTGTACTAAGAGCCTGACGCATCACAAGGAGTGGTTTATGCATCTGCTCTCCATTCTCCCCCAACCGATTACTTTGGGTGGTGATCGGGTGGTGTATGCTGAAGGGATTGGGATTGTGGAGATGTGGTTCGAGATCCCGCGTGGCATTGAAGTGGGAGTGTTCCATGGCGTACTATATGTATTCGATGCAGCGTTCAACATTCTCTGTGTCCTCTATCACCAATACAGGATTGCAAGTCGTCTTTGAGAATAACTATGGCTACATCCTCGACAAGGAAATGGGAGAGGAGATGGCCAGGTCAGTGAAGGAAGGCAACATGTACCGCCTGTTGGGAGCGACCAAGATCTCCCACGAGCAGAGTCTTGCAGCAGTGGTGTAGACCACAGATGGCAAAATCTGGCATGCGTGCTACGGCCACATCGGCACGCGTACCTTGCAGTAACTTCAAACAAAGCAGATGGTACGTGACTTGTCCACCATCTCTTACTTTGAGCAGTAGTTGTGCATCGGCTGTTTGGGGGGGAAGCAGTATCGCGAGGCCATCTTCGAAGCAGAGGAGCGTGCAAAGGAGGTACTGGAGCTGGTCCACACAGACTTGTGTGGCCCGATGCAGACCCAGAGCTTTGGAGGCTCCACGTATTTTCTCACCTTCATTCATGATTTCAGCCGTTACACTGCTGTGTACTTCCTTTCCTCCAAGGACCAATGCTTCGACAGGTTCAAGGAGTTCAAGGCAATGATGGAGAACAAGACTGGCAAGAAGAACCAGAAGGCGTTGCGCAACGACCATGGCGGAGAGTACCTGAACAAGGAGCTCCAAGACTACCTCGCAGCAGTAGGGATCAAGGCTCAGCGGACCGCGTCATAATCAGCAGAGCAGAACGGCGTAGCAAAACGTGCCAACCGTACCATTTTTGAGTCAGCGCGCTCCATGCCACACCCGGCTCGACTCACTTCTGGGCTGAAGCAGTGATCACTACGGTGTATATCAAGAACCGTAGTCCAAACATAGCCTTGGAGCAGATGACGCTGTATGAGGCTTGGTTCGGCAAGAAGCCAAGCGTGGATCATCTTTGCGCATTTGGCAGCTTGGCGCACATATACATGCCCAAGCAGAAGCGGCAGAAATGGAATGCAAAGAGCACACAGATGCTGATGATCATCTATGACGTGGCAAGTAAGGCGTATCGTCTCTACAAAAGGGATACTGGCCACGTCATCATCTCCACGAGTGTCATTTTCAACAAAAGGAACGTCATCTCTACCAACATCATCTGCGAAGAGACAGGAGAATGAGCAACTGATGAAGCAGTGGGAGCAGACATTCTTCCTGACCCCGTCTCTCTTGAACCTTCCTCTACTATGACCGTGGGAGAACCACTCTACTCTTCCATGTCTGATACAGCAGATACAGCGGCCTCATTGGTAGATACAGAGGTAGACGATGCACTACCATTAGCATGAGCAGTTGTGCCAGCCGCCGACTAACACTCCAGGACCAGGTGAAAGTAACCCTCTCAAGGTGCGCTACAAGCCTGGTGAGCGCGGGCATTTGTAGATGCTCTAGACCAGATGAACGTCGCAGTAGCAGCAGACTCTGATGAGCCAACATCGTACGAGGAGACCATGACTGCACCAGATGCAGCAGATTGGAAACAAGCTGTGCGGCAGGAGATAGTCGCAGCTCGACAATGGTACATGGGAGCTGACTGAGCGTCCACGTGGATGCAAGGTAATGAAGTGCAAGTGGCTATTCAAAAAGAAGAGACGCGCAGATGATAACCTCGAAAGGTACAAGGCGAGGCTGGTCGCCAAGGGCTACTCGCAACAGGAAGGCATCAACTACACAGAAACCTTTGCTCTCGTTTCAAAGTTTGTCTCTGTGTGTACACTCCTTTCTTATGTAGCAGTTGTGGACTTCGAGATTCACCACATGGATGTAAAGACGACATTCTTGAATGGTGACTTGGAGGAAGAAATCTACATGGAGCAATCGGAGGAACTCGTCATGGATGGCAAGGAGTACCTGGTTTGCAAGCTGCAGAAGTTGCTGTATGGCCTTAAGGAAGCGTCGAGTGCATGGAACCAGAAGTTGGATGCGGCGCTGCTATGCATGGGGTTTGAGCGCAGCATGTAGAAGAATAGCGTATATTGCTGGCAGCATGAGCATGAGATCCTCATCATCATTATCTATGTAGATGACATACTCCTCCTTTTCAACAGCATGTCTGCACTACAAGAGTTCAAGGAGGCCATGCAGGAGTGCTTCTACATGTCTGATCTCGGGGAGGCATCATACTTCCTTGGCATCCAGATCACGCATGACTGCAAGTCACGCTCTCTCTTACTACAACAGAGTTGCTACATCAAGGACGTCTTGTAGCGGTTTGACATGGCAGATGCAAAACCCATCGGCACGCCGCTTGAGACGCGGTAGTACCTTGTGAGCTCCAGTGGATAAGCAGATGCAACTCAGTAGCAGAAGTACCAGAGCAGCATCGGCAGTCTCATGTACCTCATGGTGGCAACTAGGCCGGACCTCGCATAGGCTGTGAGCACCGTGAGCCAGCACATGGCTAATCCCGGACCTGAGTACCAAAAGGCAGTGAAGCGGCAATGATAACAGCATCATCGACTACACAGACGCAGATTGGGCTTCAAACCCTGAAGATCGCAAGTCCATCTCAAGACATGTATTCATCATGAATGGCGGGGCTATCAGCTGGTGCAGCAAACGGCAGGTAGTTGTGGCCACCTCAAGCACAAAAGTTGAGTACGTCTCTCTCAGTTTTAGAACCAAGGAAGCAGTTTAGCTTCAGGATCTCATGGCGGAGATGAGTAGAAGTGCAGTAGTTCCAGTTCCTGTACGCGTAGACAACCAGAGCAGCATGTACACACCAAGCACATTTACATTGCATATCACCTCATCAGGCACATGGTGCAAGAGGGTGATATCAAGCTGGAGTTTAGTCCAACCAACGAGCAGGTCGCTGATTTCTGTACCAAGCTAGTGACCCGTGAGAAGTAGCAGTTGTGCATGGAGGCATGTGGACTCAGCCCACTCTGACTACGACAAAGTGGGAGATTATTGGGAAAGGAGCCATCGGCTTAGTCTCAGGTCCATAGGAGCAAGTTTGAGGAAACTACCAGATGCTTGCTCCGATTGTCAATCGGATTTCACCATTGGAAACATCAGTTAGCAAAATGTCTACGGTCCATGTTTCATGCCGATCCAACGGTCGGATTGAGAGATGAATTTTTGGAGTTTCGGGGGTCATGGACCGCCAGTGTCTGGGTGACCATGGCCAATAGCTCCATGCCTTAGCCTCAGAAAAGAAGAAGGGCAAGAGGTTTAGGGTTAATACCTGATGGGAGAAATATCCAAGAAAGGTCCTAGATTCTCGGATTGCCTTGTCAGAGTGTGCTCACTAGGAAAAAGGTACCTCTCCTTACTTTTTAGGTGAGGTGAGATCCTTGTGTGCTAGCCATGGACACATGGCGATTCTCCATGGCATTGTAATTTATGTGACTACTAGTAGTGTGCAATGAGAGCATTTTCTAGCTCTCTAGGTCATGTGTGACTGGTCAGCCTGATTGCTAGGCTGATTTCCTCTCTTGTGTGAGATTATGGATTCTAGTGTGTGAGCTTTAGCCTCCATGGCAAAGTGGTGTCGCTTGTGAGAGGGCAGACTTGCCCAAGCTCTAGCTCTATATGTATTCCATGATTTTGAGCGATTAAACAATCATTCTTCAGCACAACTGATGACCTTTCAGACCTTTATGCTTGTTGCTCCAAGGCTCCCTCTCTTCTCAATATGAGTAGCCCTTGGCGACCAACCTCGCCTTGTACTTTTCCAGGTTACCATCTCCTCCGCGCTTCTTCTTGAACATCCACTTGCACTTAATCACCTTGCATCTAGGTGGACGCTCAGTGAGTCCCCATGTGTTGTTGTCTAGCTTCAAGTGTGTTTCATATTGCAGTGCTTACGCCCAATCTACTACATCTAGTACAGCCATGGCCTCCGTGTATGACGATGGGTTATCTGAATCCGCTGTAACAGTGACGTTCATTTGTTCTACTTTCTGCAGTATCCAGAAATGACCGCGCTAACCAGGCTTGTAGCGCACCCTAAGAGGGTACCGACGACCTGGTGCTGGAGAGTTAGCGGGCGGTTGGTGCAGTGCTGCTAGTACAACTACTGCTGGTGGTGGTGCAGCATCTCCCTCTACTGCTTTTGCCGATGAGGTTGCTGTACCTACTGCATCTGACATGGAAGAGTAAGGTGATTCTCCCACTGTCACAGTAGAGGAAGGATGAGGAGAGACCGGGTGAGGAAGGATATCTGCTCCCATTGCCTCGTCAGCTGCTGGTTGTGCTACCTCTTCATAGGCAATATTGGTGCGGATGACGTTGCTCTCGTTGAAGATGACATCCTTCGAGATGATGATGTGGCCTGTATCCCTCTCGTAGAGATGATAGGCCTTGCTTGCGACATCATAGCCGATCATGAGCATCTGTAAGCTCTTCACGTCCCTCTTCTGCCGCTTCTCCTTCGGCACGTGCATGTATACCAAGCTGCCAAATGTGCGAAGATGACCCACACTCGGCTTCTTGCTATACTACACCTCGTATAGCATCATCTCCTCTAGTGTCTTAGTTTGACTGCGATTCTTGATGTATATGCAGTGCTCACTACTTCAGCCCAAAAGTCGTATGTGAACCAAGCCCCGTGCAGCATGGTGCGTGCCAACTCAACAATACTGCGGTTGGCGCATTCTGCTACACCGTTCTGATGCAACGATTACGGTACCGTATGTTGTGCCTTGATTCCAGCTGCTACAAGGTAGTCCTGGAACTCCTTCCTCATGTACTCTCCACCTCGGTCGCTTCGCAGCGCCTTGATTCTCTTGCCAGTCTGGTTCTCCACCATTGCCTTTAACCCCTTGAACCTGTCAAAGCACTGGTCCTTGGAAGCAAGGAAGTAAGGAAGTACACAACAGTGTAATGCCTGAAATCATCAATGAAGGTCAAAAAATACCTAGAACATCCAAAGCTCTTGGTCTGCATCGGGCCACACAAGTCCGTGTGGACCAGCTCAAGCACCTCCTTTGTGTTGGGAAAGGAACCATCCGGTTCAGTTTCAGATCCACAGGAGCAACTTCCAGGAAACGACAATATGCCTGCTCCAATCGTCAATTCAAAATCATCATTGGAAAGATCAGGTGATAAATTGTCTACGGCCCAAGTTTCAGGCCGATCTAACAGTCGGATTGGGAGATATGAATTTTCGGTGTTTCTGGGGTCATCGACCGGCGGTACTTGGGTGACCATGGGCGATGGCTGCATGCCTTAGCCTGAGAAAAGAAAAAGGGCAAGAGGTCCAGGGTCAAGACCTGATGGGAGAGATATCCAAAAAGGTCCTTGGTCTTGGATTGTCTTGTAAGAGTGTACTGACTAGGAAAAAGGTACCTCTCCTTACTTTTTAGATGAGGTGAGATCCTTGTGTGCTAGCCATGGACACATGGCGATTCTCCATGGGATTGTGGGTTATGTGATGACTAGGAGTGTACCATGAGAGCATTTTCTACCTCTGTAGGTCATGTGTGAGTGGTAAGCCTGATTGCTAGGCTCATTTCCTCTCTTGTGTGTGATTATGGACTCTATTGTGTGAGCCTTACTCTCCATGGCTAAGTGGTGTGGCTTGTGAGAGGGCGGACTTGCCCCAGCTCTAACTCTATATATACTCCATCATTTTGAGTGATCAATAACCATTCTTCAGCACAACTGATGCCCTTTGAGTCCCTCATGCTCGCTGCTCCAAGGCTCCCTCTGTCCTCCAATTCCAACATATTGTATCAGAACCAGGATCTGTTAGTTTCAGCCAGCACAAGCCGTCACTTTGAAAGTGACGGAATGGGATCAAACCTTGACCAAATTTGACAATCAACTACATGATCTCCACGTTTGAAAACACTTTCCAACGAGTCCAAGATCGCGAACATGTAACAGTCAGATTCAGAGTTATGCTCAAAACGAGGTCGGTGAGGGCTATATTCTTCTCTATGAGTAAGACTGTAGCCTTGTGATGACCATAACTCTCTCGTTTCTATGTCAAATTTCAAAAGTGGCATATGTGAATTGTAGTATTTTTCCTAAGCTCTCCATTGATGCAAAAATATTTACATTCCATCGATTTGTGTGGGAGAAATGCTGTTTACAAGCTGGCTGGTCTGAGTTGGAGTAGGAGCAGAAGCATACCCTATTTTCAAAAGGGCATATCTTTGAAAATCCCCTGTTGATGACCCTGTTTTTGTTGGATCTGGAGGAGAGAGGGAGTCTTGGAGTAGAGAGCATGTGGGACTGAAAGGGCATCAGTTGTGCTGAAGAATGGTTGTTGAATCACTCAACATGATGGAGTACATATAGAGCTAGAGCTAGGGCAAGTCAGCCCTCTCACAAGCCACACCACTTAGGCATGGAGGCTAAGGCTCACACACTAGAGTCCACAATCTCACACAAGGGAGGAAATCAGCCTAACAATCAGGCTGACCAGTCACACACGACCTAGAGAGCTAGAGAATGCTCTTATGGCACACTCCTAGTGGTCATATCACCCACAAACACATGGAGAATCGCCATGTGTCCATGGCTAGCACACATGGATCTCACCTCACCTAAAAAGTAAGGAGAGGTACCTTTATCCTAGTCAGCACACTCTAACAAGGTAATCCTAAGACCAAGGACCTCTTTGGAGATTTCTCCCATCAGGTATTGACTCTGGACCTCTTGCCTTTTTCTTTTCTCAGGCTAAGGCATGGAGCCATCACCCATGGCCACCCAGACATCGGCGGTCGGCGGTCCATGACCCTGGAAACTTCAAAAATTCATATCTCCCAATCCGACCGTTGGATCGGCCTGAAACTTGGATCGTAGATAATTTGCCACCTGATCTTTCCAATGGTAAAGTTGGATTGACAATCGGAAGAGGCATCTGGTAGTTTCCTGGAACTTGCTCTTGTGGACGTGAAAGTGAGCCGGATGGCTCCTTTCCCAATAATTTCCCACTTCGTCGCAGTCAGAGTGGGCTGAGTCCACATGCCTTCATGCAGAACTGCTGCTTGTCACGGGTCACTGGCTTGGTGCAAAAATCAGCAACCTGCCTGCTGGTAGGAGTAAACTCCAGCTTGATAGCACCGTCCTGCACCATGTGCCTGATGAAGTGATATGCGATGTCAATGTGCTTGGAGCGTGCATGGTGCTCAGGATTCTTGGCAAGTGCGATTCTGCTCCGGTTGTCAACGCGCACAGGAACTGGAACTGTTGCACTCCCACTCATCTCTGCCATGAGACACTGAAGCCAAACTGCTTACTTTGCTCCAAAACTGAGAGAGACGTACTCAGCTTTCGTACTTGAGGTAGCCACAACCACCTGTCACTTGCTGCACGAGCTGATGGCCCTACCATTCATGAGGAATACGTATCCAGAGACAGACTTGCGGTCCTCAAGGTTTGAAGCCCAATCTGCGTCTGTATAGCCGATGATGTTGTTCTCGTTGCCGTTGTACGTAATGCCGATGTTGATGGTTCCAGCAAGGTAGCGGAAGGTCCGCTTCACTGCCTTCTGGTGCTCAGGTCCGGGGTTCGCTATGTGCTGGATCACAGCGCTCACAGCCTGTGCGACGTCCGGCCTGGTTGCCACCATCAGGTACATGAGACTGCCGACAGCGCTCTGGTACTTCTGCCGCTCAGCTGTATCCGTTTCTCCACTGAAGCTCACGAGGTACTGCCGTGTCTCTAGCGGCGTGCCGATGGGTTTAGCCTCTGCCATGCCGAACCGCTGTAACACATCCTGTGTTGCAATGAGAGAGAGCGTGATTTGCGGTCACGCCTGATCTGGATACCGAGGAAGTATGATGCCTCCCTGAGATCAGACATTTGGAAGCGCTCTTGCATGGCCTCCTTGAACTCCTGTAGTACAGACATGCAGTTGGAAAGGAGGAGCATGTCATCCACATAGACAATGATGATGAGGATCTCATGCTCATGCTGCCAGCGATACACGCTGTAGTCACACTCGCTGCGCTCAAACCCCATGCATTGCAGCGTCGCATCCAACTTCTGGTTCCAAGCACGTGACGCTTGCTTGAGGCCGTACAGCGACATTTGCAGCTTGCAAGCCAGGTGTTCGTGGCCATCCACGACGAACCCCTCTGGCTGCTCCATGTTCATCTCCTCTTCCAAGTCACCGTTCAAGAATGACGTCTTGATATCCATGTGGTGAATCTCAAAGTTCTCAGCTGTTGCATAAGAAAGGAGCGTCCGCAGAGAGGCAAACTTTGTAACAGGAGCAAAGGTTTCCGTGTAGTCAATGCCTTCCTATTGCAAGTAGCCCTTGGCGACCAGCCTCGCCTTGTACTTTTCCTGGTTGCCATCTACTCCTCCCTTCTTCTTGAACACCCACTTGCACTTGATCACCTTGCGTCCAGGTGGACGCTCAGTCAGCTCGCACGTGCCGTTGTCCAGCTGCGATCGTATCTCTTGCTGCATGGCTTGCGTCCAATCTGCTGCATCAGGTGTAGCCATGGCCTCCTTGTATGACGCTGGCTCATCTGAATCTGCTGCAACTGCGACGTTCATCTGCTCTGGTTTCTGCAGCATCCAGAAATGGCCGCGTTCACCAGGCTTGTAGCGCACCCTTAGAGGATACCTGCGACCTGGTGCTGGAGCGTTAGCGGGCGGCTGGCGCGGTGCTACAGGCACAACTGCTGCTGCTGGTGGTGCGACATCTTCTTCCTCTGATTTTGCCGATGAGGCCGATGTATCTGTTACATCAGACATGGGAGAATAGACTGGTTTTCCCACTGTCACAGTGGAGGAAGGATCAGGAGAGACTGGGTCAGGAAGGATATCAGCTCCCACTTCCTCGTCAGGTGCTGGTTCTGCTACCTCTTCACAGACAATGTTGGTGCCGATGACGTTGCTCTTGTTGAAGACGACATCCCTGGAGATGATGACGTGGCCTGTATCCCTTTCGTAGAGGTGATAGGCCTTGCTTGCCATGTAATAGCCAATCATAAGCATCTGTGCGTCCCACTTCTGCCGCGTCTCCTTTGGCACATGCATGTGTGCCAAGCTGCAAAATGCACGAAAATGACCCACGCTCGGCTTCTTGCCGAACCACGCCTCGTACGGCGTCATCTGCTCCAACGTATTAGTTGGACTGGGGTTCTTGATGTACACCGCAGTGCTCACAGCTTCGGCCCAGAAGTCGTAGGTCAGCCGAGCCGCATGAAGCATGGAGCGCGCCGACTCAACGATAGTGCGATTGGCGCGTTCTGCTACACTGTTTTGCTACGGCGAGTATGGCGCAGTGCGCTACGCCTTGATGCCAGCTGCTGCGAGGTAGTCCTGGAACTCCTTGCTCAGGTACTCTCCACCGCGGTTGCTGCACAGTGCCTTGATCTTCTTGCTAGTCTGGTTCTCCACCATTGCCTTGAACTCCTTGAACCTGTCAAAGCACCGGTCCTTGGAAGCAAGGAAGTACACAGCAGTGTAACGGCTGAAATCATCAATGAAGGTCAGAAAACACCTAAAGCCTCCAAATCTCTGGGTCTGCATCGGGCGACACAAGTCTGTGTGGACCAGCTCCAGCACCTCTTTCGCACGCTCTCCTGCTCCAGAGAACGCCTCACGATGCTGCTTCCCTTCTAAACAGCCGATGCACTGCTGCTCAGAGTTGGAGATGGTGGACAAGTCACACACCATCTGCTTCGCTTGAAGCTGCTGCAAGGTGCGCATACCGATGTGGCCATAACGTGCATGCCAGATCTCCCCATCTGTTGCCTACACCACTGCTGCAAGACTCTGCTCGCGCGGGATCTTGGTCGCCCATGTCGCCTTCCTTCACCGACCTGGCCAACTCCTCTCCTGTTTCCTTGTTGAGGGTGTAGCTGTTGGAACTGGAGGAGAGTGGGAGCTTTGGATCAGCGAGCATGTGGGACTGAAAGGGCATCACTTGTGTTGAAGAATGGTTGTTGAATCACTCAAAATGATGGAGTACATATAGAGCTAGAGCTTGGGCAAGTCAGCCCTCTCACAAGCCACACCAGTTAGCCATGGAGACTAAGGCTCACACACTAGAGTCCACAATCTCACACAAGGGAGCAAATCAGTCTAACAATGAGGCTGGCCTGTCACACACGACCTAGAGAGCTAGAGAATGCTCTCATGGCACACTCCTAGTGGTCACATCACCCACAAACCCATAGAGAATTGCCATGTGTCCATGGCTAACACCCAATGATCTCACCTCACCTAAAAAGTAAGGAGAGTACCTTTGTCCTAGTCAGCACACTCTGACAAGGCAATCCTAAGACCAAGGACCTTTTTGGATATTTCGCCCATTAGGTCTTGACCCTGGACCTCTTGCCTTTTTCTTTTCTCAGGCTAAGGCATGGAGCCATCACCCATGGCCACCCAGACATCGGCGGTCCATGACCCCTGAAACTTTGAAAATTCATATCTCCCAATCCGACCGTTTGATCGGCCTGAAACTTGGAGCGTAGATAATTTTCCACCTGCTCTTTCTAATGGTGAAGTCGGATGGACGATCGGAGCAGGCATCTGGTAGTTCCCTGGAACTTGCTCCTGTGGACCATAAACTGAGCCGGATGGCTCCTTTCCCAACAGTTTTATGGGTCGATCTGAAAAGTTTTGAGCTGAATTTTCCCTGGTGGACTCAGTTTTTTTGAATTCCCAGTCTGTTGGCATCTACAATCCATTTTCTATCAGACAGATTTCTGGCAGAAGCAGCAGAAGAAGCAGGGGTAGCGCTGCTACCCAAGGGCAGCGTTGAGCATCACCAAAGCTCAAAATGGCTGTAGCAGGCGTGGTCACAGCAGCCCAGCTCTTGGAGAAAGTGGAAGGATGCTCCAACTTCACGTTTTGGAAGATCTGTACCCGCCTCCTTTTGGAGGAGAGGGGCTTGTGGGAGGTGGTGAGCGGCGACAAGCGCGCTCCGCCTCCACAGGCAAAAGGAATCACCGTAGTACAGGTGGTGGCGGAGAAGACGCCGCAGAAAGGTGTAGCAGGACAGGCAGGCCTTCATGCTATTTGTTAATTCCATCTCCATGAATGTGGCCAAGGAGGTATGCGACCGTCTCTTCATGGCAAAGTCTGACATGTCGTAGGTGGAAAAGGCGGATCTCGCATGGTACAAGGACTCAAGGTGTACCAAGAGCCTGACACATCACAAGGAGTGGTTTACGCAGCTGCTGTCCATCCCTCCTCGTCCTATCGCTATGAATGATGATCGGGTGGTATATGCTGAGGGGATTGGGATTGTGGAAATGTGGTTGGAGACCCCATGTGGCATGGAAGTGGGAGTATTCCATGACATGCAGTATGTACCTGATGCTATGTTCCACCTTCTCTCAGTCTCCTCTCTCACCAACACAGGACTGTGTCGTTTTTTACGATGACTATGGCTACATCCTCAATAAGGACACTAGAGAGGAGTTGGCCAGTTCGGTGAAGGAGGACGACATGTACTGCCTGCTGGGGGCGACCAAGATCTTGCGTGAGCAGAGTCTTGCAGCAGTGGTGCAGGCAACAGATGGGGAGATATGGCATACACGCTATGGCCATATCCGCATGCACGCCTTGCAGCAGCTTCAAGCAAAGCAGATGGTATGTGACTTGTCCACCATCTCCAACTTTGATCAGCAGCTATGCATCGGCTGTTTGGAAGGGAAGAAGTACCGTACTGCACTTTGATTTCGAGTTTAACTATTTTTACCTTGGTTGAAATTCGTCAAAATGAAACTTTACATCAAATTTAAAGACTACAAAATAATTCAAATGTTTAACATTCGAATTTAACACGCCACTGTTTACAAATACTTTCTTCAAACCCGGGATCATTTGTCCACTGTTTGTGGTTGCTTCTGTATCATGCGCAAGAAAAAACTCTACATGAGGTTTTTTTGCCTGATGTTTCGCATTTCAAGAGCTCGAAGTGCAAAACAACCTCGTCATCAGGCTTGGCGATAGCCAAGCCTGATGACGAGGCTGCCTCGTCGCCAGCCTCGCTCGCAGTCTTGGCCATGAGCAAGGCTGACAAAAAGGCATGCTCGCTGCGCTCGAGGAATCGTCGAAAAGACAAAATTGGGCTCAGACCTCTCATCAAATTTAAGATAACAACCCTATATTTACGATGAATTCAAGGGTACATGAAAATAATACAAAAGTGAAAGTTTTTCATCGAAATAAATTATGCATCAAGTCAACATTCAAAATTAAAGTGTAGTAGGGTATCGTGAGACGTTCCTTGGAGCAGGGGAGTGTGGAAAGGAGGTGCTGGAGCTGGTCCATATTGACTTGTGTGGCCCGATGTAGACCCAGAGCTTTGGAGACTCTAGGTATTTTCTGACCTTCATTGATGATTTTAGCCGTTACACTGCTATGTACTTCCTTGCTTCCAAGGACTAGTGTTTTGACAGGTTCAAGGAATTCAAGGAAATGATGGAGAACCAGAATGGCAAGAAGATCAAGGCGCTGCGCAGCGACCGCGGTGGAGAGTACCTGAGCAAGGGGTTCTAGGACTATCTCGCAGCAGCTGGTTTCAAGGCGCAGCGCACTGCGCCATAATCTCCGCAGCAGGACAGTGTAGTAGATAACAATAACCGTACTATCGTTGAGTCGGCGCGCTCCATGCTTCACGCGGCTTGGCTATGTTACGACTTCTGGGCCGAAGCCGTGAGCACTGCAGTCTATATCGAAAGTCACAGTCTCACTAAGGCACTAGAGCAGATGACGCCATACAAGGTGTGGTTCGACAAGAAGCTGAGCGTGGGTCATCTTCGCGCGTTTGGTAGCTTGGCACACATGTACGTACGAAAAGAGAAGTGGCAGAAGTGGGACGCGAAGAGCGTGCAGATGCTGATGATCGGCTATGGTGTGGCAAGCAAGGCCTATCACCTCTACGAGAGGGATACAGGCCACGTCATCATCCCCAAGGATATCTTCTTCAACAAAAGCAACGTCATTGGTAGTAACATCGTATATGAGGAGACAGCAGAACCAACAGCTGACAAAGTAGTGGGAGCAGATTTTTTTCCTTACCTTGTCTCTCCTGATCCTCTTCCCAATGTGACAGTGGGAGAATAAGTCTACTCTCCAATGTGTGATGCTGCAGATTCAGCGGCCTCATCGGCAAAAGCAGAGGAAGAAGATGCAGCACCACAAGCAGTAGTAATTGTGCCAGCAGCACCGCGCCAGCCGCCCGCTAACACTCCAGTACCAGGTCACAGGTACGCTCTCAGGGTACGTCACAAGCCTGGTGAGCGCGGCCATTTCTGGATACTGCAGAAACCAGAACAGATGAACATCGTAGTTGTAGCAGATTCAGATGAGCCTGTTGACCTCATATGCTCCTTGTCCATTGCTGACATTTGGACAGGCACAGGACAGACTAGGCATGCAGTGCTCCCTTGGAGTAAGTCCCCTAAGTCTGGTCCCAATAGACAAGGCATGCACTGCTCCTTTGGAGCAAGTCCCCCTTGTGGCTTAGACATTCAAGAGTTAGTCTCTGGAGCGAGAGGTCACTGGGTCAAATCCCAGCCCAGTGACTAATTTTCTTTGTGACCAAAAGGGGGACAGGAAGGTTCTAAGAGGTATCTTAGAACATTCCAAGGTCCTTCTTTGTGGCTGGCGCCACTTGGCGGCCACAGGGAGTTCCATGTAGGCAGGGGGATGACGCAATCCATATTGCCCCCAAAATGGCTCATCCAAGGAGTCACTGCGCGCCTAGGCTAGAGGCTGGCTCTAGGACAGCCTGTCATTGAGTACAGTTCTTACCTTTGAGACTCCTCACAGAGTTGTCCACCAGAGGCAGACAGTAAAGAAGCGTTGGTTGGTCTAAGCCTCAGTAGTTAGCTCCTCGCGCGAAAGTGACCAGGTGCTAAGGACATAGTGTAAGGAAATGATTCCTATGAACTGCTTACTGTGGAACCTTGACTGTGAGGGTGATATCACCTCTTGGTTGCGATATCAAGAGCGGTCAGCGGGAATCATTGTGTTGGAACCCATTTTCTAGACCGTCGCCTCAGGCAGGTTGACAAAGGGTTAATAGCCCACACTGACTAGTTGTAAGGCACGCTTCTGCGCACTCTCTCACCCTCTCTGTCTTGTAGCATGCATCAGCTCCGTCTGCTCCATCTGCTCCATCAGCTCCAACAGCAGGTGTTGGCACTTAGCGAACAAGAATCAAGGATAAGCTCTCCCCTTGGAGGTACGACCCTTGGACCCTAACCAGGATAAGCTCTACCCTTGGAAGGACGACCCTGGGTTCGCTAGTGTGCGTTCTTCTCTATTTGTAGGTGATCAACGGCTAAGGGGTAAGCAACGGATCTGCACCACCTAAACCGGTAGCAGACAACAGCCTACATCAGCCTACATCGGCCTCAACGAAGCAGAGAAGCAGAGAAGCGGTATGACGATACCCGCGACGCTCACTCTTGAGCAGGTCAATGGTGGGATGTCAAAGTTCACAGGGTTTGGTTTTTCCTTGTGGTGATGGCAATTTGAGATTGTCATGAGGGTGTGTGGCTACTTGAAGATGTTCCTTGGAGAAGATGTTGAACCTCCAAAAACAGATCCCGGATATGAAGCGTGGAGTGTCAAAAATGACATGGCGCTTGCGATTCTTGTGACATCAATGCATGAGTCACAGCATGTCCACCTCCAAGGTATCACACATACATCAAAGGCTTATGAGAAGCTTGCACGTATACACCAATCAACGGCTATCGCAAATCACCTCTTCATCCTTCAAAAGCTGATTTCGATGAGGGTGAATCGATACCGGACTTCCTTTTGTGGTTTGAAGGACTGCTACAGCAAGTGACCCAAATGAACTAGGAAATCGACACCAACATGCAGGCCATGATCCTCCTCATGGCGCTACCTGAAAGCTGGGGTCCTCTGATCACCGTCTTTGGTGGTTGGAAGGAGGAGGATTTGACGTATGAGGCAGTGTCCGAGTACGTACGCAACGAGGCCATGCATCGTAACAGTAGTGAGACTAACATTCCAGCATATGCTGCATAGTACGGTGGTCGTGGCAACAATTCCTCTTCTTTCTCTGGTCAAAGCAGCAGCGGAAGCGGTGGCAGTGGAGGAAAAGGCAATGGTGGGGGTGGAAAGAGTTCAAAGCGTCTTGAGAAGTGCCATAACTGTGGCAAGCCAAGGTATTGGGCACGGGAGTGCAAGGCTCCCAAGAAGGAAGATGGAGGTCATGGTGGTAGATATGAGGGCAAAGGAAAGGGTAAGAAGGAGTTGACGAACATGATGGCTGAGAGCGTGCCTACATTCAAGGGAGTGGCACTGCTCAAGCGTGGAGCATACGTGCTTGACTCTAGCATAAACCACCACTCTTCAAGGGAGAATGATGGGTTCATCGCCATTGGGGACATTGAACGTCGTTTCAGGTATGCCAATGGCAGCCTTGTCCATGCACAAGACAAGGGAGATAAGTTGATCAGCATCAACGTGAACGATGCTCAAAAATACTTAAAGCTGGAGAATGTCGTCTACATGCTGTCCTTGACGACAAACCTCTTGTCAGTGTCCAAAATCATAGATCACGACATGACGGTCGTCTTCACGCAGTAGGAGGCCGTGATTGTCAAAAACAAGGACATCAAGATCTATCCCAAGGAGAGTCTTGTCGCACAGGTCCCAAGAGTTGATGGGCTCTATGTGCCGTAAACCAAGCCCCTTGAGAGTACAAATGAGGGATATGCAGCGGTTGAAGAGTCCAAGTCTCCAAAGCCTGATGTAGCACCACAGGCTGTCACCATGGCAGCCAACTCCACCAACGATACAGATGCTGAGCTATGGCACAGGCAGTTTGGCCATGTGGGTAACAGCACACTACAAGCTATGCAGCAGCACGAAGTGGTTCATGGGATGGAGGGATACAAGGCCAAATGTGAGGGAAAGTGCAAGAAGACTTGTAAGCAATGCCTCCAAGGCAAGGCAAAGAGAAAGCCCTTTGAGCGTAATGGGCAACGTGCGGCAGCAATCTTGGACCTGATTCACTCTGATGTGTGTGGACCATTCCGCACTGCTTCGAACGGAGGCAGCAAGTATTTCTTGACCTTCATCGATGACCACAATCGCAAGATGTGGATTTACTTCCTCAAGACACTGCAAGAGTTTATCGCGATGGTTGAGCGGCAGACAAGCAAGAAGGTCAAGGCACTGCGCACGGATAATGGTGGTGAGTACGAAGCGTACAAAGGCTGGTTAAGCCAACACGGCATCAACCACCAGACCACCACGCCTTACACCCTCCAGCGTAATGGCATTGCCGAGTGGATGAACCAGACTATCCTCGGCATGACACAAGGCATGCTCTTTGATACCAAACTCCCACCTCGCTTCTGGACTGAAGCTGCAAGAACTGCTTGCTACCTTGTGAATCTCACTCCGACAGCTGTGCTTGAAAAGCGTGGTAAGAAGCAGCAAGAGAAGCAGCTCAGGACGCCACAGGAGGCTTGGTCAGGGAAGAAGCTAGATACCTTACACTTGAGGGTCTTTGGCTGTATTGCCTGGGCAAAAAATCCAAGCAAGAGGAGGAAGTGACAAGCAGGATGCATGTGCTCTCAAGTGTGTGAGTCGGATATGACACTGCACACAAGGCGTACATGATGTGGAAACGAGCGGCTTGAAAGCTCATCAGGAGCCGAGATGTCGAGTTTGAAGAAAGGACCCTCGGCAAGGGAGATTCGCTCGATCCTGTCCATGCTCCCAAATTAGGAGAGTGGGTTGTGTTGCTCGAGTCAAGTGATCAAGCACCTGATAACTGGCAGATGGTGCCAATGAAGGATGGTGTTGCAGGAAAAGTAGCTGTGCATGCTGACACAGCGACGGACTCTGATAGTGAGTCTGAGTCATCCGAGGCCTCTGAGTGAAGATACTAAGGACACAGTGCAAAGAAGTGATTCCTATGAACTGCTTAGTGTGGAATCTTGGCTCTGAGGATGATATCACCTCTTGGTTGCAATACCAAGAGTGGTCGGCAGGAACCATTGTGTCGGAACCCGTTTTCAAGACCGTCACCTCAGGTAGGTTGACACTTTCAGTCCCACATGCTCGCTGCTCCAATACTCCCTCTCTTCTCCAGTTTTAACTCTTTGCACGCTCTCCTGCTCCTGAGAACGCCTCACGATATTGCTTCCTTTCTTAACAGCTGATGTACAATCGCTGCTCAAAGTTGGAGATGGTGGGCAGGTCACGCACCATCTGCTTCGCTTGAAGCTGCTGGAAGGCGCGCATGTCGATGTGGCCATAACGTGCATGCCAAATCTTACAATCTATTGCCTGTACTAATGCTGTAGGAATTTGTTCACGCAAGATCTTGGTCGCCTCCAAGCAGGCGGTACATATCGCCCTCCTTCACCGACCTAGCTAACTCCTTTCCTATGTCTTTGTTGAGGATGTAGCCATAGTCATCGTCAAAGATAACACGCAGTCCTGCGTTGGTAAGAGAGGAGACTGAGAGGAGCTTGCATGCAGCATTAGGTATATACAGCACGCCATGGAATACTCCCACTTCAATGCCACACGGGGTCTCCAACCACATCTCTACATTCCCAATCTCCTCAGCACACACCACCTAATCATCACCCATAGCGATAGGACGGGGAGGGATAGACAGCAGCTGTGTAAACCACTCCTTGTGATGTGTCAGGCTCTTGGTACACCCTGAGTCCTCGTAGCATGCGAGATCCGCCTTCTCCACCTGCGACATGTCAGAATTCACCATGACGAGACGGTCACACACCTCCTTGGCCACATTCATGTTGCCGAAGTAGCACACACTAGCCTGGTTTTGCTGCTACTTCTGCTGCTGCTGACGCTACTGTGACTGCAACTACTGCTGCTGCTATGGAGACAGTTACATTTACTGCTGCTACTACTGATCCGTTTGGTCCCTCTTGAGCTTGAAACATGTTGGGAAAGAAGCCGTTCGGCTCAGTTTCAGGTCCACAGGAGCAAGTTCCAGGAAACTTTTAGATGCCTGCTCCGATCGTCGATCCGTCTTCACCATTGGAAAGATCAGGTGGCAAATTATATACGGTCCAAGTTTCAGGCCGATCCAACGGTCGGATTTGGAGATATGAATTTTCGAAGTTTCAGGGGTCATGGACCGCCGATGTCTGTGTGGCCATGGGCGATGGCTCCATGCCTTAGCCTGAGAAAAGAAGAAGGCAATAGGTCCAGGGTCAAGACCTGATGGGAGAAATATCCAAAAAGGTCCTTGGTCTTAGGATAACCTTGTCAGAGTGTGCTGACTAGGATAAAGGTACCTCTCCTTACTTTTTAGGTGAGGTGAGATCCTTGTGTGCTAGCCATGGACACATGGCAATTCTCCATGGGTTTGTGGGTGATGTGACCACTTGGAGTGTGCCATGAGAGCATTCCCTAGCTCTCTAGGTCGTGTGTGACTAGTCAGCCTGATTGTTGGGCTGATTTCCTCCCTTGTGTGAGATTATGGACTCTAGTGTGTGAGCCTTAGCCTCCATGGCTAAGTGGTGTGGCTTTTGAGAGGACTGACTTGCCCAAGCTCTAGCTCTATATGTACTTCATCATTTTGAGTGATTTAACAACCATTCTTCAGCACAAGTGATGCCCTTTCAGTCCCACATGCTCGTTGCTCCAAGACTCCTTGTCTCCTCCACATCCAGCATTTGGTATCAGAGCCAGATTCTGCCAGATTCAGCCAGCACAGGCCGTCACTTTGAGAGTGACGGGTTAGGGTCCAATATTGAGCAAAGTTGACGATCGACCACAGGATCTTCAAGTTGGCAAGACAAGCTTTCGAACAAGCCCACGATCTCGAAGATCCAACTGTCGGATTGAGAGTTATGCTCAAAACGAGGTCGGCCAGGGCTACACTCTTCTCTATGAGTAAGACTGTCGCCTTGTGATGACCATAACTCTCTTGTTTCTTTGTCAAATTTAAAAAGTGGCACATGCGAATTGTAGGATTTTTTCTAAGCTTTCTATTGGTGCAAACATATTTGCATTCCATTGATTTATTTGGGAGAAACGNCGAAGATCCAACTGTCGGATTGAGAGTTATGCTCAAAACGAGGTCGGCCAGGGCTACACTCTTCTCTATGAGTAAGACTGTCGCCTTGTGATGACCATAACTCTCTTGTTTCTTTGTCAAATTTAAAAAGTGGCACATGCGAATTGTAGGATTTTTTCTAAGCTTTCTATTGGTGCAAACATATTTGCATTCCATTGATTTATTTGGGAGAAACGCCGTTTACAAGCTGGCTGGTCTGAGTTGGAGTAGGAGCAGACGCACACCCTGTTTTCAAGAGGGCATATCTTTCAAAATCCCCTGTTGATGACCCTGTTTTATGGGTCTATCTGAAAGGTTTTGAGCTGCATTTTCTAGTGGTGGGCTCAGTATTTCCAAATTCCTAGTCTGCTGGCATCTACAGTCCATTTTCTGTCAGACAGATTTCTGGCAGAAGCAGCAACAGAAGCAGGGGTAGCGCCGCCACCCAAGGGCAGCGTTGAGCATCACCAAAGCTCAAAATGGCAGCAGCAGGCGTGGTAACAGCAGCCCAGCCCTTTGGGAGGCTGGAAGGACGCGCCAACTTCACAATTGGGAAGATCTGTACCCGCCTCCTTTTGGAGGAGAGGGGCTTGTGGGAGGTGGTGAGCGGCGACGAGCGCGCTCTGCCTCCACAGGCAAAAGGCATCACCGTAGCTGAGGTGGTGGCGGGGAAGACGCCGCAGAAAGGTGCAGCAGATGCAAGTTCATCTACAATTGCAGCGGCGTCATATGAGGAGTGGAAGAAGGACAGGCAGGCCTACAGGTTGCTTGTCAACACCATCTCCAACCAGCATCTTCAGTACGTGAGTGACAAGGCTACTGCTAAGGAGGGGTGGGACACGTTGTGCAAGAAGTATGAGAGCAAGGATCCTGCATTCCTCATGCTGTTGGAGGAAAAGATGATGGCGCTGAAAATGCAGGGTGGTGAAGGGATGGAGGTCTACCTGGACACGGCAAAGGAGCTGGCGAAGCAGCTGAGAGCGGCAAGCAACCCTGTGGAAGAGACGCGCTTCATCCTCCTCTTGCTGAGGGGACTCCCAACCAGCTATGACACGGTGCGAGAGACGCTGGAGTGCCAGCCAAATCTCCACCTCCACTTCATCTGCACACACTTGGTGCAGGTGGAACTGTGTCGCAATGCTGCAAAACGCAATGGCGGCAACAGCAGTAACGAAGCAGCTTTCATAGCGATGGGCTCACGCAACCAGCAGCAGCAGCAGTCCGGGCAGCAGAGAGGCAAGAAGAAGGGCAAATGCCATTATTGCCAGAAAGAGGGGCACTACAAGAAAGAGTGCTTCAAGTTCAACAGGGACCAGGAGTAGCAGCAGCAGTAAAAGCAGCAATCTCCACAGCAACAGCAGCAGTAGTCACAGCAACGTCAGCAGCACCAGCAGCAACAGCAGCAAAACCAGACCGGCGTGCGCCATTTTGACAACATGAACGTGGCCAAAGAGGTGCGCGACCGCCTCTTCATGGCGAATTCTGACATGTCGCAGAAGGAGAAGGCAGATCTGACGTGGTACAAAGACTGTGGGTGTACCAAGAGTCTGACACACCACAAGGAGTGGTTTATGCAGTTGCTGTCCATCCCTCCCCATCCTATCGCTTTGGGTGATGATCGGGTGGTGTATGTTGAGGGGATTGGGATTGTGGAGATGTGGTTGGAGACCCCGCGTGGCATTGAAGTGGGAGAGTTCCATGGCGTGCTGTACGTACCTAATGCTGCATTGAACCTCCTCTCGGTCTCCTCTCTTACAAACATAGGACTGCGCGTCGTCTTCGATGATGACTATGGCTACATCCTCAACAAGGATACAGGAGAGGAGTTGGCCAGGTCGGTGAAGGAGGGCGACATGTACCGCCTGTTGGGGGTGACCAAGATCCCGCGTGAGCAGAGTCTTGTAGCAGTGGTGCAGGCGACAGATGGCGAGATCTGGCATGCTCGCTACGGCCACATCGGCATGCGCGCCTTGCAGCAGCTTCAAGCAAAGCAGATGGTGCGTGACCTGCCTACCATCTCTAACTTTGAGCAGCAGTTGTGCATCAGCTGTTTGGAAGGGACGCAGCACCGGGAGGCGTTCTCTAGAGTAGGGGAGCGTGCCAAGGAGGTGTTGGAACTGGACCACACGGACTTGTGCGAACCGATGCAGACCCGGAGCTTTGGAGGCTTTAGGTATTTCCTGGCCTTCATTGATGATTTCAGCCGTTAAACTGCTGTGTACTTCCTTCTTTTCAAGGACAAGTGCTTTGACAGTTTCAAGGAGTTCAAGGCCATGGTGGAGAACCAGACTGGCAAGAAGATCAATACGCTGTGCAGCGATCGCGGTGGAGAGTACCGGAGTAAGGAGTTCGAAGACTACCTTGCAGCAGCTGGGATCAAGGCGCAGCGTACCGCGCCGTACTCGCCGCAGCAGAACGGTGTAGCAGAACGGGCCAACCGTACCATTGTGGAGTCGGCACGCTCCATGCTGCACGCAGCTCGGCTGACCTACGACTTCTGGGCTGAAGCCGTGAGCACTGCGGTCTACATCAAGAACCGCAATCCATTTAAGGCGCTGGAGCACATGACGCCGTACGAGGCGTGGTTCAGCAAAAAACCGAGCGTGGGTCATCTCCGAGCATTTGGCAGCCTGGCGCACATGCACGCGCCCAAGGAGAAGCGGCAGAAATGGGATGCAAAGAGTATGCAGATGCTGATGATTGGCTACGACGTGGCAAGCAAGGCCTATCGCCTCTAGGAGAGGGATACAGGCCACGTCATCATCTCCAGGGATGTCGTCTTCAACGAGAGCAACGTCATCGGCACCAACATTGTCTGTGAAGAGGCAGCAGAACCAGCAGCTGACGAGACAGTGGGAGCAGAAATCCTTCCTGACCCAGTCTCTCCTGATCCTTCCTCTACTGTGACAGTGGGAGAATCACTCTTCTCTCCCATGTCTAATGCAGCAGATACAGCAACCTCACCGACAGAAGCAGAGGAGGGAGATGTAGCACCACGAGCAGTAGCACTTGTGCTAGCAGCACCGTGCCAGCCGCCCACTAACGCTCCAGTACCAGGTCGCAGGTACCCTCTTAGGGTGCGTTACAAGCCTGGTGAGCGCGGCCATTTCTGGATGCTGCAGAAACTAGAACAAATGAACGTCGCAGTAGCAGCAGATTCAGATGAGCCAACGTCATACAAGGAGACCATGGCTACACCGGATGAATCAGATTGGGCCCAAGCCGTGCAGCAGGAGATACAGTCGCAGCTGGACAACGGCACATGGGAGCTGACTGAGCGTCCACTTGGGCGTAAGGTAATCAAGTGCAAGTGGGTATTCAAGAAGAAGCGGGGAGCAGATGGTAACCTGGAAAAGTACAAGGCGAGGCTGGTCGCCAAGGGCTACTCGCAGCAGGAGGGTGTCGACTACACAGAAACTTTTGCCCCTGTTGCAAAGTTTGCCTCTGTGCGTACGCTCCTCTCTTATGCAGCAGCAGAGGATTTCGAGGTTCACCACATGGATGTCAAGACGGCATTCTTGAATGGTGACTCGGAGGAGGAGATCTACATGGAGCAGCCGGAGGGGTTCGTCATGGATGGCCAGGAGCACCTGGTTTGCAGGCTGCAGAAGTCATTGTACGGCCTCAAGCAAGCGTCGCGTGCTTGGAACTAGAAGTTGGATGCAGCGTTGCAGTGCATGGGGTTTGAGCACAGCGAGTGTGAGTATAGCGTGTATCGCTGGCAGCATGAGCATGAGATTATCATCATCATTGTCTATGTGGATGACATGCTCCTCCTTTCCAACAGCATGTCTGCACTGCAGGAGTTCAAGGAGGCGATGCAGGAGCGCTCCCAGATGTCTGATCTCGGGGAGGCGTCATACTTCCTCGGCATCCAGATCATGCGTGACCGCAAATCACGCTCTCTCTCGCTACAGCACAGTCGCTACATCAAGGACGTCCTGCAGCTGTTCGGCATGGCAGAGGCAAAACCCATCGGCACGCCACTGGAGACGCGGCAGTACCTCGTGAACTTCAGTGGAGAAGCAGATGCAGCTGAGCGGCAGAAGTACCAGAGCGCCGTCGGCAGTCTCTTGTACCTGATGGTGGCAACCAGGCCTGACCTCGTACAGGCTGTGAGCGCTGTGAGCCAGCACATGGCTAATCCCGGACCGGAGCACCAGAAGGCAGTGAAGCGGATCTTCCGCTACCTTGCTGGAACCATCAACGTCGGCATCACCTACAACGGCAACGACAACAGCATCATCCGCTACACAGATGCAGATTGGGCTTCAAATCCTGAGACCCGCAAGTCCATCTCTGGACATGTGTTTCTCATGAATGGAGGTGCCATCAGCTGGTGCAGCAAGCGACAGGTGGTCGTGGCCACCTCGAGCACACAAGCTGAGTACGTCTCTCTCAGCTTTGGAGCCAAGGAAGCAGTTTGGCTCCAGCGCCTCATGGCGAAATGAGTGGGAGTGCAGCAGTTATAGTTCCTGTGCGCGTCGACAACCAGAGCGCAATCGCACTCGCCAAGAATCCTGAGCACCATGCACGCACCAAGCACATTGACATCGCATATCACTTCATCAGACACATGGTGCAGGAGGGTGCTATCAAGCTGGAGTTTACTCCAACCAGCAGGCAGGTCGTTGATTTCTGCACCAAGCCAGTAACCTGTGAGAAGCAGCACTTCTGCATGAAGGCATGTGGACTCAGCCCACTCTGACTGCGGTAAAGTGGGAGATTGTTGGGAAAGGAGCAAGTTCCAGTAAACTTCCAGATGCCTACTCCGATCGTTGATCCATATTCACCATTTGAAAGATCAGGTGGCAAATCATCTACGGTCCAAGTTTCAGGCCGATCCAACGGTCGGATTGGGAGATATGAATTTTCGAAGTTTCGTGGGTCATGGACCGCCGATGTCTGGGTGGCCATGGGCGATGGCTCCATGCCTTAGCCTGAGAAAAGAAAAAGGCAATAGGTCCAAGATTCAACACCTGATGGGAGAAATATCCAAAAAGGTCCTTGGTCTTCGGATTGCCTTGTCAGAGTGTGCTAACTAGGATAAAGGTACCTCTCCTTCCTTTTTAGGTGAGGTGAGATCCTTGTGTGCTAGCCATGGACACATGGCGATTCTCCATGGGTTTGTGGGTGATGTGACCACTTGGAGTGTGCCATGAGAGCATTCTCTAGCTCTCTAGGTCGTGTGTGACTGGTCAGCCTGATTGGTGGGCTGATTTCCTCCCTTGTGTGAGATTGTGGACTCTAGTGTGTGAGCCTTAGCCTCCATGGCTAAGTGGTGTGGCTTTTGAGAGGGCTGACTTGCCCAAGCTCTAGCTCTATATGTACTCCATCATTTTGAGTGATTCAACAACCATTCTTCAGCACAAGTGATGCCCTTTCAGTCCCACATGCTCGCTGCTCCAAGACTCCTTGTCTCCTCCAGATCCAAGAAAACAATCCCTTTTATAGTATCCCTCTTTCTGGCAATAGTGGCATTTGTCTTTCTTCTCGCCTCTCTGTTGCCCAAACTGTTGTTATTGTTGCCGGTTGCGTTTGCTCGTGGCCAGAAAAGTGGTTTCACTACTGTGACCGCCATTATGCTTTGCTATATTGCGATGCAATTCCACCTGCACCAGGGGTGTACAGATGAAATCGAGGTCGAGAGTGGACAAGTACTCTAACGTCTCTCACACCGTGTCGTAATGTACCAGGTGAGTGCATTATGGTTGCCTGCCGCTTTCAATTACTTCGCCAGTTCCTTTGCAGTGTCCAAGTATGCTTCCATCCCTTCACCAGCCTGCATTTTTAGTGCCATCATGTTCTCCTCTAAAAGCATGAGGAATGTAGGATCCTTGCTCTCATACTTCTTGCACAACGTGTCCCACCCCTCCTTTGGATTAGCCTTATCATTCACGTACTAGAGATGCGGATTGGACATGGTATAAACAAGCAGCCTGTAGGCCTGCCTATCCTTCTTCTTTTACTCCTCATATACCACTGCTATGGTTGTAGATGAACTTGCATTTGCTGCACCTTTCCACAGCATTTTCCCTGCCACCACCTGCGCTGCGGTGATGCCTTTTGCCTTTGGAGGCGGAGCACGCTCGTCCCTGCTCACCACCTCCCACAAGTCCCTATCCTCCAAAAACAGGCTGGGCTACTGTCACAACACCTGCTGCTGCCATTTTGAGCCTTGGTGATGCTCAACGTTGCCCTTGGATGGCGGTGCTACCCCAACTTCTGCTGTTGCTTCTACCAAAGATCTGTCTGATTGGAAATAGAGTATAATGCCTACCACTGGAAAATTCAGCTCAGAACCTTTCAGATCGATCCATAAAACAAGGTCATCAACAGGGGATTTTGAAAGATATGTCCTCTTGAAAACTGGATATGCTTCCGCTCCTACTCCAACTCAAACCAGCCAGCTCTTAAACCACGTTTCTCCCAAACAAATTGATTGAATGCAAATATGTTTATACCAATAGAAAGCTTAGGAAATATACTATAATTTGCATATACCACGTTTTAAATTTGACAAAGAAACGAGAGAGTCATGGTCATCACAAGGCGACAGTCTTACTCATAGAGAAGAGAGTTACCCTCGCCGACCTCATTTTGACCATAAATCTCAATCCGACTGTTGGATCACCGTGATCTTCGGCTCGTTGCAAAGCTTACCTTGCCGAATAAATTGGTGGATTGTCAAATTTGGTCAAGGTTTGATCCTAACTTGTCACTTTCAAAGTGATGGTTTGTGTTGGCTTAAAACTGGCAGAACTTGGCTCTGATACTAAATATTTGAACTGGAGGAGAGAGGGAGCCTTGGAGGAGCGA
Organism: Penium margaritaceum; assembly: GCA_023375785.1. Classification (NCBI taxonomy): domain Eukaryota; kingdom Viridiplantae; phylum Streptophyta; class Zygnematophyceae; order Desmidiales; family Peniaceae; genus Penium; species Penium margaritaceum. The sequence continues at coordinate 383,545 of SZWC01000063.1, forward strand.
GCATGTGGGACTGAAAGGGCATCAGTTGTGCTGAAGAATGGTTATTGAATCACTCAAAATGATGGAGTACATATAGAGCTAGAGCTTGGGCAAGTCATCCCTCTCACAAGCCACACTACTTAGCCATGGAGACTAACGCTCACATACTAGAGTCCATGAACTCACATAAGAGAGAAAATCAGCCTAGCAATCAGGCTGACCACTCACACAAGACCTAGAGAGCTGGAAAATTCTCTCATGGCATACTCCTAGTGGTCACATAACCCACAATCCCATAGAGAATCGCCATGTGTCCATGGCTCGCACACAAGGTTCTCACCTCACCTAAAAAGTAAGGAGAGGTACCTTTTTCCTAGTCAGCAAACTTAGACAAGGCAATCCAAGAATCTAGGATCTTTTTGGATATTTCTCCCATCAGGTCTTGAACCTGGACCTCTTGTCTTTTTCTTTTCTCAGGCTAAGGCATGGAGCCAACGGCCATGATCATCCAGACACCGGCGGTCAATGACCTCAAAATTTTTGAAAATTCATCTCTCTCAATCGGACCGTTGGATTGGCCTTAAACTTGGTTCATGGACAATGTGCCACCTGATCTTTCCAATGGTGAAGTAACATTGACGATCGGAGCAAGCATCTGGTAGTTTCTTAGAACTTGATCCTGTGGACCTGAAACTAAGTCGAATGGCTCCTTTCCTAACAATTCTTACCACCATGATCTCTATCTTCCTTCTTGAAAGTATTGCACTCTCGTATCTAATGTCCAGACTTGCCATAGTTATAGCATTGCCATCATTACCTCTTCCTCCACGGCCATTGATTCCATTACTATTCTGACTAGAAAAGGAGATATTACCACGGCCACCCATACTGTGTAGCATAGGCCAAAATGTAAGCCTCACTACCACTACAACGCATGGCCTCGTTGCGCACGTGCTGAGACACTGCTTTGTACGTCAATTCCTCCTAACCGTCAAAGACAGTGATCAGAGGATCCCAGCTTTCAGGTAGTGACATGAGGAGGATCGTGGCCTGCATGTTGGTGTCTATTTCCTAGTTTCTTTCGGTCACTTGATACAGCAGTCCCTCAAACTGTAGTGGGAAGTCCAAAATCAATTCTCCCTCACTTATCCTCATGAAAATCAGATTTTGAAGGATAAAGAGGCAATTTCCAAGAGCCTTTGATTGGTGTATACGTGCAAGCTTTTCATAAGCCTTTGATACATGTGTGATACGTTGGAGATTGACATGTGGTGACTTATGTATAAATGTTACAAGAATTGCAATCACCCTTTGTTGTTGATGCTCCATGCTTCATTTCTAATGTCTGTTTTTAAAGGTTCAATCCCTTCTCCAATGAACATCTTCAAGTAGTCATGCACCCTTATGAAAATCTCAAATTATCATTTACACAAAGGAAATCCTATCCTTGTGAACATTGTCATGCCACCGTGAACGTGCTGAAAATTGAGTGTTGTGGATGTCGTCATACTGCTTCTGAACTTCTCTGCTTCTTTAAATTATTGAGGCAAATGTAGGCTAACGTAGACTATTATCTGTTCCTGGTTTAGAGGATGTAGATCCATTCCTTACCCTTAGTTGTTGATCACCTCCAAACAGGGAAGAACAACTCTAGCAAATCCAGGATCGTACCTCCAAGGGCATAGCTCATCTTGGTTAGGGTACGAGGGTCGTACCTCCAAGTGTAGAGTTTGTCCTTGGCCCTTTTTGTTAAGTGCCAACACCTGCTATTAGAGCTGATAGAGCAAATGGAGCTGATCGAACTGATGGAGCTGATGCATACTGCAAAACAAAGAGGATAAGAGAGCACACAGAAGCATGCATTAGTTAGTGTGGACACATAACTGATTGTCAATTGGACGAAGGTAACGGACTAGAAAACATGGCCGACATAATGGCCCTTGTAGTCCGTTCCTAGGATTGCAACTAGGAGGTGATATCACCTTCATAATCATAATTCTACACTAAGTAGTTGATGGAAATCACTTCCTTGCAGTATACTATTAGTAACAGGTCACTTTCACATGAGGACCTAGCTCTTGGGACTTAGACCGACCAATGCTTCTCTAGTGTCCCTTTGGTGGACAACTCTGTGAGGAGTCTCAAAAGTAATAGCTATAATGAATCATAGGCAATTAACACGTACTTATAGTTATAGAGCCAACCTCTAGCCTAGGCACATAGTGGCTACTTGGATGAGCTACTTTGGAGATAATCTGGATTATAATATCCTCCTTGCCTATATGGCACTCTGTATGACCGTAAACTAGTGCCAACCACCAGGTTAGACCTTGGGATGGTCTAAGATATCTCTCAGAACCTTCCTGTCCTTCCTTTTGAATTAGTGACTAGGCTTGGATTTGAACGAGTGACCTCTCACTCCAAGGATAAACTCTGAAACATCAAAGCCAGAAGGAGTTATCCTAGGTAGTATTTGCTGGTTATCCTATCCTTTTTCGACCAAGGGAACTTGTACAAAATGAGCAGTGCATGCTCTGTCTTTCTCTACCACAGTTATGGGACTTAGTCCAACGTAGCAGTGCATGCCTAGTCTGTCTTGTGCTTATCCAAAAGTCAGCTATGGACAAAAGGTATATCAGGGTAACAAAGGCAACATAGTAGGGAACAGAGATATCATCGTCAGAATTATAGTTTCATGGTAAGTAGTTAATAGGAATCACTTCTTTTCACCGTGTGATTAGTACCTGGTCACTTTCGTGCAAGGAACTAACTCCCGGAGCTTAGACCAAGTAATTCTTCTGAAGAATCTGCCTTTGATAGATACCTCTGTGAGGAGTCTCAAAGATAACAAGTGTAATGAACTATAGGCAACACACAAGTACATATAGTCCTAGAGCCAGCCTCTAGCCTAGGCGTGTGATGACTCCTTGAATGAGTTTCTTTAGAGCCAATGTGTAATTTATCATCACCCTTGCCTATTTCATGCTCTTTGTGATCGTCAAGTGGCGCCAGCCACCATATTGGACTTTGGAATATTCTAAGATTTCTCTTATAACCTTCCTGTCCACTTTTTGGTCACAAAGAAATTGAGTCACTAGCATGGGATTTGAACCAGTGGCCTCTGGCTCCAGAGACTAGCTTTGGAGTTATTGTAGATACTATTTGCTGGCTATACTGTCCAGTTTAGACCAAGTGAAATTGCTCCAAAGGAGTAGTACATGCCTTGTTTATTTGGACAAGCCTTAGGAGACTTATTCTAAGAGAGTACATGCCTATTTTGTCTTCTACCTATCCAAATATCAACTATAGAAAATGGGCATACTAGATCAATATCCACAAGCACAAGCAGCACATGTTCCTTGATCTTTAGTACCTCTTGAAAACAAATTTAGTTAGAATTGTGGACAAAAGGAGCACATATAACAGGATTGTCCAAAGAAGATATATCGTAGATAATTCTATGGATACTAATAATAACACCCCTGTCATCAAGCATACCTTGTGACATCACATGGCAAGAACAACAGAGTCATACTTATATCAAGACTTCTTGTGGATGTTTTAGCTCTTCTAGGAGATATTGGTACGAGTCCGCATCCATCAACCAAGAGCATAAAGGCATCAAAGTCCATATCTATCTTATATGTCACTATGTATAATTCCAAAGGACTTTACATATCAAGATCTTAACATAAATCAATTCACATCTATTTTTTAGGATCTTGTCATATGTACTATCGAAAGTGTTTTCTTGGCATCTACTGGACTACTTGTTTGGATCCTTGATTCAAGATAAACAAAGCACATGACATATAAACAAGATTAGTTTGAAGAATACTTCAGTTTTAAAAAACAAAAGGATTCCACATTGGTGATAGCTGCATAAATCAAACCTTCAGTAAAGGCACTATGTGCATCAGCATTAACATACAAGGAAAAATAGCTTCATACATATTCAATCATATGCTTTATGTTCTTGAGATGGATGCAATACTCATCTTTGTCAATCAGCTTAATGAGAGGGGCTATTAAGTTCTTTTCGACATAGAAAAACTATTAAACCATGGATAAAATTATCAACAGGCCGTCTTGGCATCCTGAGTGGGACATCAAACCTTGCTCAATACAGTCCATACAAGATACATCTCAGAAGTAACTAAAATAACTTTTATAACTGGCGATAATAATCTTACTTCAGCAGCCATAACTTCTCATCCTGCACAAGTTCAAACTATTGAACTGTGGTATAATAGATATCCATATTATGCAGCAACAAATTACAAAGGAAGAATTCATAGACAATCTTCCTTCTTCACTGGGACTTTTACCTCTTGATAAACTTTAGGCTGATCTTTCAAATAAGCATAAGTACGCACCTGTTACAGACTACGATTCATCCAGTTCATTGGTACTGCTTGAGATTATTCACGTCGGTCTATGCTATGAAGAAGAAGCCTCTCTGAGCAACGAGTACTAAGACCTAGTACTACTGGATAATTATACATACATGGTATTGGTAAAGGTGTTGTATTTCAAATTAGAGGTTCGTATATCCTCAAGACCTGGATGCTACCCATTGAAATAGAAAAAACCTCTCCCTCAAGAAGATTTGCAATGACAATGGATTTGAGTTCGTCAATACTGGTGGGAAAGGAGCAATCCGGCTCAGTTTCAGGTCCACAGGAGCAAGTTCCAGGAAATTACCAGTTTCCTGCTGCGATCGTCGATCCGACTTCACAATTAGAAAGATCAAGTGGCAAATTATGTACGGTCCTAGTTTCAGGCCGATCCAACGGTCAGATTGGGAGATATGAATTTTCAAAGTTTCCAGGGTCATGGACTGCCGATGTCTGGGTGGCCATGGGTGATGGCTCCATGCATTAGCCTGAGAAAGGAAAAGGCAAGAGGTCCAGGGTCAAGACCTGATGGGAGAAATATCCAAAAAGGTCCTTGGTCTTAGGATTGCTTTGTCAGAATGTGCTGACTAGGATAAAGGTACCTCTCCTTACTTTTTTGGTGAGGTGAGATCCTTGTGTACTAGCCATGGACACATGGCGATTCTCCATGGGCTTGTGGGTGATGTGACCACTATGAGTGTGCCATGAGAGCATCCTCTAGCTCTCTAGGTTGTGTGTGACTGGTCAGCCTGATTTTTAGGCTGATATCCTTCCTTGTGTGAGATTGTGGACTCTAGTGTGTAAGCCTTAGCCTCCATGGCTAATTGGTGTGGCTTGTTGGAGGGCTGACTTGCCCAAGCTCTAGCTCTATATATATTCCATCATTTTGAGTGATTTAATAACCATTCTTCAGCACGACTGATGCCCTTTCAGTCCCACATGCTCGCTGCTCCAAGGCTCCCTCTCTCCTCCAGATCCAACATTTGGTATCAGAGCCAAGTTCTGCTAGTTTCAGCCAACACAGGCTGTCACTTTGAAAGTGACGGGTTAGGGTCAAAACTTGACTAAATTTGACGATCAACCACCGCATCTTCAAGTTCATGCAAAAAATGTTCCAAAGAGCCCAAGATCGTGAACATCCAATGGTTGGAGTGACAGTTATGCTCAAAACGAGGTCGGCCAGGGCTATACTCTTCTCTATGAGTAAGATTCTCGCCTTGTGATGACCATGACTCTCTTGTTTCTTTGTCACATTTAAAACTTGGCACATGCAAATTGTAGTATTTTTCCTAAGCTTTCTATTGGTGAAAAAATATTTGCATTCCATTGATTCGTTTGGGAGAAACACCGTTTACAAGCTGGCTTTTCTGCGTTGGAGTAGGAGCAGAAGCATACCCTGTTTTCAAGAGGGTATATTTTTCAAAATCCCCTATTGATGATCCTGTTTTATGGGTCGATCTGAAAGGTTTTGAGCTGAATGTTCCAGTGGTGGGCTCCGTTCCTTCAAGTTCCCAGTGTGCTGGCATCTACAGTCAATTTTCTGTCATACAGAGTTATGACAGAAGTAGTAGCAGAAGCAGGGGTAGCGCCGCCACCCAAGGGCAGCGTTGAGCATCACCAAAACTCAAAATGGCAGCAACAGGCGTGGTCACTACAGCCCAGCCCTTGGAGAGGCTAGAGGGACGCGCCAATTTCACGTTTTGGAAGATCCGTACGCGTCTCCTTTTGGAGGAGAGGGGCTTGTGGGAGGTGGTGAGTGGCGATGAGCGCGCTCCGCCGCCACAGGCAAAAGGCATCAGCGCAGCATAGGTGGTGGCGGGGATGACGCCGCAGAAGGGTGCAGCCGATGCAGGTTCATCTACAGCTGCACCAGCGACATATGAGGAGTGGAAGAAGAAGGACAAGCAGGCCTACAGGTTGCTTGTCAACACCATCTCCAACCCACATCTTCATTATGTGAGTGACAAGGTTACTGCAAAGGAGGGATGGGATACGTTGTGCAAGAAGCATGAGAGCAAGGATCCTGCATTCCTCATGCTTTTGGAGGAGAAGAAAATGGCGCTGAAATATAGGGTGGTGAAGGGATGGAGGCGTGCCTGGACAGGGCAAAGGAGGTGGCAAAGCGGCTGAGAGCGGCTGGCAACCCTGTGGAAGAGACGCGCTTCATCCTCCTCTTGCTGAGGGGACTTCCAACCAGCTACGACACGGTGTGAGAGACGCTGGAGTGCCAGCCCACTCTTGACCTCAAGTTCATCTGTACACACCTGGTGCAGGTGGAATTACGTCGTAATGCAGCAAAAGGCAATGGCGGCGGCAGTATTGAAGCAACTTTTGTAGCCACGAGTTCGCCCAACCAGCAGCAGCAGCAGCAGTCTGGGTAGGAGGCACGAAGAAGGGTTAAGTTCCAATATTGCCAAAAAGAGGGACATTACAAGAAAGAGTGTTTCAAGTCCAAGAGGGACCAGAAGAAGCAGCAGTAACAGCAGTAGTAGCAAAACCAGGCTGGTGTGCACCACTTTGGCAACATGAATGTGGCCAAGGAGGTGTACGACCGTCTCTTCATGGCAAAGTCTTACATGTCTCAGGTGGAGAAGGCGGATCTCGCTTGGTACAAAGACTCAGGTTGTACCAAGAGCCTGATACATCACAAGGAGTAGTTTACGTAGCTGCTGTCCATCCCTCCCCGTCCTATTGCTCTGGGTGATGATCGGGTGGTGTATGCTGAGGGGATTGGGATTGTGGAGATGTGGTTGGAGATCCTGCGTAGCATTGAAGTGGGAGTATTCCATGGCGTGCTGTATGTACCTGATGCTGCATTCAACATCCTCTTTGTCTCCTCTCTCACTAACACAAGTCTACGTGTCGTCTTTGACGATGACTATGGCTACATCCTCAACAAGGATACTAGATAAGAGTTGGCCAAGTCGGTAAAGGAGGGCGAAATGTACCGCCTGCTGGATGTGATCAAGATCCTGCGTGAGCAGAGTCTTACAGCAGTGGTACAGGCAACAGATGGGGAGATCTTGCATGCATGCTATGGCCACATCGGCATGCGGGCCTTGCAGCAGCTTCAAGCAAAGCAGATGGTGCGTGACTTGTCCTCCATCTCCAACTTTGAGCAACAGCTGTGCATCGGCTGTTTAGAAGGGAAGCAGCATTGTGAGGCGTTCTTTGGAGCAGGGGAGCGTGCAAAGGAGGTGCTGGAGCTGGTCCACACAGACTTATGTGGCCCGATGCAGACCCAGAGCTTTGGAGACTCTTGGTATTTTCGACCTTCATTGATGATTTCAGCCGTTACACTGCTGCGTACTTCCTTGCTGACAAGGACCAGTGTTTTGACAGGTTCAAGGAGTTCAAGGCAATGGTGGAGAACCAGACTGGCAATAAGATCAAGGCACTGCGCAGCGACCGCGGTGGAGAGTACCTGAGCAAGGAGTTCCAGGACTACCTCGCAGTAGCTGGCATCAAGGCGCAGCGTACTGCGCCATACTCGCTGCAACAGAACGGTGTAGTAGAACGCGCCAATCGCACTATCGTTGAGTCGGCGCGCTCCATGCCTCACGCGGCTCGGCTGACCTATGACTTGTAGGCCGAAGCGGTGAGCACTGCGGTATACATCAAGAACCGTAGTCCAACTAAGGCGTTGGAGCAGATGACGCCGTACGAGGCGTGGTTCGGCAAGAAGCCGAGCATGGATCATCTTCGCGCGTTTCGCAGCTTGGCACACATGCACGTGCCAGAGGAGAAGCGGCAGAAGTGGGACCCAAAGAGCGCGTAGATGCTGATGATTGGCTATGACGTGGCAAGCAAGGCCTCTCGCCTCTACGAGAGGGATACAGGCCACGTCATCATCTGTAGGGATATCGTCTTCAACGAGAGCAACGTCATCGGCACCAACATTGTCTGTGAAGAGGCAGCAAAACCAGCAGCTGACGAGATAGTGGGAGCACATATCCTTCCTGACCCAGTCTCTCCTGATCCTTCCTCCACAGTGACAGTGGGAGAACCAGTCTATTCTCCCACGTCTGATGTAGCAGATAGAGCGGCCTCATCGGTAGAGGCAAAGGAAGAAGATACCGCACCACCAGCAGCAGCAAATGTGCCAGCAGCACCGCGCCAGCCGTCCGCTAATGCTACAGCGCCAGGTTGCAGGTATCCTCTTAGGGTGCGCTACAAGCCTGGTGAGCGTGGCCATTTCTGGATGCTATAGAAACCAGAGCAGATGAACGTCGCAATTGCAGCAGATTCAGATGAGCCAGCGTTTTACAAGGAGGCCATGGCTGCACCTAATGTAGCAGATTGGATGCCAGCCGTGCAGCAAGAGATACAGTCACAACTAGATAACGGCACGTGGGAGTTGACTGAGCATCCACCTGGACGCAAGGTGATCAAGTACAAGTGGGTGTTCAAGAAGAAGCGGAAAGCAGATGGTAACCTAGAAAAATTCAAAGCGAGGCTGGTCGCCAAGGGCTACTCGCAGCAGGAAGGCATCGACTACACGGAAACCTTTGCTCCTGTTGCAAAGTTTACCTCTGTGTGCACGTGCCTTTCTTATGCAGCAGGTGAGGACTTCGAGATTCACCACATGGATGGTTACTTGGAGGAGGAGATCTACATGGAGCAGCCAGAGGGCTTTGTCATGGATGGCCGGGAGCACCTGGTTTGCAAGCTGCAAAAGTTGCTGTACGGCCTCAAGCAAGCATCGCGTGCTTCGAACCAGTAGTTGGATGCGGCGCTGCAGTGCATGGGGTTTGAGCGCAGCGAGTGTGACTACAGCGTGTATCGCTAACAGCATGAGCATGAGATCCTCATCATTATTTTCTATGGAGATGACATGCTCCTCCTTTCCAACAGCATGTCTACACTGCAGGAGTTCAAGGAGGCCATGCAAGAGGGCTTATACATGTCTGATCTCGGAGAGGCTTATACTTCCTTGGTATCCAGATCACGCGTGACCGCAAATCACACTCTCTCTCGCTGCAACAGAGCCGCTACATCAAGGATGTCTCGTAGCGGTTCGGCATGGCAGAGACTAAACCCATCGGCAAGACGCTGCAAACATGGCAGTACCTCGTGAGCTTCAATGGAGAAGCGGATGCAGTAGAGCGGCAGAAGTACCAGAGCGCCGTCGGCAGTCTCATGTACCTGATGGTGGCAACCAGGCCGGACCTTGCACAGGCTGTGAGCGCTGTGAGCCAGCACATGGCAAACCCCAGACCTGAGCACCAGATAGATATGAAGCGGATCTTTTGCTACCTTGCTGGAACCATCAACATCGGCATCACATACAACAGCAACGATAACAACATCATCGGAAATACAGATGCAGATTGGACTCCAAACCCTGAGGACAGCAAGTCCATCTCTAGACATGTGTTCCTCGTGAATGGTGGGGCCATCAGCTGGTACAGCAAGCGGCAGGTGGTCGTGGCCACTTTAAGTACGGAAGCTGAGTATGTCTCTCTTAGTTTTGGAGCAAAGGAAGCAGTTTGGCTTCAGCGTCTCATGGCGGAGATGAGTGGGAGTGCAGCAGTTCCAGTTCCTGTGCGCGTCGACAACCAGAGCGCAATCGCACTCGCCAAGAATGCTGAGCACCATGCATGCACCAAGCACATTGACATCACATATCACTTCATCAGGCACATGGTGTAGGAGGATGCTATCAAGCTATAGTTTACTCCAACGAGCAAGCAGGTCGTTGATTTCTGCACCAAGCCTATGACCCATGAGAAGCAGTAGTTCTCCATGAAGGCATGTGGACTCAGCCCATTTTGACTGCGGCAAAGTGGGAGATTGTTGGGAAAGTAGCTATCCGGCTCACTTTCAGGTCCACAAGAGCAAGTTCCAGAAAACTACCAGATGCCTGCCCGATCGTCAATCCGACTTCACCATTGGAAAGATCAGGTGGTAAATTATCTATGGTGCAACTTTCAGGCCGATCCAATAATGAGATTGGGAGATGTTAATTTTCAAAGTTTTTGGGGTCATTGACTGCCGATGTCTGGGTGGCCATGGGTGATGGCTGCATGCCTTTGCCTGAGAAAAGAAAAAGGCAAGAGGTCTAGGGTCAAGACCTGATGGGAGAAATATCCAAAAAGGTCGTTGTTCTTAGGATTGTCTTGTCAGAGTGTACTGACTAGGATAAAGGTTCCTCTCCTTGCTTTTTTGGTAAGTTGAGATCCTTGTGTGCTAGCCATGGACACATGGTAATTCTCCATGGGTTTGTGGATGAAATGACCACTAGGAGTATGTCATATGAGCATCCTCTAGCTCTCTAGGTCGTGTATGACTGGTCAACCTGATTTTTAGGCTGATATCCTCCCTTGTGTGAGATTGTGGATTCTAGTGTGTGAGCCTTAGCCTCCATTGCTAAGTGGTGTGGCTTGTGGGAGGACTGACTTACCCAAGCTCTAGCTCTATATGTACTCCATCATTTTGAGTAATTTAACAACCATTCTTCAGCACAACTGATGCCCTTTCAGCCCCACATGCTCGCTGCTCCATGGCTCCCTCTCTCCTCCAGATCCAAAAAATACCGCTCTCTTTGTATTCCATGCAAAAAAAGGGAATTCTGTATCAATGAACCATTCTCTGTATTATACAAAAAAAAAAAAGCTAAGTACATGAATAATATTGTACTCGAATGTACTCATACCATATTACATATTGCTAGACTAACCTTTGTATTTTGGATAGAAGTACTATCAATAGCAACATGGATCACAAACAAGTTATCCACTACAAAGCTACTACCTACAATGGTTATACCTTATGAAACTTGGTATGGAGAAAGAGTAGATATCACTATCCTAAAGTAATTAGATATACAATCCATGTGTGGATCCTTTCAAGTGAGTGTACAAAGCTTGAACCATACTTTAAAAGCTTTATTATACATGATTATAAAGAACATTGTGATATGTACTGGCTTTTAGATCCATAAACATGTGTTATAATTCAAAGTCATTCATCCTTATTTAATGAAAGCTTTGTCAAATAAGCCAAGGTAAGAACTCCTTCAATTATCATAATCCTTATCATTCATTGTATTTTCACCAAGAATCGCATCACTTTCTCCCTCAACCTCACCACAAGATTAAGAAGTCCTAGCCAACTCAAATACTTCTAGAGAGTTCTTAACTCTATTTTATTTTGCTTGTACCAACAAGGCACCTTCCTATTTTTTGCTGATCTTCCTAACAACGATGGATAATCTAGAAGCCTATATTCCTTATAAGTATATGCTTATTACACAAGCCGTAGATCCCATCAGTTACAAAGATGTAATGCCTCAACCTGAAGCTGACAAGTGGAAATAGGCTAACAAGGAGGAGTTTCAATAGCTCCTAAAATGAAAAACCTAGACGCTGGTTTTTTGCCTAACCAATGAGTCCATTGTCAACTATGAATGGGAATTTTAACTCAAATTCAACAACACTGGAACCAAACCGCTATAAAACAAAATTGCTCGTATGTGGCTGAAGCCAAATCCTTGGCATGAACTATAGTGATACCCTTACTCTACGAGTAACGTACTCCTTTATCTACGTTATCCTTCCCTTGGTACTGCCAACCATTGGCATCTCCATCAAATGGATAGCAAAATTGAAGTTCTCAATGACGATATTGGGGAAGTCATCTACATAAAAAAAATTAAAGGCTTTGTTGATGACCCTCATCCTGACATGGTCTAGAAACTTAATAATTCACTTTATAGCCTGAAATATGTATTCTGCCAATAGATTCTGCAAATTTTCGTATTCTTCATCTATTAAACACTCAATCATCTTCATACTGATCGCTTTATCTACTAAATACCTTTTTGACATAGGGTCATCTAACTCAGTTTCAAGTCTACAGGAGCAAGTTCCAAGAAACTACATGATGATAACTCCTATCATCAATCTGCCTTCTTCATTAGAAATATCAGGTACTATATCACCTATTGTCCAAGTTTCATGGTGATCCAATAGTCGGATTAATAGTCAGATTTGAAGTTTCTAGGATCACTGACATTGGATCTCGAGGAGAGAGGGAGCCTTGGAGCAACGAGCATGTGGGGCTGAATGGGTACCAGTTGTGCTGATGAATGGTTATTGAATCACTCAAAATGATGGAATACATATAGAGCTAGAGCTAGAGCTTGGGGAAATGAACCCGCTCACAAGCCACACCACTTGGAGGAAATCAACCTAGCTATCAGGCTGACCAGTCACACCCAACCTTGAGAGCTAGAGAATGCTCTCATGGCTCACTCTTACTGGTCACATAACCCAAAATCTCATGGAGAATCGCCATGTCTCCATTGCTAGCACACAAGGATGTCCCGTCACCGTAAAAGTAAAGAGAGGTACTTTTATCCTAGTTAGTATACTCTGACAAGGCAATCCTAAGACCAAGGACCTTTTTGGATATTTCTCCCATCAGGTCTTGAGCCTGGACCCCTTGGCTTTTTCTTTTCTTGGGCTCAGGCATGGAGCCGTCATCCATGGTCACCCATGGTCACCCAAACATCAGCGGTCCATGACTCTGGAAACTTAAAAAAATCATATCTTCTAATCCGATCGTTGGATCGGCTTGGAACTTGGACAGTAGATAAACTACCACGTTTTCTTTCTAATGAGGACCGATTGACCATTGCGTCAAGCATTTGGCAGTTTTGTGGAACGTGCTCTTGTGGACCTTAAACTAAGGCGGATGGTCCTATATCGAACAGTCTCCCACTTTGCCACAATCAGAATGGGCTGAGTCCACATACATTCATGGAGAACTGCTGCTTCTCATATATCACTTGCTTGGTACACAAATCAGTGACTTACTAACTAGTTGGAATGACCTCCAACTTGATAGCATTCTCTTGTACCATGTGCCTGATGAAATGATGTGCGATGTCGATATGTTTGGTGTGAGCACGGTACTCGGGATTCTTGGCAAGTGTGATTGCGCTTAGGTTGTTGACACACATGGGAACTGGAATTACCTCTCTCCTACTCATCTCCGCCATGAGATACTGAAGCCAAACTGCTTCCTTGGTTCCAAAATTGAGAGAGACATACTCAGCTTCCGTGCTCGAGGTGGCCAGGACTACCTGCTGCTTGTTGCACCAGTTGATGACCCCACCATGCATGAGGAACACATGTCCAGAGAAGGACTTGCGGTCCTCAGGGTTTGAAGCCCAATCTCCGTCAGTGTAGCTGATGATGCTATTGTTGTTGCCGTTGTAGGTGATGCCGATATTGATAGTTTTGCCAAGGTAGCGAAAGATCCGCTTCACTGCCTTCTGGTGCTCAGGTCCAGGATTTGCCATGTATTGGCCCACAACGCTCACAGCCTGTGGGATGTCCAGCCTGGTGGCCACCACCAGGTACATGAGACTACCGATGACAGTCTGGTACTTCTGCCGCTCAGCTGCTTTTACTTCTCCACTGAAGCTCACAAGGTAATGCCACGTCTCCAGTGACGTGTCAATGGATTTGGCCTTTGCCATGCCGAACCGCTATAAGACATCCTTGACATAGCGACTCTACTACAGCGAGAGAGAGCGTGATTTGCGGTCACGCGTTATCTGGATACGGAGGAAGTATAATGCCTCCCCGAGATCAGATATCTGGAAGTACTCCTTCATGGCCTCCTTGAGCTCCTACAGCGCAGACATGATGTTGGAGAGGAGGAGCATGTCGGATGACATGCTCCTCCACATAGACAATGATCATGAGGATCTCATACCCATGCTACCAGTGATAGACGCTGTAGTCACATTCGCTACGCTCGAATCCCATGCACTGCAGCCTCGCATCCAAGTTCTGATTCCAAGCACGCGACGCTTGCTTGAGGCCTTACAGCGACTTCTGCAGCTTGCAAACCAGGTACTCTTGGCCATCCATGACGAACTCCTCCGACTACTCCATGTAGAAGTCACCATTCAAAAATACTGTCTAGACATCCATGTGGTGAATCTTGAAGTCCTCAGCTGCTGCATACAAGAGGAGCATACGCAGAGATACAAACTGTGCAACAGGGACCAAGGTTTCTGTAGAGTCAATGCCCTCTTGATGTGAGTAGCGCTTGGTGACGAGCCTCGCCTTGTCCTTTTCTAGGTTTCCATCTGCTTCTCGCTTCTTATTGGACACCCACTTGTACTTGATCACTTTACGTCCACATGGACATTTAGTCAGCTCTCACGTGCCGTTGTCGAGCTACGACTGTATCTCCTTCTACACAGCTTACGTCTAATCTGCTGCATCTGGTGCAGTCATGGCCTCGTTTTATGATGTTGACTCATCTAAATCTGCTGCAAATGCAACGTTTATCTGGTTTTTACAACATCCAGAAGTGGCCGCGCTCACCAAGCTTGTAGTACACTCTAAGAGGGTACCTACAACCTGGTGCTGGAGCGTTAGTACGTGATAAACGTAGTACTGCTGACACAATTACTGCTTCTGGTGGTACTGCATTTCCTTCCTCTGCTTCTGCCAATGAGGCCACTATATCTGTTGCATCAGATATGGGAGAGTAGAGTGGTTCTCCTACTATCACAGTAAATGAAGGCTCAGGAGAGACAGAGTCAGGGAGACTGTCTTCTCCCACAACTTTGTCAGCTGCTGGTTCTGTTGTCTCTTCGCAGATGATGTTGGTGCCGATGACGTTATTTTGGTTGAAAACGACATCCTTAGAGATGATGACATGGCTAGTATCCCTCATCAAAGAGGCGATAGGCCTAACTTACGATGTCATAGCCAATAATTAGCATATGTACACTCTTTGTGTCCCACTTCAGCCGCTTCTCCTTTGATACGTGCATGTGTCCCAAGCTACAAAACGCACGAAGATGACCCACGTTCGGCTTCTTGTTGAACCAAACCTCATACGACGTCATATGCTCAAGTGCCTTGGACTGCGGTTCTTAATGTAGACTGCAGTGCTCATGACTTTAGCCCAGAAGTCATAGGTCAGCCGAGCCGCATAAAGCATGGAGCGCGAAGACTCAACGATTGTGCAATTGACGCGTCATGCTATATCAGTCTGCTGAGTCGAGTATGGCACAGTACGTTGCACCTTGATGCTAGCTACTGCAAGGTAGTCCTGGAAGTCTTTGCGATGTATTCTCTGCCATGGTCGCTATGTAACGCCTTGATCTTCTTATCGGTCTGGTTCACCATTCCAAAGCCACCTCCTTGAACCTGTCAAAACACTCGTGCTTGGAAGCAAGGAAGTACACAGCAGTATAAGGGCTGAAATCATCAATAAACATTAGGAAGTACCTAGAACCTCCAAAGCTCTGGATTTGCATCGGGGTACACAAGTCCGTGTGGACCAGCTCCAGTACCTCCTTCGCACGCTCCCATGTTCCAGAGGCACCTCGTGTTGGGAAAGGAGCCATCCGGCTCAATTTCAGGTCCACAGCAGCAAGTTCCAGAAAACTTCCAGATGCCTACTCCGATCGTCGATTTGTCTTCACCATTGGAAAGATCAGGTGGCAAATTATCTACAGTTCAAGTTTCAGGCCGATCCAACGGTCGGATTAGGAGATATGAATTTTTGAAGTTTCAGGGGTCATGGACCGCCGCTGTCTGGGTGGCCATGGGTGATGGCTCCATGCCTTAGCCTGAGAAAAGAAAAAAGGCAAGAGGTCCAAGGTCAAGACCTGATGGGAGAAATGTCCAAAAAGGTCCTTGGTCTTAGGACTACATTGTCAGAGTGCGCTGACTAGGATAAAGGTACCTCTCCTTACTTTCTAGGGGAGGTGAGATCCTTTTGTGCTAGCCATGGACACATGGCGATTCTCCATGGATTTGTGGGTGATATGACCACTAGGAGTGTGCCATCAGTGCATTCTCTAGCTCTCTAGGTCGTGTGTGACTGGTCAGCCTGATTGTTAGGCTGATTTCCTCCCTTGTGTGAGTTTGAGGACTCTAGTGTGTGAGCCTTAGCCTCCATGGCTAAGTGGTGTGGCTTGTGAGAGGGCTGACTTGCCCAAGCTCTAGCTCTATATGTACTCCATCATTTTGAGTGATTCAACAACCATTCTTCAGCACAAGTGATGCCCTTTCAGTACCACATGCTCGCTGCTCCAAGGCTCCCTCTCTCCTCCGGATCCAACATTTGGTATCAGAGCTAGATTTTGCCAGATTCAGACAGATTCAGCCAGCACAGGCTGTCACTTTGAGAGTGACGGGTTAGGGTCAAACCTCAACCAAATTTGACAATCGACCACAAGATCCTCAATTCCGTGAGCCAAGCTTTCCAACAAGCTCAAAATCGCGAAGATCGAACGGTCGGATTGAGAGTTATGCGCAAAACGAGGTCGGCCAAGGCTACACTCTTCTCTGTGAGTAAGACCGTGGCCTTGTGATGACCATAACTCTCTGGTTTCTTTGTCACATTTAGCAAGTGGCACATGCAAATTGTAGTATTGTTCCTAAGCTTTCCAATGGTGCAAAAATATTTGCTTTCCATTCATTCGTTTGGGAGAAACGCCGTTTACAAGCTGGCTGGTCTGAGTTGGAGTACGAGCAGAAGCATACCCTGTTTTCAAGAGGGCATATCTTTGAAAATCCCCTGTTGATGACCTTGTTTTATGGGTCGATCTGAAATGTTTGGAGCTGCGTTTTCCAGTGGTGGGCTCAATTTTTCCAAATTCCCAGTCTACTGGCATCTACAGTTAATTTTCTGTCAGACAGATTTCTGGCAGAAGCAGCAGCAGAAGCAGGGGTAGCGCCGCCATCCAAGGGCAGCGCTGAGCATCACCAAGGCTCAAAATGGCAGCAGCTGGCGTTGTGATAGTAGCCCAGCCATTGGAGAGGCTGGAGGGATGCGCCAACTTCACGTTTTGGAACATCCGTACCCGCCTCCTTTTGGAGGGAGATGGTGAGCGGCGACGAGCCAGCTCCAGTTCCACAAGCAAAAGGCATTACCGCAACGCAGGTGGTGGCGGGGAAGACGCCGCAAAATGGTGCAGCTGATGCGGGTTCTTCTATAACTGTACCAGCGGCGTATGAGGAGTAGAAGAAGAAGGACAGGCAGGCCTACAGGTTGCTTGTCAACACCATCTCCAACCCGCATCTTCAGAACATGAGTGACAAGGCTACTGCAAAGGAGGGGTGGGACACGTTGTGCAAGAAGTATGAGAGCACGGATCCTGCATTCCTCATGCTTTTGGAGGAAAAGATGATGGCGCTGAAAATACAGGACGGTGAAGGGATGGAGGCGTACCTGGACAAGGCAAAGGAGCTGGCGAAGCAGCTGAGAGCGGCCGGCAATCCTGTGGAAGTGACGCGCTTCATCCTCCTCTTGCTAAGGGGACTCCCAACCAGCTACGACACAATGCAAGAGACGCTGGAGTGCCAGCCAACTCTCGACCTCGACTTCATCTGCACACACCTGGTGCAGGTACAATTGCGTCGCAATGCAGCAAACCGCAATGGTGGCGGCAGTGGTGAAGCAGTTTTTCTGGCCACGAGCACACGCAACCAGCAGCAGCAGCAGCAGTCCGGGCAGCAGAGAGGCAAAAAGAAAGGCAAATGCCACGACTGCCAGAAAGAGGGACACTACAAAAAGGAGTGTTTAAAGCTCAAGAGGGACCAGAAGGAGCAGCAATAGCAGCAGTCATCGCAGCAGCAGTAGCAAAAGCAGCAACAGCAGCAGCATCAGTCACAACAGCGTCAGCAGCGGCAGCAGCAGCAGCAAAACCAGGCTGGTGTGTGCCACTTAGGCAACATGAATGTGGCCAAGGAGGTGCGCGACCGTCCCTTCATGGCAGAGTCTGACCTGTCGCAGGTGGAGAAGGCGGATCTCACATGGTACAAGGACTCAGGGTATACCAAGAGCCTCACACATCACAAGGAGTGGTTTACGCAGCTGCTGTCCATCCTTCCCTGTCCTATCGCTATGGGTGATGATCGGGTGGTGTATGCTAAGGGAATTGGGATTGTGGAGATGTGGTTGGAGACCCCACGTGGCATTGAAGTGGGAGTGTTCCATGGCGAACTGTATGTACCTGATGCTGCATTCAACCTCCTCTCAGTGTCCTCTCTTACAAACACAAGACTGTGCGTCGTCTTCGATGATGACTATGGCTACATCCTCAATAAGGATACAGGAGAGGAGTTGGCCAGGTCGGTGAAGAAGGGCGACATGTACCGCCTGCTGGGGGCGACCAAGATCCCGCTTGAGCAGAGTCTTGCAGCAGTGGTGCAGGCGACAGATGGCGAGATCGGGCATGCGCGCTACGGCCACATCGGCATACGCGCCTTGCGGCAGCTTCAAGCAAAGTAGATGGTGCGTGACCTGCCTACCATCTCTAACTTTGAGCAGCAGTTGTGCATCGGCTGTTTGGAGAGGAAGCAGCACCGGGAGGCGTTCTCTGGAGCACGGGAGCGTGCGAAAGAGGTGTTGGAGCTGGTCCACACGGACTTGTGCGGACGGATGCAGACCCAGAGCTTTGGAGGCTCTAGGTATTTCCTGACTTTCATTAATGATTTCAGCTGTTACACTGTTGTGTACTTCCTTCCTTCCAAGGACCAGTGCTTTGACAGGTTCGAGGAGTTCAAGGCCATGGTGGAGAACCAGACTGGCAAGAAAATCAAGGCGCTGTGCAATGATCGCGATGGAGAGTACCTGAGCAAGGAGTTCCAAGACTACCTCGAAGCAGCTGGCATCAAGGCGCAGCGTACCACACCGTCCTCGCCGCAGCAGAACAGTGTAGCAGAATGTGCCAACCGTACCATTATGGAGTCGGCGCGCTCCATGCTGCACGCGGCTCGGCTGACCTACAACTTTTGGGCTGAAGCCTAGAGCACTGCGGTCTACATCAAGAACCGTAGTCCAACTAAGGCGCTAATCCCGGACCGGAGTACCAGAAGGCAGTGAAGCGGATCTTGCGCTACCTTGCTGGAACCATCAACGTCGGCATCACCTACAACGGCAACGACAACAGTATCATCGGCTACACACATGCAAATTGTGCTTCAAATCCTTAGACCCGGAAGTCCATCTATGGACATGTGTTTCTCATGAATGGAGGTGCCATCAGCTGGTGCAGCAAGCGACAGGTGGTCGTGGCCACCTCGAGTACAGAAGCTGAGTACGTCTCTCTCAGGTTTGGAGCCAAGGAAGCAGTTTGGCTCGAGCGTCTCATGGCGGAGATGAGTAGGAGTGTAGCAGTTCCAGTTCTTGTGCGCGTCGACAACCAAAGCACAATAGCACTCGCCAAGAATCCTCAGCATCATGCACGCACCAAGCACATTGACATCGCATATCACTTCATCAGGCAAATGGTGCTGGGGGGTGCTGTCAAGCTGGAGTTTACTCCAACCAACAGGCAGGTCGCTGATTTCTACACCAAGCCAATGACCTGTGAGAAGCAGCAGTTCTGCATGAATGCATGTGGACTCAGCCCACTCGTACTGCGGCAAAGTGGGAGATTGTTGGGAAAGGAGCCATCCGGCTCAATTTCAGGTCCACAGGAGCAAGTTCCAGGAAACTTCCAGATACCTGATCCGATCGTCAATCTATCTTCACCATTGGAAAGATCAGGTGGCAAATTATCTACAGTCTAAGTTTCAGGCCGATCCAACGCTCGGATTGCGAGATATGAGTTTTCGAAGTTTCAGGGGTCATGGATCGCCGCTGTCTGGGTGGCCATGGGTGATGGCTCCATGCCTTAGCTTGAGAAAAGAAAAAGGCAAGAGGTCCAGGGTCAAGACCTGATGGGAGAAATGTCCAAAAAGGTCCTTGGTTTTAGGATTGCCTTGTCAGAGTGTGCTGACTTGGATAAAGGTACCTCTCCTTACTTTTTAATTGAGGTAAGATCCTTGTGTGCTAGCCATGGACACATGGCGATTCTCCATGGATTTGTGGGTGATGTGACCACTAGGAGTGTGCCATGAGAGCATTCTCTAGCTCTCTAGGTCGTGTGTGACTGGTCAGCCTGATTGTTAGGCTGATTTCCTCCCTTGTGTAAAATTGTGGACTCTAGTGTGTGAGTCTTAGCCTCTATGGCTAAGTGGTGTGGCTTGTGAGATGGCTGACTTGCCCAAGCTCTAGCTCTATATGTACTCCATCATTTTGAGTGATTCAACAACNCTTTTTAATTGAGGTAAGATCCTTGTGTGCTAGCCATGGACACATGGCGATTCTCCATGGATTTGTGGGTGATGTGACCACTAGGAGTGTGCCATGAGAGCATTCTCTAGCTCTCTAGGTCGTGTGTGACTGGTCAGCCTGATTGTTAGGCTGATTTCCTCCCTTGTGTAAGATTGTGGACTCTAGAGTGTCAGTCTTAGCCTCTATGGCTAAGTGGTGTGGCTTGTGAGAGGGCTGACTTGCCTAAGCTCTAGCTGTATATGTACTCCATCATTTTGAGTGATTCAACAACCATTCTTCAGCCCTTTCAGTCCCACATGCTCGCTGCTCCAAGGCTCCGTTCTCCTCCAGATCCAACACCTCGCGATGTTGCTTCCCCTCCAAACAGCCGATGCATAACTGCTGCTCAAAGTAGGAGGTGGTGGACAAGTCATGGACCATCTGCTTCATTTTAAATTGCTACAAGACACGCATGCCAATGTGGTCGTATGGCATATGCCAAATTTTGCCATCTTGCACCACTCCTACAAGACCCTACTCACATAGGATCTTGGTTGGCCTTAACAGGCGGTGCATGTCACTTGCCTTTACTAACATGGCCAGCTCCTCTCTTGTTCCCCGTTGAGGATGTATTCATAGTTCTCGTCAAAGAGGACTCGCAGTCCTGTGTTGGTGAGGGAGCGTACTGAGAGGAGGTTGAATGTAGCATCAGGTACTTACAGACGCTACGGAATACTCCCACTTTAATACCACCTAAGGTCTCCAACCGCATCTCCACAATCCCAATCTCCTCAGCATATACCACCCAATCATTATCCAAAGCAATTTATCAAGGGGGAATAGAGAGCAGCTACGTGAACCACTCCTCCATGTGTATCAGACTCTTGGTACACCTCGAGTCCTTGTACCATGCGAGATTTGCCTTCTCCACCTGCGACAATTCAGAATCCGCCATGAAGAGGCCGTTCCGCACCTTCTTTGCCAGGTTCAAATTGCCAAAATGGCGTACTCTAGCATGGTTTGTTCCTATTGCTATTGCTGCTAACACGGCTATGACCGTTGCTGCTGTTGCTATAGATAATATTGCTTTTGCTGCTGCTGCTACTCCTTCTGGTCCCTCTTGAGCTTGAAATACTCCTTTATATATTATCCCTCCTTCTGATAGTAGTGACATTTGCCTTTCTTCTTCCCTCTGCTGCCCAGACTGTTGCTGCTGTTGGTTGTACGAGCTCGTGGCCACAAAAGCTACTTAACTGATGTCATCGCCATTGTGTTTTGCTGCATTGCGAAGCAATTCCACTTGTACCAGGTGTATACACATAAAATCGAGGTCGGGAGATGGCTTGCACTCTAGCGTCTCCTTGTCGTGGCTGGTTGGCAGTCCCCTCGGCGAGAGGAGTATGAAGCGCGTCTCTTCCATAAGGTTACCGGCCGCTCTCAACAACTTCGCCAGCTCCTTTGCACAGTCCAAAAATGCTTCTATCCTCTTACTGTCGTACATTTTCAATACCATCATCTTCTCCTCCAAAATCATGAGGATTGCAAGAACCTTGCTCTCATACTTCTTGTACAATGCATTCCATCCCTCTTTTGCACTACTTCATGTACTGAAGATATACGTTGGAGATGGTGTTGACAAGAAGCCTGTAAGCCTGCCTGTCCTTCTTCCACTCCTTATATACCGTTGTTGTAGTTGTAGATGAACTTGAATCTGCTGCATATTTCTGTGGCATCTTTCCCGCCACCACCTGCGCTGCGGTGATGCCTTCTTCCTGTAGAGGAAGAGCGCGCTCGTCACCACTCACCTTTTCCCACAAGTCCCTCTCCTCCAAAAGGAGGCGGATACAGATCTACCAAAACGTAAAGTTGGCACGTTTTTCAAGCCTCTCCACAGGCTGGGCTGCTATCACAATGCCTGCTGCTGTCATTTTGAGCCTTGCTTATACTTAGGACTGCTCCTACCTGGCGGCGCTATCCCTGCTTATGCTGCTACTTCTACCAAAAAACTTTCTAATAAAAATGGAGTGTAGATGCCAGGAGACTGCAAATCTGAAAAAACAAAACCTACCACTAGAAAATACAGCTCAAGAATATTCAGATCGATCCATAAAACAGGGTCATCAATAGCAGATTTTGAGAGATATGCCTTCTTGAAAACATTGTATGCTTCTGCTCCTATTCTAGCTCAGATCAGCCAGCTTGGAAACAGTATTTCTCCCAAATGAATCTACAAAATGCAAATATGTTTCCACCAATGGAAAGCTTAGGAAAAATACTACAATTCGCATGTGTCATGTTTCAAATTTGACAAAGAAACAAGAGAGTTATGGTCATTACAAGGCGACAGTCTTACACAAAGACAAGAGTGTAGTCCTGAACAGCCTCATTTTGAGCATAACTCTCAATCTGACCGTTGGAGTTTTGTGACTTGGACTCGTTGGATGGCGTGTTGTACAAACTTGAAGAAATAGTGGTCGCTTGTCAAATTTGGTCAGTCACTCTCAAAGTGACGGCCTGTGCTGGCTGAAACTGGCAAAACGTGGCTTTCATATAAAATATTGGATGTGGAGGAGAGAGGCAGCCTTGGAGTAGCGAGTATGTGGGACTGAAAGGACATCAGTGGTACTGAAGAATGGTTATTGAATCACTCAAAATGATGGACTACATATAGAACTAGAGCTTGGACAAGTCATCCCTCTCACAAGCCACACCACTTAGCCATGGAGGCTAAGGCTCACACACTAGACACCATAAACTCACACAAGAGAGGAAATCAGCCTAGCAATCAGGCTGACCACTCACACACAACCTAGAGAGCTAGAAAATGCTCTCATGGCATACTCGTAGTGGTCACATAATCCACAATCCCATAGATAATTGCCATGTGTACATGGCTAGCACACAAGGATCTCACCACAGCTAAAAAGTAAGGAGTGATACCTTTTTCCTAGCCAGCAAAATTGACAAGGCAATCAAAGAATCTAGGAGCTTTTTGGATATTTCTCCCATCAGGTCTTGACTCTAGACCTCTTGCCTTTTTCTTTCCTCAGGCTAAGGCATGGAGCCATTGCCCATGATCACTCAGGCGCCGGCGGTCGATGACCCCAGAAATTTCAAAAATTCATATCTCTCAATCCGACCATACGTTCAGCCTGAAACTTGGACCGTAGATAGTTTGCGTCCTGATCTTCCAAAAAGTGAAGTCTAATTGACAATCGAAGCTGGCATCTACTAGTTTCCTGGAACTTGCTCCTTTGGAGCTGAAACTGAGCCGGATCGCTCTTTTCCTGAAATTTTCCCCTTTGTCCCAATCACAGTGAGCTGAGTCTACATGCCATCATGCAGAACTGCTGCTTCTTGTTGGGAAAGGAGCCATCCGGCTCAGTTTCAGG
Source organism: Penium margaritaceum (assembly GCA_023375785.1). NCBI lineage: Eukaryota > Viridiplantae > Streptophyta > Zygnematophyceae > Desmidiales > Peniaceae > Penium > Penium margaritaceum. Next base: position 407,396 of record SZWC01000063.1, read on the forward strand.
TCCACAAGAGCAAGTTCTAGGAACCTACCAGAATCCTGCTGCGTTCACCAATCAGACTTTACCATTGGAAAGATGGGAATTTGTATATGGTCCAAGTTTCAGGCCGATCCAACACTTGGATTGGGAGATGTGAATTTTTGAAGTTTCCGAGATCATGGTTCGCCGATATTTGGGTGACCATAGGTGAATGGTTCCATGCCTTAGCTTGAGAAAAGAAAGAAAGCAAGAGGTCCAAGATCTGATGGGAGAAATATCAAAAAATGTCCTTGGTCTTAGGATTGCCTTGTCAGAGTGTGCTTACTAGGATTAAGGTACCTCTCCTTATTTTTTAGGTGAGTTGAGTGCCTTGTGTGCTAGTCATGGATACATGGCGGTTCTCCATGGGATTTTGGGTGATGTGACGACTAGGAGTGTGCCATGAGAGCATTCTCTAGCTCTCTAGGTCATGTGTGACTGGTCAGCCTGATTTCTAGGCTGATTTCCTCTCTTGTGTGAGATTATGGACTCTAGTGTGTGAGCCTTAGCCTCCATAATTAAGTGGTGTGGCTTGTGAGCGAGCTGACTTACCCAAGCTCTAGCTCTATACGTACTCCATCATTTTGAGTGATTCAATAACCATTATTCAGCACAACTGATGCCCTTTCAGTCGCACATGCTCACTGCTCCAAGAATCCCTCTCTCCTCCAAATCTAACATTTGGTCTCAGAGCCAAAATCTGCCAGTTTCAGCTACCACATGCCGTCACTTTGAAAGTGACGTATTAGGGTCAAACCTTGATTAATGTTCACAATCAACCGCTAGAACTTCACGTTCACAAGAAAAGATCCTACAGTCGGATTGAGAGTTATGCTAAAAAAGAGGTCAGTCAGGGCTACACTCTTCTCTATGAGTAAGACTGTCGCTTTATAATGACCATAACTCTCTTGTTTCTTTGTCAAATTTAATTAGTGGAACATGCCAAGTGTAGTATTTTTCCTAAGCTTTCTATTGGTGTAATTTTTTTTTGCATTCCATTGATTCGTTTGGGAGAAACACTATGTACAAGCTGGCTGGTCTAAGTTGGAGTAGGAGTAAAACATACCCTGTTTTAAAGAGGGTATATCTTCTAAAATCCCCTGTTGATGACCCTATTTTATGGGTGGATCCAAATATTTTTGAGCTGAATTTTCTAGTCGTGGACTCTGGTTTTCGAAATTCCTAGGTTGCTGGCATCTTCAGCACATATTCTGTCAGACAGATTTCTGACAGAAGTAGCACTGCCATTCAAGGGCAGCGTTGAGCATCACAAAGGCTTAAAATGGCAGCAGTAGGCGTTGTAATAGCAGCTCACCCTTCGGAGAGGCTAGAGGGATGCGCCAACTTCATGTTTAGGAAGATCCGTACCCGTCTCCTTTTGGAGGAGAGGGGCTTTTGCGATGTGATGAGCGGCGACGAGCCGACTCCGGTTCCACAGGCAAAAGGTATCACCGCAGTACAGGTGGTAGCGGAGAAGATGCCACAAAAGGTGCAGCTGATGCGCGTTCTTCTGCAGCTATACCAGTGACGTATGAGGAGTGGAAGAAGAAGGACAGGCAGGCCTACAGGTTGCTTGTCAACACCATCTCCAACTTGCATCTCTAGTACGTGAATGACAAGACTATTGCAAAGGTGGAGTGGGATATATTGTGCAAGAAGTATGAGAGTAAGGATCCGGCGTTCCTCATGCTTTGGAGGAGTAGATGATAGCACTGAAAATGCAGGGTGGTGAAAGGATGGAGGCGTACTTGGACAGGACAAAGGAGCTGGCGAAGCAGCTTAGAACGGATGGCAATCCTATGGAAGAGGCACGATTCATCCTCCTCTTGTTGAGGGAACTCCTAACTAGCTAGGACACGATGCGAGAGACGCTAGAGTACCAGCCCACTCTCAACCTTGACTTCATCTGCACACACCTGGTGCAGGTGGAATTGCGTCCCAATGCAGCAAAGCGCAATGATGGCAGTAACAGTGAAGCAGCTTTTGTGGTCACGAGCTCACATAACCAGCAATAGCAGCAGTAGTCTGGGCAGTAGAGAGGCAAGAAGAAAGGCAAATGCCACTACTGCCAAAAAGAGGGACACTACAAAAAAGATTGTTTCAAGCTCAAGAGGGACCAAAAGGAGCAACAGCAGCAGTATCAAAAGCAACAGCCTCCACAACAGTAGCAGTAGTCACAACAGCGTGAGCAGTAGTTATAGCAGCAACAGCAAAACCAGACGGTGTGCGCCACTTTGGTAATATGAATGTGGCCAAGGATGTTTACAACCGTCTCTTCATGGAAAAGTCTGATATGTCGTAGGTGGAGAAGGCGTATCTTGCATGGTACAAGGACTTAGGGTATACCAAGAGCCTGACGCATCACAAGGAGTAGTTCATGCAACTGTTGTTCATCCCTCCCCGTCCTATTGGAATGGGTGATGATCAGGTAGTGTATGCTGAGGGGATTAGGATTGTGGAGATGTAGTTGGAGATCCCGCATGGCATTGAAGTGGGAGTTTTCCATGACATGAAGTATGTACCTGATGCTGCATTCAATCTCCTCTCAGTCTCCTCGTCATCTTTGACGATGACTATGGCTACATCCTCAACAAGGATACTAGAGAGGAGTTGGCCAGATCGGTGAAGGAGGACAACATGTACCGCCTGTTGGGGGTGACCAAGATCCCGTGTGACCAGAGTCTTGCAGCAGTAGTGCAGGCAACAGATGGCGAGATCTGGCATGCGCGCTATAGCCATATCGACTTGCACACCTTGCAACAGCTTCAAGCGAGGCAGATGGTGCGTGACTTGTCCACCATCTCCAACTTTGAGCAACAGTTGTGCATCGGCTATTTGGAAAAGAAACAGCATCGCGAGGTGTTCTCTGTAGCTGGAGAGCGTGCGAAGGAGGTACTGGAGCTGGTCCATACGGACTTGTGTGGCCCGATGCAGACCCAGAGCTTTGGAGGCTCTAGGTATATTTTGACCTTCATTGATGATTTCAGCTGTTATACTGTTGTGTACTTCTTTGCTTCCAATGACCAGTGCTTTGACAGTAGCTGGCATCAAGGTACAACGCATTGTACCATACTCGCCGCAACAGAACAGTGTAGCAGAACATGCCAATCGTACCATCGTTGAGTCGGCGCGACTCGGCTGACATATGACTCCTGGACTGAAGCCGTGAGCACTGTAGTCTACATAAAGAACCGTATTCCAACTAAGGCGTTAGAGCAAATGATGCCGTACGAGGCGTGGTTTGGTAAGAAGCTGAGCGTGGATCATCTTTGCGCGCTTGGCAGCTTGGCACACATGTACGTGCCGAAGGAGAAGCGGCAGAAGTGGGATGCGAAGAGCACACAGATGCTGATGATTGGCTACGAAGTGGCAAGCAAGGCCTATCGCCTCTACGAGAGGGATAAAGGCCACGTCATCACTCCTATGCTGATGATTGGCTATGAAGTGGCAAGCAAGGTCTGGTTCACCATTCCAAAGCCACCTCCTTCAACCTGTCAAAACACTCGTCCTTGGAAGCAAGGAAGTACACAGCAGTATAAGGGCTGAAATCATCAATAAACATTAGGAAGTACCTAGAACCTCCAAAGCTCTGGATTTACATCGGGTTACACAAGTCCGTGTGGACCAGCTCCAGTGCCTCCTTCGCACGCTCCCATGTTTCAAAGGCACCTCGTGTTGGGAAAGGAGCCATCCGGCTCAATTTCAGGTCCACAGGAGCAAGTTCCAGAAAACGTCCAGATGCCTACTCCGATCGTCAATCTGTCTTCACCATTGGAAAGATCATGTGGCAAATTATCTACAGTCCAAGTTTCAGGCCGATCCAACGGTCGGATTAGGAGATATGAGTTTTCGAAGTTTCAGGGGTCATGGACCGCCGCTCTCTGGGTGGCCATGGGTGATGGCTCCATGCCTTAGCCTGAGAAAAGAAAAAAGGGAAGAGGTCCAGGGTCAAGACCTGATGGGAGAAATGTCCAAAAACGTCCTTGGTCTTAGGATTGCCTTGTCAGAGTGTGCTGACTAGGATAGAGGTACCTCTCCTTACTTTTTAGGTGAGGTGAGATCCTTGTGTGCTATCCATGGACACATGGCGATTCTCCATGGATTTGTGGGTGATGTGACCACTAGGAGTGTGCCATGAGTGCATTCTATAGCTCTCTAGGTCGGTTGTGACTGGTCAGCCTGATTGTGAGGCTGATTTCCTCCCTTGTGTGAGTTTGTGGACTGTAGTGTGTGAGCCTTAGCCTCCATGGCTAAGTGGTGTGGCTTGTGAGAGGGCTGACTTGCCCAAGCTCTAGCTCTATATGTACTCCATCATTTTGAGTGATTCAATAACCATTCTTCAGCACAAGTGATGCCCTTTCAATCCCACATGCTCGCTACTCCAAGGCTCCCTCTCTCCTCCAGATCCAACATTTGGTATCGGAGCTAGATTCTGCNTGTGGACTGTAGTGTGTGAGCCTTAGCCTCCATGGCTAAGTGGTGTGGCTTGTGAGAGGGCTGACTTGCCCAAGCTCTAGCTCTATATGTACTCCATCATTTTGAGTGATTCAATAACCATTCTTCAGCACAAGTGATGCCCTTTCAATCCCACATGCTCGCTACTCCAAGGCTCCCTCTCTCCTCCAGATCCAACATTTGGTATCGGAGCTAGATTCTGCCAGATTCAGCCAGATTCAGCCAGCATAGGCTGTCACTTTGAGAGTGACGGGGTAGGGACAAACCTCGACCAAATTTGACAATCGACCACAAGATCCTCAATTGCGTGAGCCAAGCTTTCCAACAAGCCCAAAATCGCGAAGATCGAACGGTCGGATTGAGAGTTATGCTCAAAACGAGGTCAACCAGGGCTACACTCTTCTCTATGAGTAAGACCGTGGCCTTGTGATGACCATAACTCTCTGGTTTCTTTGTCAAATTTAACAAGTGGCACATGCAAATTGTAGTATTGTTCCTAAGCTTTCCATTGGTGCAAAAATATTTGCATTCCATTCATTCGTTTGGGAGAAACGCCGTTTACAAGCTGGCTGGTCTGAGTTGGAGTAGGAGCAGAAGCATACCCTGTTTTCAAGAGGGCATATCTTTGAAAATCCCCTGTTGATGACCCTGTTTTATGGGTCGATATGAAGGGTTTGGAGCTGCATTTTCCAGTGGTGCGCTCAGTTTTTCCAAATTCCCAGTCTACTGGCATCTACAGTTAATTTTCTGTCAGACAGATTTATGGCAGAAGCAGCAGCAGAAGCAGGGGTAGCGCCGCCATCCAAGGGCAGCGCTGAGCATCACCAAGGCTCAAAATGGCAGCAGCTGGCGTTGTGACAGTAGCCAAGCCTTTGGAGAGGCTGGAGGGATGCGCCAATTTCACGTTTTGGAACATCAGTACCCGCCTCCTTTTGGAGGGAGGTGGTGAGCGGCGACGAGCCAGCTCCAGTTCCACAAGCAAAAGGCATCACCGCAGCGCAGGTGGTGGCGGGGAAGATGCCGCAAAATGGTGCAGCTGATGCGGGTTCTTCTATAACTGTACCAGCGGCGTATGAAGAGTAGAAGAAGAAGGACAGGCAGGCCTACAGGTTGCTTGTCAACACCATCTCCAACCTGCATCTTCAGTACATGAGTTACAAGGCTACTGCAAAGGAGGGGTGGGACACGTTGTGCAAGAAGTATGAGAGCATGGATCCTGTATTCCTCATGCTTTTGGAGGAAAAGATGATGGCGCTGAAAATGCACGACGGTGAAGGGATGGAGGCGTACCTGGACAAGGCAAAGGAGCTGGCGAAGCAGCTGAGAGCGGCCGGAAATCCTGTGGAAGTGACGCGCTTCATCCTCCTCTTGCTGAGGGGACTCCCAACCAGCTACGACACAGTGCGAGAGACGCTGGAGTGCCAGCCAACTCTCGACCTCGACTTCATCTGCACACACCTGGTGCAGGTACAATTGCGTTGCAATGCAGCAAAGCGCAATGGTGGCGGCAGTGGTGAAGCAGGTTTTTTGGCCACGAGCTCACGCAACCAGCAGCAGCAACAGCAGTCCGGGCAGTAGAGAGGCAAAAAGAAAGGCAAATGCCACTACTGCCAGAACGAGGGACACTACAAAAAGGAGTGTTTCAAGCCCAAGAGGGACCAGAAGGAGCAGCAATAGCAGCGGTCATCGCAGCAGCAGCAGCAGCAAAAGCAGCAACAGCAGCAGCAGCAATCACAACAGCGTCAGCAGCGGCAGCAGCAGCATCAAAACCAGGCTGGTGTGTGCCACTTAGGTAACATGAATGTGGCCAAGGAGGAACGCGACCGTCTCTTCATGGCAGAGTCTGACCTGTCGCAGGTGGAGAAGGCGGATCTCGCATGGTACAAGGACTCAGGGTATACCAAGAGCCTCACACATCACAAGGAGTGGTTTACGCAGCTGCTGTCCATCCTTCCCTGTCCTATCGCTATGGGTGATGATCGGGTGGTGTATGCTAAGGGAATTGGGATTGTGGAGATGTGGCTGGAGACCCCACGTGGCATTGAAGTGGGAGTATTCCATGGCGAACTATATGTACCTGATGCTGCATTCAACCTCCCCTCAGTCTCCTCTGTTACAAACACAAGACTGCGCATCGTCTTCGATGATGACTATGGCTACATCCTCAATAAGGATACAGGAGAGGAGTTGGCCAGGTCGGTGATGGAGGGCGACATGTACTGCCTGCTGGGGGCGACCAAGATCCCGCGTGAGCAGAGTCTTGCAGCAGTGGTGCAGGCGACAGATGGCGAGATCGGGCATGCGCACTACGGCCACATCGGCATACGCGCCTTGCGGCAGCTTCAAGCAAAGTAGATGGTGCGTGACCTGCCTACCATCTCTAACTTTGAGCGGCAGTTGTGCATCGGCTATTTGGAGAGGAAGCAGCGCCGGGAGGCGTTCTCTGGAGCAGGGGAGCGTGCGAAAGAGGTGTTGGAGCTGGTCCACACGGACTTGTGCGGACCGATGCAGACCCAGAGCTTTGGAGGCTCTAGGTATTTCCTGACTTTCATTGATGATTTCAGCCGTTACACTGTTGTGTACTTCCTTCCTTCCAAGGACCTGTACTTTGACAGGTTAAAGGAGTTCAAGGCCATGGTGGAGAACCAGACTGGCAAGAAAATCAAGGCGTTGCGCAATGATCGCGCTGGAGAGTACCTGAGCAAGGAGTTCCAGGACTACCTCGAAGCAGCTGGCATCAAGGCGCAGCGTACCACACCGTCCTCGCCGCAGCAGAACAGTGTAGCAGAATGTGCCAACTATACCATTGTGGAGTCGGCGCGCTCCACGCTGCACGCGGCTCGGCTGACCTACGACTTTTGGGCTGAAGCCGTGAGCACTGCGGTCTACATCAAGAACCGTAGTCCAACTAAGGCGCTAGAGTAGACGGGGTACGAGGCGTGATTCGGCAAGAAACCGAGCGTGGGTCATCTGCGAGCATTTGGCAGCCTGGCGCACATGCATGTGCCCAAGGAGAAGCGGTAGAAATGGGATGCAAAGAGTACGCAGATGCTGATGATTGGCTACGACGTGGCAAGCAAGGCCTATCGCCTCTACGAGAGGGATACAGGCCGCGTCATCATCTCCAGGGATGTCATCTTCAACGAGAGCAACGTCATAGGTACCATCTTTGTCTGTGAAGAGGCAGCAGAACCAGCAGCTGACAAGACAGTGGGAGCAGAAATCCTTCCTCACCCAGTCTCTTCCGATCCTTCCTCTACTGTGGCAGTGGGAGAATCACTTTACTCTCCCATGTCTGATGCAGCAGATACAGCAGCCTCATCGGTAGAAGCAAAGGAGGGAGACGTAGCACCAACAGCAGCAGCAATTGTGCCAGCAGTATCACGCCAGCCGCCCGCTAATGCTCCAACACCAGGTCGCAGGTACCCTCTTAAAGTGCATTACAAGCCTGGTGAGCGTGGCCATTTCTGGATGCTGAGAAACCAGAATAGATGAACGTCGCAGTTACAGCAGACTCAGATGAGCCAACGTCATACAAGGAGGCCATAGCTGCACCGGATGCAGCAGATTGGGCGCAAACCGTGCAGTAGGAGGTACAGTCGCAGCTGGACAACGGCACGTGGGAGCGAACTGAGTGTCCCCCTGGACGTAAGGTGATCAAATGCAAGTGGGTGTTCAAAAAGAAGCGGGGAGCAGATGGTAACCAGGAAAAGTACAAGGCAAGGCTGGTCGCCAAGGGCTACTCGCAGTAGGAGGGCATCGACTACACAGAAACGTTTGCCCCTGTTGCAAGGTTTGCCTCTGTGCGAACGCTCCTCTCTTATGCAGCAGCTGAGGACTTTGAGGTTCACCACATGGATGTCAAGACAGCATTCTTGAATGGTGACTTGGAGGAGATCTACATGGAGATTATCATAGATGGCGAAGAGTAACTGGTTTGCAAGCTGTAGAAGTCGTTGTACGGCCTCAAGCAAGCGTCGCGTGCTTGGAACCAAAAGTTGGATACGGCATTGCACTGCATGGGGTTTGAGCGCAGCCAGTGTGACTATAGCGTGTATCGCTGACAGGATGAGCATGAGATCCTCATCATCATTGTCTATGTGGATGACATGCTACTCCTTTCCAACAGCATATCTGCACTGCACGAGTTCAAGGAGGCCATGCAGGAGCGCTTCCAGATGTCGGATCCCGGAGAGGCATCATACTTCCTCGACATCCAGATCACGCATGACCGCAAATCACGCTCTCTCTCTCGCTACAGCAGAGTCGCTACATCAAGGACGTCCTACAGCGGTTGGGCATGGCAGAGGCCAAACCCATCGGCACGCCGCTGGAGACACGGCAGTACCTCGTCAACTTCAATGGAGAAGCAGATGCAGTTGAGCGGCAGAAGTACCAGGGCGATGTCTAAAATCTTATGTACCTGATGGTGGCAACCAGGCCGGACCTCGCACATGGTGTGAGCGTTGTGAGCCAGCACATGGCTAATCCCGGACCGGACTACCAGAAGGCAGTGAAGCGGATCTTCCGCTACCTTGCTGGAACCATCAATGTCGGCATCACCTACAACGGCAACGACAACAGCATCATCGGCTACACAGATGCAGATTGTGCTTCAAATCCTCAGACCCGGAATTCCATCTATGGACATGTGTTTCTCATGAATGGAGATGCCATCAGCTGGTGCAGCAAGCGACAGGTGGTCGTGGCCACCTCGAGCACAGAAGCTGAGTACGTCTCTCTCAGCTTTGGAGCCAAGGAAGCAGTTTGGCTCAAGCGTCTCATGGCGGAGATGAGTGGGAGTGTAGCAGTTCCAGTTCTTGTGCGCGTCGACAACCAGAGCGCAATCGCACTCGCCAAGAATCCTCAGCACCATGTACGCACCAAGCACATTGACATTGCATGTCACTTCATCAGGCAAATGGTGCTGGGGGGTGCTATCAAGCTGGAGTTTACTCCAACCAACAGGCAGGTCGCTGATTTCTGCACCAAGCCAATGACCTGTGAGAAGCAGCAGTTCTGCATGAAGGCATGTGGACTAAGCCCACTCTTACTGCGGCAAAGTGGGAGATTGTTGGGAAAGGAGCCATCCGGCTCAATTTCAGGTCCACAGTAGCAAGTTCCATGAACTTCCAGATACCTGCTCCGATCGTCAATCTATCTTCACCATTGGAAAGATCAGGTGGCAAATTATCTACAGTCTAAGTTTCAGGCCGATCCAACGCTCGGATTGCGAGATATGAGTTTTCGAAGTTTCAGGGGTCATGGGCTGCCGCTGTCTGGGTGGCCATGGGTGATGGCTCCATGCCTTAGCTTGAGAAAAGAAAAAGGCAAGAGGTCCAGGGTCAATACCTGATGGGAGAAATGTCCAAAAAGGTCCTTGGTTTTAGGATTGCCTTGTCAGAGTGTACTGACTTGGATAAAGGTACCTCTCCTTTCTTTTTAATTGAGGTAAGATCCTTGTGTGCTAGCCATGGACACATGGCGATTCTCCATGGATTTGTGGGTGATGTGACCACTAGGAGTGTGCCATGAGAGCATTCTCTAGCTCTCTAGGTTGTGTGTGACTGGTCAGCCTGATTGTTAGGCTGATTTCCTCCCTTGTGTAAAATTGTGGACTCTAGTGTGTGAGTCTTAGCCTCTATGGCTAAGTGGTGTGGCTTGTGAGATGGCTGACTTGCCCAAGCTCTAGCTCTATATGTACTCCATTATTTTGAGTGATTCAATAACCATTCTTCAGCCCTTTCAATCCCACATGCTCGCTGCTCCAAGGCTCCATTCTCCTCCAGATCCAACACCTCGCGATGCTGCTTCCCCTCCAAACAGCCGATGCACAACTGCTGCTCAAAGTAGGAGGTGGTGGACAAGTCATGGACCATCTGCTTCATTTTAAGTTGCTACAAGACACGCATGCCAATGTGGTCGTATGGCATATGCCAAATTTTGCCATCTTGCACCACTGCTACAAGACCCTACTCACATAGGATCTTGGTTGCCCCTAACAGGCGGTACATGTCACTTGCCTTTACTAACCTGGCCAGCTCCTCTCTTGTTCCCTGTTGAGGATGTATTCATAGTTCTCGTCAAAGAGGACTCGCAGTCCTGTGTTGGTGAGGGAGCGTACTGAGAGGAGGTTGAATGTAGCATCAGGTACTTACAGACGCTACGGAATACTCCCACTTTAATACCACGTAAGGTCTCCAACCGCATCTCCACAATCCCAATCTCCTCAGCATATACCACCCGATCATTATCCAAAGCAATTGGTCAAGGGGGAATAGAGAGCATCTACGTGAACCACTCCTCCATGTGTATCAGACTCTTGGTACACCTCGAGTCCTTGTACCATGCGAGATTCGCCTTCTCCACCTGCGACAATTCAGAATCCGCCATGAAGAGGCCGTTCCGCACCTTCTTTGCCAGGTTCAAATTGCCAAAATGGCGTACTCTAGTATGGTTTTATTGTTCCTGTTGCTATTGCTGCTAACACGGCTATGACCGTTGCTGCTGTTGCTATAGATACTATTGCTTTTGCTGCTGCTGCTACTCCTTCTGGTCCCTCTTGAGCTTGAAATACTCCTTTATATATTTTCCCTCCTTATGGTAGTAGTGACATTTGCCTTTTTTCTTCCCTCTGCTGCCCAGACTGTTGCTGCTGTTGGTTGTACGAGCTCGTGGCCACAAAAGCTACTTAACTGATGTCATCGCCATTGTGTTTTGCTGCATTGCGAAGCAATTCCACTTGTACCAGGTGTATACACATAAAATCGAGGTCGGGAGATGGCTTGCACTCTAGCGTCTCCTTGTCGTGGCTGGTTGGCAGTCCCCTCAGTGAGAGGAGTATGAAGCGCGTCTCTTCCATAAGGTTACCGGCCGCTCTCAACAACTTCGCCAGCTCCTTTGCACAGTCCAAAAATGCTTCTATCCTCTTACTGTCCTACATTTTCAATACCATCATCTTCTCCTCCAAAATCATGAGGAATGCAAGAACCTTGCTCTCATACTTCTTGTACAATGCATTCCATCCCTCTTTTGCACTACTTCATGTACTGAAGATATACGTTGGAGATGGTGTTGACAAGAAGCCTGTAGGCCTGCCTGTCCTTCTTCCACTCCTTATATACCATTGTTGTAGTTGTAGATGAACTTGAATCTGCTGCATATTTCTGTGGCATCTTCCCCGCCACCACCTGCGCTGCGGTGATGCCATCTTCCTGTAGAGGAAGAGCGCGCTCGTCACCGCTCACCTTTTCCCACAAGTCCCTCTCCTCCAAAAGGAAGCGGATACAGATATACCAAAACATAAAGTTGGCACGTTTTTCAAGCCTCTCCACAGGCTGGGCTGCTGTCACAGTGCCTGCTGCTGTCATTTTGAGCCTTGCTTATACTTAGGACTGCCCCTACCTGGCGACGCTATCCCTACTTATGCTGCTACTTCTACCAAAAAACTTTCTAATAAAAATAGAGTGTAGATGCCAGGAGACTGCAAATCTGAAAAAACAAAACCTACCACTAGAAAATACAGCTCAAGAATATTCAGATCGATCCATAAAACATGGTCATCAATAGCAGATTTTGAGAGATATGCCTTCTTGAAAACATTATATGCTTCTGCTCCTATTCTAGCTCAGATCAGCCAGCTTGGAAACAACATTTCTCCCAAATGAATCTACAAAATGCAAATATATTTCCACCAATGGAAAGCTTAGGAAAAATACTACAATTCGCATGTGTCATGTTTCAAATCTGACAAAGAAACAAGAGAGTTATGGTCATTACAAGGCGATAGTCTTACACAAAGACAAGAGTGTAGTCCTGAACAGCCTCATTTTGAGCATAACTCTCAATCTGACCGTTGGAGTTTTGTGACTTGGACTCGTTGGATGGCGTGTTGTACAAACTTGAAGAAATAGTGGTCGCTTGTCAAATTTGGTCAGTCACTCTCAAAGTGACGGCCTGTGCTGGCTGAAACTGGCAAAACGTGGCTTTCATACAAAATATTGGATGTGGAGGAGAGAGGCAGCCTTGGAGTAGCGAGTATGTGGGACTGAAAGGACATCAGTGGTACTGAAGAATGGTTATTGAATCACTCAAAATGATGGACTACATATAGAGCTAGAGCTTTGACAAGTCAGCCCTCTCACAAGCCACACCACTTAGCCATGGAGGCTAAGGCTCACACACTAGACACCATAAACTCACACAAGAGAGGAAATCAGCCTAGCAATCAGGCTGACCACTCACACACAACCTAGAGAGCTAGAAAATGCTCTCATGGCATACTCGTAGTGGTCACATAATCCACAATCCCATAGATAATTGCCATGTGTACATGGCTAGCACACAAGGATCTCACCACAGCTAAAAAGTAAGGAGTGATACCTTTTTCCTAGCCAGCAAAATTGACAAGGCAATCAAAGAATCTAGGAGCTTTTTGGATATTTCTCCCATCAGGTCTTGACTCTAGACCTCTTGCCTTTTTCTTTCCTCAGGCTAAGGCATGGAGCCATTGCCCATGATCACTCAGGCGCCGGCGGTCGATGACCCCAGAAATTTCAAAAATTCATATCTCTCAATCCGACCATACGTTC
>SZWC01000063.1:421175-436505 GCA_023375785.1 Penium margaritaceum
TTCTCCATGGGATTTTGGGTGATGTGACGACTAGGAGTGTGCCATGAGAGCATTCTCTAGCTCTCTAGGTCATGTGTGACTGGTCAGCCTGATTTCTAGGCTGATTTCCTCTCTTGTGTGAGATTATGGACTCTAGTGTGTGAGCCTTAGCCTCCATAATTAAGTGGTGTGGCTTGTGAGCGAGCTGACTTACCCAAGCTCTAGCTCTATACGTACTCCATCATTTTGAGTGATTCAATAACCATTATTCAGCACATCTTATGCCCTTTCAGTCGCACATGCTCACTGCTCCAAGAATCCCTCTCTCCTCCAAATCTAACATTTGGTCTCAGAGCCAAAATCTGCCAGTTTCAGCTACCACATGCCGTCACTTTGAAAGTGACGTATTAGGGTCAAACCTTGATTAATGTTCACAATCAACCGCTAGAACTTCACCTTCACAAGAAAAGATCCTACAGTCGGATTGAGAGTTATGCTAAAAAAGAGGTCAGTCAGGGCTACACTCTTCTCTATGAGTAAGACTGTCGCTTTATAATGACCATAACTGTCTTGTTTCTTTGCCAAATTTAATAAGTGGAACATGCCAAGTGTAGTATTTTTCCTAAGCTTTCTATTGGTGTAAATTTTTTGCATTCCATTTATTCATTTGGGAGAAACACTATTTACAAGCTGGCTGGTCTAAGCTGGAGTAGGAGTAAAACATACCCTGTTTGAAAGAGGGTATATCTTCTAAAATCCCCTATTGATGACCCTATTTTATGGGTGGATCCAAACATTTTTTAGCTGAATTCTCCAGTGGTGGACTCTGGTTTTCCAAATTCCTAGGTTACTGGCATCTTCAGCACATATTATGTCAGACAGATTTCTGACAGAAGTAGCACCGCCATTCAAGGGCAGCGTTGAGCATCACAAAGGCTTAAAATGGCAGCAGCAGGCGTTGTAATAGCAGCTCATCCTTCGGAGAGGCTAGAGGGATGCGCCAACTTCATGTTTAGGAAGATCAGTACCCGTCTCCTTTTGGAGGAGAGGGGCTTGTGCGATGTGATGAGCGGCGACGAGCCGACTCCGGTTCCACAGGCAAAAGGTATCACCGCAGTACAGGTGGTAGCAGAGAAGATGCCACTAAAGGTGCAGCTGATGCGCGTTCTTCTCCAGCTATACCAGTGACGTATGAGGAGTAGAAGAAGAAGGACAGGCAGGCCTACAGGTTGCTCGTCAATACCATCTCCAACCTGCATCTCTAGTACGTGAATGACAAGACTATTGCAAAGGTGGAGTGGGATATGTTGTGCAAGAAGTATGAGAGTAAGGATCCGGCGTTCCTCATGCTTTGGAGGAGTAGATGATAGCACTGAAAATGCAGGGTGGTGAAAGGATGGAGGCGTACTTGGACAGGACAAAGGAGCTGGCAAAGCAGCTTAGAACTGATGGCAATCCTGTGGAAGAGACACGATTCATCCTCCTCTTGTTGCGGGAAATCCTAACTAGCTAGGACATGATGCGAGAGACGCTAGAGTACCAGCCCACTCTCAATCTTGACTTCATCTGCACACACCTGGTGCAGGTGGAATTGCGTTGCAATGCACTAAAGCGCAATGACGGCAGTAGCAGTGAAGCAACTTTTGTGGTCACGAGCTCACGTAACCAGCAGTAGCAGTAGTAGTCTGGGCAGCAGAGAGGCAAGAAGAAAGGCAAATGCCACTACTGCCAAAAAGAGGGACACTACAAAAAAGAGTGTTTCAAGCTCAGGAGGGACCAAAGGGAGCAACAGTAGCAGTATCAAAAGCAACAGCCTCTTCAATAGTAGCAGTAGTCACAACAGCCTGAGCAGTAGTTATAGCAGCAACAGCAAAACCAGACGGTGTGTGCCACTTTGGTAATATGAATGTGGCCAAGGATGTTTACAACCGTCTCTTCATGGAAAAGTCTGATATGTCGTAGGTGAAGAAGGCGTATCTTGCATGGTACAATGACTTAGGGTATACCAAGAGCCTGACGCATCACAAGGAGTAGTTCATGCAACTGTTGTTCATCCCTCCCCGTCCTATTGGAATGGGTGATGATCAGGTAGTGTATGCTGAGGGGATTAGGATTGTGGAGATGTAGTTGGAGATCCCGCATGGCATTGAAGTGGGAGTTTTCCATGACATGAAGTATGTACCTGACGTTGCATTCAATCTCCTCTCAGTCTCCTCGTCATCTTCGACGATGACTATGGCTACATCCTCAACAAGGACACTAGAGAGGAGTTGGCCAGATCGGTGAAGGAGGACAACATGTACCGCCTGTTGGGGGTGACCAAGATCCCGTGTGACCAGAGTCTTGTAGCAGTAGTGCAGGCAACAGATGGCGAGATCTGGCATGCGCGCTATAGCCATATCGACTTGCACACCTTGCAACAGCTTCAAGCGAGGCAGATGGTGCGTGACTTGTCCACCATCTCCAACTTCGAGCAACAGTTGTGCATCGGCTATTTGGAAAAGAAACAGCATCGCGAGGTGTTCTCTGGAGCTGGAGAGCGTGCGAAGGAGGTACAGGAGCTGGTCCATACGGACTTGTGTGGCCCGATGCAGACCAAGAGCTTTGGAGGCTCTAGGTATATTTTGACCTTCATTGATGATTTCAGCTGTTATACTGTTGTGTACTTCTTTGCTTCCAATGACCAGTGCTTTGACAGTAGCTGGCATCAAGGTACAACGCATTGTACCATACTCGCCGCAGCAGAACAGTGTAGCAGAACATGCCAATCGCACCATCATTGAGTCGGCGCGACTCGGCTGACCTATGACTCCTGGACTGAAGCCGTGAGCACTGTAGTCTACATAAAGAACCGTATTCCAACTAAGGCGTTAGAGCAAATGATGCCGTACAAGGCGTGGTTTGGTGAGAAGCTGAGCGTGGATCATCTTTGCGCGTTTGGCAGCTTGGCACACATGTACGTGCCGAAGGAGAAGCGGCAGAAGTGGGATGCGAAGAGCACACAGATGCTGATGATTGGCTATGAAGTGGCAAGCAAGGCCTATCGCCTCTACAAGAGGGATAAAGGCCACGTCATCATCTGCAGGAGTGTCGTCTTCAACGAGAGTAATTTTATCGGTACCAACATTGTCTGTGAAGAGGCAGCAGAACCAGCAGTTGACGAGGTAGTGGGAGCAGATATCCTTCCTGACCCTATTTCTCCTGATCCTTCCTCCACTGTCACAGTGGGAGAACTAGTCTACTCTCCCATGTCTCATGCAACAGATACAACGGCCTCATTGGCAGAAGCAGAGGAAGGAGATGTAGCACCACCAGTAGCAACAGTTATGCTAGTGACACAGCGCCAGCCGCCCGCTAACGCTCTAGCACCAGGTCGCAGGTACTCTCTTAGGGTGCACTACAAGCCTGGTGAGCGCGGCCATTTCTAGATACTACAGAAACCAGAACAGATGAATTTCACAGTTACAGCAGATTCAGATGAGCCAGCGTTATACAAGGAGGCCATGACTGCACCTGATGTAACAGATTGGGCGCAAGCCATGCAGCAAGAGATACAGTTGCAGTTGGACAACGACATGTGGTAGCTGACTGAGCATCCACCTGAACGCAAGGTGATCAAGTACAAGTCGGTATTCAAGAAGAAGTGGGGACCAGATGGCAACCTGGAAAAGTACAAGGCGAGGCTGGTTGCAAAAGCCTACTCGCAGCAAGAGGGCATCGACTACACAGAAACATTTACTCCCATTGCAAAGCTTGCCTCTGTACGTACGCTCCTCTCTTATGCAGTAGCTAAGGATTTCGAGATTCACCACATGGACATCAATACAACATTCTTGAATGGTGACTTGCAGGAGGAGATCTACATGGAGCAACCAGAGGAATTCGTCATGGATGGCCAGGAGCACCTGGTTTGCAAGCTACAGAAGTTATTGTACGGCCTCAAACATGCGTCATGTGCTTGGAATCAGAAATTGGGTGTGACACTACAATGTATGGGATTCGAGCGTAGTGAGTGTGACTATAGCGTCTATCGCTGGCAGTATGGACATGAGATCTTTTATGATCATTGTCTATTTGGATGACATGCTCCTCCTTTCCAACACTATGTCTACACTGTAGGAGTTCAAGGAGGCCATGCAGGAGCGCTTCCAGATGTCTGATCTCGGGGAGGTGTCATACTTCCTCGGTATCCAGATCACGCGTGACCGCAAATCACGCGCTCTCTCACTTTAGTAGAGCCGCTATATCAAGGACGTTTTGTAGTCGTTCGGCATGAGAAAGGCAAATTCCATTGGCACGTTGCTTGAGATGCGGCAGTACCTCGTGAGTTTCAAGGGAGAAGCAGATCCAGCTGAGCGGCAGAAGTACTAGATGGCTATCGGCAGTCTCATGTACCTGATGGTGGCAACCAGGCCCGACCTCGTTAAGGCTGTGAGCATTGTGAGCCAGCACATGGCTTATCCCGGACCTAAGTACCAGAGGGTAGTGAAGCAGATCTCCCGCTACCTTGCTGGAACCATCAACATAGGCATCACCTACAATGGAAACAACAGCATCATCGGCTACACGAATGCAGATTGGACTTCAAACCCTGAGGACCCTAAGTCCATCTCTGGACATGTATTCCTCATGAATGGCGGGACCATCAGCTAGTGCAGCAAGCGGCACGTGGTCTTGGCCACCTCAAGTACAGAAGATGAGTATCTCTCTCTCAGTTTTGGAGCAAAGGAAGCACTTTGGCTTCAGCGTCTCATGGAGGAGATGAGTGGGAGTGCACCAGTTCCAGTTCCCATGCTTGTCGACAACCAGAGCGCAATTGCACTCGTCAAGAATTCCAAGCACCATGCTCACACCAAACACATTGACATCACGTACAACTTCAAAGGCACATGATACAGGAGGATGCTATCAAGCTGGAGTTCACTCCAACGAGCAAGCAAGTCGCTGATTTCTGCACCAAGCTAGTTCTGCATGAAGGCATGTTGACTGAGCCCACTCTGACTACAGCAAAGTAGGAGATTGTTGGGAAAGGAGCCATCCGGCTCAGTTTCAGGTGCACAGGAGCAAGTTCCAGGAAACTACTAGAAGCCCGTACCAATCGCCAGTTCGATTTCACCATTGGAAAGATCAGGTGACCATAGATGACGGCTACTAGATGACTGCTCCAATTGCCAGTCCAAATTTTTTCAGTTTCCAGGGTCATGGACCGCTGATATCTGGGTGACCATAGGTGACGAGTCCATGCCTTACCTTGAGAAAAGAAAGGCAAGAGGTCCAGGGTAAAGACCTGATGGGAGAAATATCCAAAAGGTCCTTGGTCTTAGGATTGCCCTGTCAGAGTTTGCTAACTAGGATAAAGGTACCTCTCTTTACTTTTTAGGTGAGGTGAGAGCCTTGTGTACTAGCCATGGATACATGGTGATTCTCCATGGGATTTTGGGTGATGTGACCACTAGGAGTATGCCATGAGAGTATTTTCTAGCTCTCTAGGTTGTGTGTGACTGGTGAGCCTGATTGCTACGCTGATTTCCTCTCTTGTGTGAGATTGTGGACTCTAGTGTGTGAGCCTTAGCCTCCATGGCTAATTGGTATGGCTTGTGAGAGGGCTGACTTACCCAAGCTCTAGCTCTATGTGTACTCCATCATTTTGAGCGATTCAATAACCATTCTTTAGCACAATTGATGCCCTTTTAGTCCCACATACTCGCTATTCCAAAGCTCCCTCTCTCCTCCAGATCTAACAATGGCTAGCACACAAGGATCTCACCTCACATAAAAGTAAGGAGATGTACCTTCTTCCTAGTCAGTACACTCTGATAAGGCATGGAGCCAGGTCTTGACCCTAGACCTCTTGCATTTTCTTTTCTCAGGCTAAGGCATGGAGCCATCGCCCATGGTCACTGATGCACAGGCAGTCAATGACCCTGGAAATTTTGAGAGTTCATGTCTCTCAATCCGATCGTTCGATCGGCCTGAAACTTGGACCGTGGACATTTTGCTACCTGCTATTTCCAATGGTGAAGTCAGATCGATAAGTGGAGCAGGCATCTGGTAGTTTCCTGGAGCTTGCTCCTGTGGACCTGAAACTGAGTCGGATGGCTTCTTTCCCAACGGTTTGTGCCAAAAAACCTTTGTCCAAGTACAATGGTAAGATTGCTAAATGGACCAGACTCAGCTGGTCATACTTGGTTCACGGAGAGCCTCTGACTGTAGCGGAGACTATGAACATGCCAGATACGGTCAAGTGGAAGGAGGTAGTGGATAACGAACTCACATCCATTGAAGAGAACAGAATATGGGTTCTGGTGGAGAGGCCTCGAAATGCGTATGTTGTGGGGTCAACGTGGTTACTCTAGAAAAATTTCAAGCACAATGGTACTACTGATAAGTACAAGATAAGAGTTGTGGCGAAGGAGTTTTCCCAGTGTATAGGTTAAAAGTATGAGGAAACCTTTGTACCTGTCGTCACCTTTGCCTCCATCAGATCCATGTTAGACATCAGTACTACCAAAGATCTAGAACTCTACTAGATGGATGTCAGGATAGCTTTCCTCTACGGTAAACTAGATGAAAAAGTACTGATGGAAGTGCACGAGGGAGTGAAAGCTCCAGAGGGCAAGGACTACAAACTAGTCAAAGCACTCTATGGGCAAAAACAGGCCCCAAGGATGTGGAACAAGGAGATGGACGGCTTCATGGCTGGACTCACCATCATGCACTGCCAGAATGACCCGAGTGTCTATGTGTGAGAGGATGAGCAAGGCTTGTTTTACAAGCTTTGCTCATCCTCGTCGTCAGTCGGGTTGTTCAACAAGCAGAAGAGAGATCTGAGCAACAGGTTCAAGATAAAGGACATGGGTCCGCTCAAGTTCTACCTCAAGATAGCCGTCTACCGCAATCAAGCAGCAGGCACCATCGAGCTGAATCTGACCAAGTACATTATGGAGTACCTCAAGCGCTACAACATCGAGGATTGCAAGTCCATCAACACATTCATGACAACAGACATCAATTTTCCCTCCTCCATGAGCCCTACCACAGATCCAGAATGGTGTGAGATGGAGAATATTCCCTACGAGTGTGCTGTTAGCAGCGTCACGTATACCATGGTAGGAATACGCCTCTATATCTACTATGTTTAGGACAAGTGAGCAGGTTTATGGCCAATCCAAAGCATTAGCAAGTAGTCAAGCGCATCATGCACTATCTATAGATGACACATGGGACTCTAGTTTGGAGGCCAAGAGGGATCTGACCTGCTACGGCTTGTTTGCTACACGGACGCCGATTGGGAAGGAAGAATTGATAACAGAAAGCCCACCTCGGGCTTAGTGTGCCTCTTGAACGGTGGTGTAGTCTCTTGGGTAAACAGAAAGCAAGACTATATCTCCCTCTCTACCACTGAGGCACTGTATATCGCTCTGTCACAAGCATGTAAGGAGACATAGTGGCTACATAGTTTACTTGCTGAGATGAAAGTACCACAGACACAAGCAACGGACGTTTGTATCGATAGTAGGAATTTCATGAAAATGGCACAAGAGGATGTCATCTCCCAGCAGACCAAGTACATAAATATCAGATACCACTTCTCACACAATCTGGTTGCAAAGGAGATTGTGGACCTGGAATACGTAGAGACAAAGAAGATACTCACAGATTGCATGACCAAGGCAGTCGACAGCAAATTGCATTCTGTAGGTACCAAGGCATCGATATGGTCAACGCAGCCAACGAAGACTACGGCCAAGACAGCTGGAGAGAGGAGATATCTTATAACAAATGGATAGAGGTACAAGAGTTTGTTGATCTGATATGTCCCTTGTCCATAGCTGATATTTGGACAGGAAGAGGACAGACTAGGCATACCCTGCTCCATTGGACTAAGTCCCCTAAGTCTGGTCTAGATAGACAAGGCATGTATAGCTCCTTTGGAGCAAATTTCCTTGGTCTAAATTGGAAAGTATAGCCAGACTATACTATTGAGGATAACTCCTTCTGGCTTAGACGTTCTCAAGTTTGTCTATGGAGCGAGAGAAGACATGTGCGTTGGGAAAGGAGCTATCTGGCTGAGTTTCACGTCCACAGGAGCAAGTTCAAGGAAACTACCAGATGCCTGCTCTGATCGTTAATTCGACTTCATCAGTGGAAAGATCAGGTGGAAAATTGTCTATGGTCCAAGTTTCAGGCTGATCCAACAATCGGATTGGGGGATATGAATTTTCAAAGTTTCCCGGGTCATTGACCGCCGATATCTGGGCGATCATGGGCGATGGCTCCATGCCTTAGCCTGAGAAAAGAAAAAGGCAAGAGGTCCAGGGTCAAGACCTGATGGGAGAAATATCCAAAAATGTTCTAGATTCTTGGATTGCCTTGTCAGAGTGTACTGACTTGGATAAAGGTACCTCTCCTTACTTTTTAAGTGAGGTGAGATCCTTGTGTGCTAGCCATGGACACATGGCGATTCTCTATGGGATTGTGGGTGATGTGACTACTAGTTGTGTACCATGAGAGTATTCTCTAGCTCTCTAGGTCGTGTGTGACTGGTCAGCCTGATTGTTAGGCTCATTTCCTCTCTTGTGTGAGATTGTGGACTCTAGTGTGTGAGCCTTAGCCTCCATGGCTAAGTGGTGTGGCTTGTGAGAGGGCTGACTTGCTCAAGCTCTAGCTCTATGTGTACTGCATCCTTTTGAGTGATTCAATAACCATTCTTCAGCACAACGGATGCCCTTTCACTCCGACATGCTCACTGCTCCAAGGTTCCCTCTTTCCTCCATATCCAACATTTGGTATCAGAGCCAAGATAGCGAAGATCCGACAGTTGGATTGAGAGTTATGCTCAAAACAAAGTCGGCCAGGGCCACACTCTTCTCAATGAGTAAGACTGTCGCCTTCTGATGACCATAACTCTCTCGTTTCGTTGTCAAATTTAAAATGTGGCACACGTGAATTGTAGTATTTTTCCTAAGCTTTCCATTGGTGCAAAACTATTTACATTCCATTGATTCGTTTGGGAGAAACGCTATTTACAAGCTGGTTGGTCTGAGTTGGAGTAGGAGCAGAAGCATACCTTGTTTTCAAGAGGACATATCTTTCAAATCCCCTGTTGATGACCCTATTTTATGGGTTGATCTGAAAGGTTTTGAGCTGAATTTTCTAGTGGTGGGTCAGTTTTTTAAAATCCCAGTCTGCTGGCATCTACTGTCCATTTTCTGTCAGATAGATTTTTGGCAGAAGCAGTAGCAGAAGCATGGATAGCGTCGTCACCCAAGGGTAGCGTTGAGTATTACCAAAGCTCAAAATGGTACCAGCAGGCGTGGTCACAGCAGGCCAGTCCTTGGAAAGGCTGGAAGGACATGCCAACTTCATGTTTTAGAAGATCCGTACCCGCCTCCTTTTGGAGGAGAGGAGCTTGTAGGAGGTGGTGAGCGGTGACGAGGGCGCTCCGCCTCCACCGGCAAAAGGAATCACTATAGCGCAGGTGGTGGTGGGGAAGATGCCACAGAAAGGTGCAGGAGATGCAAGTGCATCTACAACTGCAGCAGCGGCGTATGAGGAGCGGAAGAAGAAGGACAGGCAGGCCTACAGGTTGCTTGTCAACACCATCTCCAACCCGCATCTTCATTACGTTAGTGACAAGGTTACTGCGAAGGAGGGATGGGACACGTTATGCAAGAAGTATGAGAGTAAGGATTTTGCATTCCTCATGCTTTTGGAGGAGAAGATGATGGCGCTGAAAATATAGGGTAGTGAAGGGATGGAGGCGTACCTAGACAGGGCAAAGGAGTTGGCGAAGCAGCTGAGAGCGGCTGGTAACCCTCTGGAAGAGACGCGCTTCATCCTCCTCTAGCTGAAGGAACTCCCAACCAGCTACGACACGGTACGAGAGACGCTAGAGTGCTAGCTCATTCTCGACCTCGACTTCATCTGCACACACCTGTTGCAGGTGGAATTGCGTCATAATGCAGCAAAGCGCAATGGTGGCGGCAGTAGTGAAGCAGCCTTGGTAGTCACGAACTCACGCAACCAGCAGCAGCAGCAGACTGGACAGCAGAGAGGCAAAAAGAAAGGCAAATGCCACTATTGCCAGAAAGAGGGACACTATAAAAAGGAGTGTTTCCAGCTCAAGAGGGACCAGAAGGAGCAACAGCAGCAGCAGCAGCAAAAGCAGCAGTCTCCACAGCAATAGCAGCAGCAGTTACAGCAGTGTCAGCAGTAGCAGCAGCAAAACCAGGCTGCTCTGTGCCACTTTGGCAACATGAACTCTAGCTCTAGCTCTATATTTACTCCATCATTTTGAGTAATTCAGCAACCTGGTGTGATGGGCTGTGTGATGTCCTTTCAGTCCCACATGCTCGCTGCTCCAAGGCTCCCTCTCTCCTCCAGTTCCAACAATGTCGACGACTAAGCCACAAGGAGTTGCTCCAGAGATTAATTCTGGAACGTCTAAACCCCAAAACGTTTTCCTAAGTATCTTGAACCTGTTGCTAAGATCTGTTTTCAGTATGTTCAACAACTTGACTGACGATGAACAAATGATCAGGTCATCCATGTACAGTGCAACCAGTATCAAGTCTTGCTCATCCTCCCACACATAGACATTCGGGTCATTCTGGTAGTATGTGAAGGTGAGTTCGGCCATGAAGCTGTCCATCTTCTTGTACCACATCCTTAGAGCCTATTTTAGGCCGTAGAGTACTTTGACCAGTTTGTAGACCTTGCCCTCTGGAGCTTTCACTCCCTTGCATACTTCCATCAGTACTTCTTTGTCTAGCTTCTCGTAGAGGAAAGCTGTCTTGACGTCCATTTCATGGACTTCCAGATCTTTGGCAGCAGCGATATCCAACATGGATCTAATGGAGGCAAAGGTGACAACAGCCACAAATCTCTCCTCGTACTCTGAGCCTGCATCCTGGGAAAATCCGTTCGCCACAACTCTTCCCTTGTACTTGTCAATAGTACCATCCTTCTTGCACTTTTTCTGGAGTATCTACTTTTACCCCACCACATGCGCGTTTGGGGGCCTGTCCACCAGAACCCATATTTCATTCTCTTCAATGGATACGAGTTTACTATCCACTCCCTCCTTCCACTTGGCCACATCTGGTATGTTCATAGCCTACGCTACGGTCAAAAATCTCCCTTAGCCAAGCATGACCAGCTGAGTCTAGTACATTCCGCAATGTTGGTATCATACTTGGGCAGAGCTTTCTTTTACGTACTACGCTGGAGTGTTGCTGGTGGTGCTTTAAGGCTTAGTTCTTTCTTTTGCTCTTGTGCTGCTAGTGATCCATTAGTTGAGGAAGAGTTACTGGTCTTAGAGTTTGACTCAGAGGCCTCGGACGACTCAGACTCCGGATCAGAATCCGTTGCCGCGTCAGCCTGCATAACCACTCTTCTTCCAGCACCATCATGGCACCATCTGGTAGTTTTCAGGTGTCTAATCACCTGACTCGAGCAGTACAACCCACTCTCCTGATTAAGGTGTTGGAACTTGAGGAGAGAGGGAGCCTTGGAGCAGCGAGCATGTGTGATTGGAAGGGCATCACTTGTGCTGAAGAATGGTTGTTCAATCAATCAAAATGATGGAGTACATATAGAGCTAGAGCTTGGGCAAGTCAGCCATCTCACAAGCCACACCACTTAGCCATGGAGGCTATGGCTCACACACTAGAGTCCATAATCTCACACAAGGGAGGAAATCAGCCTAGCAATCAGGCTGACCACTCACACACGACCTAGAGAGCTAGAGAATGCTCTCATGGCACACTCCTAGTGGTCACATAACACACAAACCCATGGAGAATCGCCATGTGTCCATGGCTAGCACACAAGGATCTCACCTCACCTAAAAAGTAAGGAGAGGTACCTTTATCCTAGTCAGCACACTCTGACAAGGCAATCCTAAGACCAAGGACCTTTTTGGATATTTCTTTCATCAGGTCTTGACCCTGGATCTCTTGCCCTTTTTCTTTTCTCAGGCTAAGGCATGGAGCCATCACCCATGCCGACCCAGACATCGACCGTCCATGACCCCCGAAACTTCGAAAATTCATATCTCCCAATCCGACCGTTGGATCGGCGTCAAACTTGGACCGTAGACATTTTGCCACCTGATCTTTCCAATGGTGAAGTCAGATTGGCGATCGGAGCAGGCATCTGGTACTTTCCTGGAACTTGCTCCTGTGGACCTGAAACTGAGCCAGATGGCTCCTTTCCCAACAATCTCCCACTTTGCCGCAGTCAGAGTGGGCTGAGTCCACATGCCTTCATGCAGAACTGCTGCTTCTCACGGGTCACTGGCTTGGTGCAGAAATCAGCGACCTGCTTGCTGGTTGGAGTAAACTCCAGCTTGATAGTACCCTCGTGCACCATGTGCCTGATGAAATGATATGCGATATCAATGTGCTTGGTGCGTGCATGGTGCTCAGGATTCTTGGCGAGTGCGATTGCGCTCCGGTTGTCAACGCGCACAGGAACTAGAACTGCTGCACTCCCACTCATCTCTGCCATGAGACGTTGGAGCCAAACTGCTTCCTTGGCTCCAACGCTGAGAGATACGTACTCAGCTTCTGTGCTCGAGGTCGCCACGACCACCTGCCGCTTGCTGCACCAGCTCATGGCTCCACCATTCACGAGGAACACATGTCCAGAGATGGATTTGCGGTCCTCAGGGTTTGAAGCCCAATCTGCGTCTGTGTAGCCGATGATGTTGTTGTCATTGCCGTTGTAGGTGATGCCGATGTTGATGGTTCCAGCAAGGTAGCGGAAGATCGGCTTCACTGCCTTCTGGTGCTCCGATCCGGGATTAGCCATGTGCTGGCTCACAGCGCTCACAGCCTGTACGAGGTCCGGCCTGGTTGCCACCATCAGGTACATGAGACTGCCGACGGCGCTCTGGTACTTCTGCCGCTCAGCTGCATTTGCTTCTCCATTGAAGCTCACGAGGTACTGTCGCGTCTCCAGCGGCGTGCCGATGGTTTTTGCCTCTGCCATGCCGAACCGCTGCAAAACATCCTTGATGTAGCGGCTCTGATGCAGCGAGAGAGAGCGTGACTTGCCGTCACGCGTGATATGGATACCGAGGAAGTATGATGCCTCCCCGAGATCAGACATCCGGAAGCGCTCCTGCATGGCTTCCTTGAACTCATGCAGTGCAGACATGCTGTTGGAAAGGAGGAGCATGTCATCCACATAGACAATGATGATGAGGATCTCATGCTCATGCTGCCAGCGATACACGCTGTAGTCACACTCGCTGCGCTCAAACCCCATGCACTGCAACGCTGCATCCAACTTTTGGTTCCAAGCACGCGACGCTTGCTTCAGGCCGTACAGCGACTTCTGCAGCTTGTAGACGAGGTGCTCCTGGCCATCCATGACGAACCCCTCCGGCTGTTCCATGTAGATCTCCTCCTCCAAGTCACCATTCAAGAATGCCGTCTTGACATCCATGTGGTGAACCTCGAATTCCTCAGCTGCTGCATAAAAGAGGAGCGTGCGCACAGAGGCAAATTTTGCAACAGGGGCAAAAGTTTCTGTGTAGTCGATGCCCTCCTGGTGCGATTAGCCCTTGGCGACCAGCCTCGCCTTGTACTTTTCCAGGTTAACATCTGCTCCCCGCTTCTTCTTGAACACCCACTTGCACTTGATCACCTTACGTCCTGGTGGACGCTCAGTCAGCTCCCACGTGCCGTTGTCCAGCTGCGACTGTATCTCCTGCTGCACGGCTTGCGCCCAATCTGCTGCATCCGGTGCAGCCATGGCCTCCTTGTATGACGTTGGCTCATCTGAATCTGCTGCAACTGCGACGTTCATCTGTTCTGGTTTCTGCAGCATCCAAAAATGGCCGCGCTCACCAGGCTTGTAACGCACCCTAAGAGGGTACCTGCGACCTGGTGCTGGAGCATTAGCGGGCGGCACGCGCGGTGCTGCTGGCACAACTGCTGCTGCTGGTGGTGCTACGTCTCCCTCCTCTGCTTCTGCCGATGAGGCTGCTGTATCTGCAACATCAGACATGGGAGAGTAGAGTGATTCTCCCACTGTCACAGTAGAGGAAGGATCGGGAGAAACTGGGTCAGGAAGAATTTCTACTCCCACTGTCTCGTCAACTGCTGGTTCTGCTACCTCTTCACACACAATGTTGGTGCCGATGACGTTACTCTCGTTGAAGACGACATCCCTGGAGATGATGACAATGCCTGTATCCCTCTCGTAGAGGCGATACGCCTTGCTTGCCACGTCGTAGCCAATCATCAGCATATGTGCACTCTTCCCATCCCACTTTTGCCGCTTCTCCTTTGGCACGTGCATGTGCGCCAAGCTGCCAAACGCACGAAGATGACCGACGCTCAGCTTCTTGCTGAACCACGCCTCGTACGGCGTCATCTGCTCCAGCGCCTTAGTTGGACTGCGGTTCTTAATGTAGACCGCAGTGCTCACGGCTTTAGCCCAGAAGTCGTAGGTCAGCCGAGTCGCGTGCAGCATGGAGCGCGCCGACTCCACAATGGTACGGTTGGCGCGTTCTGTTACACCGTTCTGCTGCGGCGAGTACGACGCGGTACGCTGCGCCTTGATGCCAGCTGCTGCGAGGTAGTCCTGGAACTCCTTGCTTAGGTATTCTCCACCGCGATCGCTGCGCAGGGCCTTGATCTTCTTGCCAGATTGGTTCTCCACCATGGCCTTGAACTCCTTGAACCTGTCAAAGCACTGGTCCTTGGAGGAAAGAAAGTACACAGCAGTGTAATGGCTGAAATCATCAATGAAGGTGAGAAAATACCTAGAGCCTCCAAAGCTCTGGGTCTGCATCGGTCCGCACAAGTCCGTTTGGACCAGCTCCAACACCTCTTTTGCATGCTCCCCTGCTCTAGAGAACGCCTCGCGATGCTGCTTCCCCTCCAAACAGCCGATACATAACTGCTGCTCAAAGTTAGAGATGGTAGGTAGGTCACGCACCATCTGCTTTGCTTGAAGCTGCTGCAAAGCGCGCATGCCGATGTGGCCGTAGCGCGCATGCCAGATCTCACCATCTGTCGCCTGCACCACTACTGCAAGACTCTGCTCACGCGGGATCTTGGTCGCCCCCAGCAGGCGGTACATGTCGCCCTCCTTCACCGACTTGGCCAACTCCTCTCCTGTTTCCTTGTTGAGGATGTAGCCATAGTCATCATCGAAGACAACGCGCAGTCCTGTGTTGGTGAGAGAGGACACTGAGAGAAGGTTGAACGCAGCATCAGGCACATACAGCACGCCATGGAAAACTCCCACTTCAATGCCACGCGGGGTCTCCAACCACATCTCCACAATCCCAATCCCCTCAGCATACACCACCCGATCATCACCCAAAGCAAT
>SZWC01000063.1:436585-474039 GCA_023375785.1 Penium margaritaceum
AAAGCAATCGGCCGAGGAGGAATGGAGAGCAGCTGTGTGAACCACTCCTTGTGGTGCGTCAGACTCTTGGTACACCCCGAGTCCTTGTACCACGCCAGATCCGCCCTTTCCTTCTGCGACATGTCACACTTCGCCATGAAGAGGCAGTCGCGCACCTCCTTGGCGACGTTCATGTTGCCAAAATGGCGCACGCTATTCTGGTTCTACTGCTGCTGCTGCTGTTGCTGCTGCTGCCGTTGCTGTGACTGCTGCTGCTGTTGCTGTGGAGATTGCTGCTTTTGCTGCTGCTGTTGCTGCTCCTTCTGGTCCCTCTTAAACTTGAAGCACTCTTTCTTGTAGTGCCCCTCTTTTTGGCAATAGTGGCACTTGCCCTTCTTCTTGCCTCTCTGCTGCCCGGACTGCTGCTGCTGCTGGTTGCGTGAGCCCATGGCCATGAAAGCTGCTTCACTGCTGCTGCTGCCGCCATTGCGCTTTGATGCATTGCGACGCAGTTCCACCTGCACCAAGTGCGTGCAGATGAAGTCAAGGTCGAGAGTCGGCAAGCACTCCAACGTCTCTCGCACCGTGTCGTAGCTGGTTGGGAGTCCCCTCAGCAAGAGGAGAATGAAGCGCGTCTCTTCCACATGATTGCCAGCCGCTCTGAACTGTTTCGCCAGCTCCTTTGCCCTGTCCAAATACGCCTCCATCCCTTCACCACCCTGCATTTTCAGCGCCATCATCTTTTCCTCCAAAAGCATGAGGAATGCAGGATCCTTACTCTCATACTTTTTGCACAACGTGTCACACCCCTCCTTTGCAGTAGCCTTGTCACTCACGTACTGAAGATGCGGGTTGGAGATGTTGTTAACAAGCAACCTGTAGGCCTGCCTGTCCTTCTTCTTCCACTCCTCGTACGTCGCTGGTACAGCTGCAGAAGAACCCGCATCAGCTGCACCCTTTTGCGGCGTCTTCCCCGCCACCACCTGCGCTGCGGTGATGCCTTTTGCCTGTGGAACTGGAGCCGGCTCGTCGCCGCTCACCACCTCCCACAAGCCCCTCTCCTCCAAAAGGAGGCGGGTACGGATCTTCCAAAACATGAAGTTGGCGCGTCCCTCCAGCCTCTCCAAAGGCTGGGCTGCTGTTACAACGGCAGCTGCTGCCATTTTGAGCCTTGATGATGCTCAGCGCTGCCCTTGGATGGCGGCGCTACCCCTGCTTTTGCTGCTGCTTCTGCCAGAAATCTCTGTGACAGAAAATGGACTGTAGATGCCAGCCGACTGGGAATTTTGAAAACCTGAGCCCACCACTGGAAAATTCAGCTCAAAACCTTTCAGATAGACCCGTAAAACAGGGTCATCAACAGGGGATTTTGAAAGATATGCCCTCTTGAAAACAGGGTATGCTTCTGCTTCTACTCCAACTCAGACCAGCCAGTTTGTAAACGGCGTTTCTCCCAAACGAATCAATGGAATGCAAATATTTTTGCACCAATGGAAAGTTTAAGAAAAATACTACAATTTGCATGTGCCACTTTTTAAGTTTGACAAAGAAATGAGAGAGTTATGGTCATCACAAGGCGACAGTCTTACTCATAGAGAAGAGTGTAGCCCTGGCCGACCTCGTTTTGAGCATAACTCTCAATCCGACCGTTGGATCTTTGCGATCTTGGGCTCGTTGGAAAGCTTGTCTCTTCAACTTGAAGATCTATTGGTTGATTGGGAAATCTAGTGAAGGATTTACCCCAACTCGTCACCTTCAAAGTGACGGCCTGTGCTGGCTGGAAGTGGCAGAACTTGGCTCTGATACCAAATGTTGGAACTTGAGGAGAGAGGGAGCCTTGGAGCAGCGAGCATGTGTGATTGGAAGGGCATCACTTGTGCTGAAGAATGGTTGTTAAATCACTCGAAATGATGGAGTACATATAGAGCTAGAGCTTGNCTCTCATGGCACACTCCTAGTGGTCACATAACCCACAAACCCATGGAGAATCGCCATGTGTCCATGGCTAGCACACAAGGATCTCACCTCACCTAAAAAGTAAGGAGAGGTACCTTTATCCTAGTCAGCACACTCTGACAAGGCAATCCTAAGACCAAGGACCTTTTTGGATATTTCTCCCATCAGGTCTTGACCCTGGACCTCTTGCCTTTTTTCTTTTCTCAGGCTAAGGCATGGAGCCATCACCCATGCCCACCCAGACATCGACGATCCATGACCCCCGAAACTTCGAAAATTCATATCTCCCAATCCGACCGTTGGATCGGCCTCAAACTTGGACCGTAGACATTTTGCCACCTGATCTTTCCAATTGTGAAGTCAGATCGGCGATCGGAGCAGGCATCTGGTACTTTCCTGGAACTTGCTCCTGTGGACCTGAAACTGAGCCAGATGGCTCCTTTCCCAACATAAGGAACAGGGACAGGATCCAGCGACTCTCCCTTACCAAGTGTCCTTCAATCAAACTCAATGTGTGGGCTCCTGATGAGCTTTCCAGCCGCTTGATCCCATAGCCTGTACTCCTTGTGAGTAGTGTCGTATCCGACTATTACACACTTGCAAGCGCGTGCATCCAGCTTGCCCAGATAGTACAGCCAAAGACCCTCAAGTGTAAGGAATCTAGCTTCTTCCTTGGCCAAGTCTTTTGTGGCATCCTGAGCTGCTTCTCTTGCTGTTTCTTACCACGTCTTCAAAGTGCGGCTGCTAGAGTGCGATTCACAAGGTAGAAAGTAATTCTTGTAGTTTAAGTCCAGAAGTGACGTGGGAATTTGGCGACAAAGAGCATGCTTTGTATCATGCCGAGGATAGTCTGGTTCATCCGCTCGGCAACGCCATTGCTCTAGGGGATATAAGGCGTGGTGGTCTAGTGGTTGATGCCGTGTTGGCTCAACCAATCTTTGCACGCCTCATACTCACCACCGTTGTTCGTGTGCAGTACCTTGACCTTCTTGCTTGTCTGCCACTCTATTATCGCGACAAACTCTTGGAGCTTCTCCTTGACCTCTCCTTTTGTCTTGAGGAAGTAGATCCGCATCTTCTGACTGTGGTCATTGATGAAGGTTAAAAAATACTTGCGACCACCTTTTGAAGGAGTGCATAATTGTCCGTACACATCAGAGTGAATCAGGTCCAAGATTGCTGCCGTACATTGCCCATTACCCTCAAATGGCTTTTTCTTTGCCTTGCCTTGGAGGCATGGCTCACAAAGCTTCTTGTACGTTCCTCCATCCTTGGCCTTGCATTCTTCCATCCCATGGACAACTTCCACCTACTGCATAGCTTTCAGTGTACTGTCAGCCACATGGCCAAAACGTCTATGCCACATATCAGTATTTGTGTCTTTGGTGGAGTTGACCGCCATGGTAACGGCTTGTGGTGCAACATCAGGCTTTGGAGACTTTGGCTCTCTAACCACTGCATGTCCCTCATTTGTATTCTCAAGGGGCTTGGTCTGCAGCACGTAGAGTCCAACTCTAGGGACGTGTGAGACAAGACTCTTTCTTTTGTTTTTTTGGTTTTTAAGATGGCCAAGGAAGAAAATCCCTCCCACCGGGCTCCCTTCCAGAAGATTTTACTGTTGGGAAAGATGCCATTCGGCTCGGTTTCAGGTCCATAGGAGCAAGTTCCAGGAAACTACCTGATGCCTACTTCGATCGTTGATCCGACTTCTCCATTAAAAAATCAGGTCGCAAAATGTCTTCGGACAAAGTTTTGGGCAGATCCAACGGTCGGATTGAAACATATGAATTTTCAAAGTTTTTGCGGTCATGGACCGCCGGTGTCTGGGTGACCATGAGAATGGCTCCATGCCTTAACCTGAGAAAAGAAAAAGGACAAGAGGTCTACGGTCAAAAACTGATGGGAGAAATATCCAAAAAGGTCCTTGATTCTTGGATTGTCTTGTCAGAGTATGCTGACTACGAAAAAGGTACCTCTCCTTACTTTTTAGGTGAGGTAAGATCGTTGTGTGCTAGTCATGGATACATGGCATTTCTCTATGGGATTGTGGATTATGTGACCACTAGGAGTGTGTCATGAGAGCATTTTCTAGCTCTGTAGGTCGTGTGTGAGTGGTCATCCTGATTGCTAGGCTGATTTCCTCTCTTGTGTGAGATTATGGACCCTACTGTGTGAGCCTTAGCCTCCATGGCCTAGTGGTGTGGCTCGTGAGAGGGCTGACTTGTCCAAGCTCTAGCTCTATATGTGCTCCATCATTTCGAGTGATTCAACAACCATTCTTCAGTACGACTGATACCCTTTCAATCCCACATGCTCGCTGTTCCAAAGCTCCCTCTCTCCTCGTGTTACAATATTAGTATTTATTTAGGGGTGTAGTGAGTCACTAATTTAGGTTGATAGTGGTCAACTCACTGCTCCATTAGTGATGGCCTTTTATGGACCCGGGAGCGTCAACGGATCCAAATACTAATACTAGCAAGGAAAAACCCTAAACAATCCTATCTTGTGACTGTGGTCATTGATGAAGGTCAAGAAATACTTGCTACCGCCGTGTGAAGGAGTACAGAGTTGTCCTCACATATCAAATTGAATCAGGTCCAAGATTGTTGCCGTATGTTACCCATTATGCTCGAACGGCTTTTTCTTTGTCTTGCCTTAAAGGCATGGCTCACAAAGCTTCTTGCACTTTCCTCCATCCTTGGCCTTGCATTCTTCCATCTCATGGACTACTTCCTCCTGCTACATAACTTGCAGAATGCTGTCAGCCACATGGCCAAAGCGTCTATACCACAGCTCAGTATTTGTGTCTTTGGTGGAAATGGCTGTCATGGTGACGACCCGTGGCATAACATCAGGCTTTGGAGACTTTGACTCTTTAACCGCTTCATGTCCCTCATTTGTATTCTCAAGGGGCTTGATCTGGAGCACGTAGAGCCCATGACTTCTTGAGACAAGACTCTTTTTTTATTTAACTTTTTTTTTATTTTTAAGATGGTCCGAGCAGAAAATCCCTCCCACCGGGCTCCCTTCCAGAAGCTTTTACCTCTCTTTGGGATAAGAGATCTTGATATCCTTGTTCTTCACGATCACAGTCTCCTCCAAAAAGACGGCCGTCATATCGTGATCCGTGATTTTGGAGACCGACAAGAGGTTTGCCGCAAGAGACGGCATGTAGACGACATTCTCCAGCTTGAAGTATTTTTCAGCACCATTCACGTTGATGCTGATCAGCTTATCTCCCTTACCTTGCTCATGGACAAGGCTACCGTTGGCACACCTAAAGCAATGTTCAATATTCCTAATGGAGATGATTCTATCCTTCTCCCTTGAAGAGTGGTGGTTCGTGCTAGAGTCGAGCTTGTAGGCTCCACGCTTGAGCAGTACCACTCTCTTGGTTGCTGGCTAGCTCTCAGCCATCATGTTCATCAACTACTTATCCATTCCTTTGCCCTCATTTCTACCACCATGATCGACGTCTTCCTTCTTTGGTACCCAGCACTCTCGTGCCAAATACCCAGGCTTGTCACAGTTATGGCACTTCCCACAACGCTTTGAACCCTTTCTACGGCCACAATTGCCTCTTCCTCCACCGCCATCGCTTATGCTATGACGCATGGCCTCGTTGCGCACGTACTCAGACACTACCTCATACATCAAATCCTCCTCCTTCCAACTACCAAGGATGGTGATAAGAGGACCCCAGCTTTCAGGTAATGGCATGATGAGGATCATGGCCTGCATGTTGGTATCAGTTTTCCAGCTCATCTGGGTCACTTATTGCAAGAGTCCTTCAAACTACGGTCAGAAGTCCGGAATCGACTCTCCCTCGCTCACTCTCATCGCAATCAGCTTTTGAAGGATGAGGAGATAATTAGCCAGAGCCGTTGATTGGTGTACACGTACAAGCTTTTTATAAGCCTTCGATGCATGTATAATACCATGGAGATGGGCATGCTGTGACTCATGCACTGATGTCTCAAGGATGGCTAGTGCCATCTCGTTTTTGGCACTCTGTGTTTCATATCCAGGATCATCTTTTGGTGGTTCAACCTCTTCTCCAAGGAACATCTTCAAGTAGCCGCATACTCTCATTACAATCTTTAAGTGCCATTTCCACAAGAGAAATTTAATCCCTATAAAATTGGTCATGCCACCATTGATCTGCTCAAGACTGAACGTAGTAGGTTACGTCATATTGCTACTCTGCTTCTCTGCGTGTCTGCTTCATTTAGGCCGATGTAGGCTGATGTAGGCTGTTGTCTAATATCAATTTAGGAGGTACATATCCAGTGCTTACCCTTTAGCCGTTGATCACCTGTAAACAAAGAAGAATGCACTCTAACAATCCAAGGGTCATGTCTCAAAGTGCAGAGCTTATCCTGGTTAGGGTCCAAGGGTCGTACCTCTAAGTGCAGAGCTTATCCTTGGCCCTTGTTTCCTAAGTGCCAGTACCCACAGTTGGAGCTAATGGAGCAAACAAGACAGATGGAGCTGATGGAGTTGATGGAGCTGATACAGATTGCAAGACATAGAGGATGAGAGTATTGAGAAAGGAGCCATCCGACTCAGTTTCAGGTCCATAGGAGCACGTTCCAGGAAACTACCAGATGCCTACTCTGATCGTCAATCCCACTTCACCATTCGAAAGATCAGGTGGCAAAATGTCTACGATTAGTGTTTCAGGCCAATCGAACGATCGGATTGAGACATATGAATCTTTGAAATTTCCAAGGTCATCGACCACCGGTTCCTGGTTGATCATTGGCGATGGCACCATGCCTTAGCCTGAGAAAAGAAAAAGGCAAGAGGTCCAGGGTCACGACCTGATGGGAGAAATATCCAAAAAGGTCCTAGATTCTTGGACTTCCTTGTCAGAGTGTACTGACTAGGAAAAAGGTACCTCTCCTTACTTTCAACGTGAGGTGAGATCCTTGTATGCTAGCCATGGATACATGGCAATTCTCTATGGGATTATGGGTTATGTCACCACTAGGAGTGTGCCATGAGAGTAATTTCTAGCTCCCTAGGTTGTATATGAGTGGCCAGCCTGATTGTTAGGCTGATTTCCTCTCTTGTATAAGTTCATGGACGCTAGTGTGTGAGCGTTAGCCTCCATGGCTAAGTGATGTGGCTTGTGAGAGGGATGACTTGTCCAAGCTCTAACTCTACATGTACTCTATTATTTCCAGCACAACTGATGCCCTTTCAGTCCGACATAATTGCTGCTCCAAGGCTCCCTCTCTCCTCCAGATCCAATATTTGGTATTAGAGCCAAGTTCTGCTAGTTTCAGCCAGCGCGAGCTGTCACTTTGAAAGTGACGGGTTAGGGTCACATGGTGTCCAAATTTGACAATCCACCACTGGATCTTGAAGGTTTTGAGACAAGCTTTCCAACAAGTCCAAGATTGCGAAGACCCAACGATTGGATTGAGAGGTATGCTCAAAACGAGGTCAGCCAGGGCTACACTCCTCTATGAGTAAGACTGTCACCTTGTAATGACTATAACTCTCTTGTTTTTTTTGTCAAATTTAGAAAGTGGTACATGAGAATTGTAGTATTTTCATACGCTTTCCATTGGTACAAAAATATGTGCATTCCATGGATTCGTTTGGGAGAAACGTCGTTTACAAGCTGGCTGGTGTGAGCTTGAGTAGGTATGCAGCATACCCTGTTTTCAAAAGGGTATATCCCTGAAAATCCATTGTTGATGATCCGGTTTTACGGGTCGATCTGAAAGTTTTTGAGCTGCATTTTCTAGTGGTGGGCTCAGTTTTTCCTAATGCCCAGTCTGATGGCTTCTAGACAGATTTATGGTAGAAGCAGCAATAGAAACAGGAGTAGCGCCGCCACTCAAGGGCAGCATTGAGTATCACCAAAGCTGAAAATGATAGTAGCAGGCATGGTCACAGTAGTCCAGTCCTTGGAGATGCTGGAAGGGTACGGTAATTTCACGGTTTGGAAAATTTGTACCCCCCTCCTTTGGGAGTTGGTGAGCGGTGAAGACGCCACAGAAAGGTGTAGCATATGCAAGTTCATCTACAACTATAGCATCGGCATATCATGAGTGGAAGAAGGACAGGCAGGCCTATAGGCTACTTGTCAACACCATCTTCAAGTCACATCTTCAGTACGTGAGTGACAAGGTTAGTACAAAAGAGGGATGGGACGCGTTGTACAAGAAGTATGATAGTAAAGATCCTTCATTTCTGATGCTTTTGTAGGAGAAGATGATGGCGTTGAAAATACAGGATGACAAAGGGATGGCGGCGTACTTGGACAGGATAAAGGAGGTGGCAAAGTAGCTAAAAGCGACCGGCAACCCTGTAGAAAAGACGTGCTTCATCCTCCTCTTGTTGAGGAGACTCCCAACGAGCTACGACGTAGTGCAAGAGACGTTGGAGTGCCAGCCGACTCTCAATGTGGAATTCATCTGCACGTACCTGGTACAGGTAGAACTGTGTCGTAATACAACAAAGCAAAATGGTAGCAGCAGTAGTAAAGTAGCTTTTATGGCCATGGACTCATGCGGTTGCATGAGCCCATGGCCATAAAAGCTGAAAAACCAGTAGCAGCAGTTGTCTGGACAGTAGAGAGGCAAGAAGAAAGGCAAGTGTCACTAATGCCACAAAGAGGGACACTACAAGAAAAAGTGCTTCAAGCTCAAGAGGGACCAAAACGAACAGCAGAAAAAGCAGCCAACTCCACAACAACAGCATCCGCAGTCACAACAACATCAGCAATAGTAGTAGTAGCAACAAAACCAGGCTGGGGTGCGCCATTTTGGGACCATGAACGTGGCAAAGGAGGTACGCGACTGCCTCTTCATGGCAAAGTCTGATATGTCTTAGGTAAAGAAGGTGGATCTCGCATGGTACATGGTCTCAAGGTATACCAAGAGTCTGAAACATCACAAGGAGTGATTCACATAGCTGCTCTCCATTCCCCCCGACCAATTACTTTGGATGATGACCCGGTGGTGTATGCTGAGGGGATTGAGATTGTGGAGATGTGGTTGGAGACCCCATGTGGAGTTCAAGTGGGAGTGTTTCCATGGTATGCTGTATGTACCTGATGCTGTATTCAACATCTTCTCAGTGTCCTCTCTCACCAACACAGGACTTCGAGTTGTCTCTGAAGACGACTATGACTAAATCCTCCACAGGGAAACAGGAGAGGAGCTGGCCAGGTTGCTGAGAGAAGGCAACATGTACCGCCTTTTGGGGGCAACCAAGATCTTGCCTAAGCACAGTCTTGCAGCAGTGGTACAAATGACAGATGGCAAAATCTGGCATGCACACTATGGCCACATCGGCATGCGTGCTTTGCAGCAGCTTGAAACGAAGTAGATGGTACGTGATTTACCCATCATTTCTACCTTTGAGCAGAAGTCATACATCGGCTGTTTGGAGGGAAAGCAGCATCGCAAGGCATTCTCTTTAGCAAGGCAACGCGAGAAGGAGGTGCTGGAGCGGGACCACATAGACTTGTATGGCCTGATGCAGAGGAAGAGCTTTGGATGCTCTAGGTACTTCCTAACGTTTATTGATGATTTCAGCCGTTATACTATTGTGTAGTTCCTTGCTTCCAAGGACCAATGTTTTGACAGGTTCAAGGAGTTCAAGGCAATGGTGGAGAACCAGACTGGCAAGAAGATCAAGGCGATGCGCAGTGACCGTGGTGGAAAAAAACTGAGCAAGGACTTCCAAGAGTACCTTGCAGCAGCTGGCATCAAGACGCAGCGTACTACGCCATACTTCACAGCAGAACGCTGTAGCAGAACACACAAACCGCTCTATTGTTGAGTCAGCGTGCTCCATGCTGCACATAGCTCGGCTGACCTACAACGTCTGGGCCGAAGCCGAGAGTACTGAGGTCTACATGAAGAACCGCAATCCAACCAAGGCCTTGGAGCAGATGACGCCGTACGAGGCGTGAATCAGCAAGAAGTTGAACGTGCATTTTGGCAGCTTGGGACACATGCACATACCGAAGGAGAAGTGAAAAAAGTGGGACGCGAAGAATGCACAGATACTGATGATTGACTGTGGAATGGAAAGGCCTATCGCCTCTATGAGAGGGATATAGGCCATGTCATCATCTCCAGGGATGTCATTTTCAACAAAAGCAACGTCATCGGCACAAACATCATCTTTAAAGAGACAGTAGAACTAGCAGATGACAAAAAAGTGGAAGCAAATACTCTCCTTGACCCTGTCTCTCCTTAGTCTTCCTCTATTATGATAGTAGGAGAGCCACTCTACTCCCTCATGTCTGATACAACTGATAAATCGGCCTCATCGGCAGAAGAAGAGGAAGAATATGAACCACCACCAATACCAGTACTTGTACGAGAAGCACCGCGCTAGCCCCCTGCCAACGCTCCAGCACCAGGTCGCAGGTATCTTCTCAAGGTGCGCTACAAGCCTGGTGAGTGCGGGGGTCTGGATGCTCCAAAAACCAGACCAGATGAATATCGCAGGTGTACCAGACCCTGATGAGCCGATAATGTACAAGGAGGACATGGCTGTACTCGATGCAGCAGATAGGATGCAAGTTGTACAGCGGGAGATAGAGTCGTAGCTTGATAACGGTATGTGGAAGCTGATTTAGCATCCACCTGAACGCAAGGTAATCACGTACAAGTGGGTGTTCAACAAGAACAGGGGTGTAGATGGCAACCTCGAAAAGTACAAGGCAAGGCTCGATGCCAAGGGATACTCGTAGCAAGAAGGCATCAACTACACTGAAACCTTTGCTCCTCTTGCAAAGTTTGGCTCTATGCACACGCTCCTCCCTTATACAGTAGCCTAGGGCTTCGAGATCCACAACATGGATGTGAAGACGGCATTCCTCAACGGTTACTTGGAGGAGGAGATCTACATGGAACAGTGAGAGAAATTCGTCATGGATGGCCAGGAGTACCTGGTTTGCAAGCTGCAGAAGTCTCTTTACGGCCTCATGCAATCGTCGCCTCCTTGGAACCAGAAATTGGATGCGGCGCTATAGTGCATGGGCTTCAAGCGCAGCGAGTGTGACTATAGCGTCTATCGCTGGTTGTATGGGCATGAGATCCTCATGATCATTGTCTAAGTGGATGACATGCTCTTCCTTTCCAATAGCATGTCCGCACTACAGGAGTGTAAGGAGGCCATATAAGAGTGCTTCCAGATGTCTGATCTTGTGGAGGCATCATATTTTTTCAGCATCCAGATCACGCATGACCACAAATCACGCTCTTTCACATTGTAGTAGAGCCACTACATCAAGGATGTTTTGCAGTAGTTCGGCATGGCAAAGGCAAAACCCATCGGCATGCTGCTTGAGATGCAACAGTACCTCGTGCGTTTGAGTGGCTAAGAAGATGCAACTGAGTGGCAGAAGTACCAAAGCGCAGTCGACAGTCTCATGTACCTGATGGTGGCAACTAGGCCGGACCTCGCATAGGCTTTGACTGCTGTGAGTCAACACATGACTAATCTTGGACCAGAGCATCAGAAGGCGGTGAAGCGGATCTTCCGCTACCTCGTTGGAACCATCAACATCGGCATCACCTACAACGGCAACGACAACAGCATCATCGGCTACAAAGACGTAGATTGGGCTTCAATCCCTGAGGACCGCAGTCTATCTCTGGACATATGTTCCTTATGAATGACGGAGCCATCAGCTGGTACACCAAGCGGCATGTGGTCATGGCCATCTCAAGCATGGAAGCTCAGTACGTCTCTCAGAGCTTTGGAGCCAAGGAAGCAATTTAGCTTCAGCATCTCATGGCCCAGATGAGTGGGAGTGTAGCAGTTCCAGTTCCTTTATGCGTCGATAACTTGAGCGCAATTGCACTCGCCAAGAATCCTGAGTACCATGCACGCACCAAGTGCATTGACATCGCATACTGTTGGGAAAGGAGCCGTCCGGCTCAGTTTCAGGTCCACGGGAGCAAGTTCAAGGAAACTTCCAGATGCCTACTCTGATCGTCAATCCGTCTTTACCATATGGAAGATCAGGTGGCAGATTATCTACAGTCCAAGTTTCACGCCGATCCAACGGTCGGATTCGGAGATATTAATTTTTTAAGTTTCAGAGGTCATGGACCGCTGATATCTGGGTGGCCATGGGCGATGGCTCCATGCCTTAGCCTGAGAAAAGAAAAAGGCAAGAGGTCCAGGGTCAAGACCTGATGGGAGAAATATCCAAAAAGGTTCTTGGTCTTAGGATTGCCTTGTCAGAGTGTGCTGACTAGGATAAAGGTACCTCTCCTTACTTTTTAGGTGAGGTGAGATCCTTGTGTGCTAGCCATGGACACATGGCGATTCTCCATGGGTTTGTGGGTGATGTGACCACTAGGAGTGTGCCATGAGAGCATTCTCTAGCTCTCTAGGTCGTGTGTGACTGGTCAGCCTGATTGTTAGGCTGATTTCCTCGTGTNCTTGGTCTTAGGATTGCCTTGTCAGAGTGTGCTGACTAGGATAAAGGTACCTCTCCTTACTTTTTAGGTTAGGTGAGATCCTTGTGTGCTAGCCATGGACACATGGCGATTCTCCATGGGTATGTGGGTGATGTGACCACTAGGAGTGTGCCATGAGAGCATTCTCTAGCTCTCTAGGTCTTGTGTGACTGGTCAGCCTGATTGTTAGGCTGATTTCCTCGTGTGAGATTGTGGACTCTAGTGTGTGAGCCTTCGCCTCCATGGCTAAGTGGTGTGGCTTGTGAGAGGGCTGACTTGCCCAAGCTCTAGCTCTATATGTAGTCCATCATTTTGAGTGATTCAATAACAATTCTTCAGCACAAGTGATGCCCTTTCAGTCCCACATGCTCGCTGCTCCAAGACTCCCTCTCTCCTCCAGATCCAACATTTGGTATCAGAGCCAGGTTCTGCCAGATTCAGCCAGCACAGGCCGTCACTATGAGAGTGACGGGTTAGGGTCAAACCTTGACCACATTTGACGATCGACTACTTGATATTCAAGTTCGCAAGACAAGCTTTGCAACGAGCCCAAGATCGCGAAGATCCAACGGTCGGATTGAGAATTATGCTCAAAACGAGGTCGGCCAAGGCTACTCTCTTCTCTATGAGTATGACTGTCGCCTTGTGATGACCATAACTCTCTTGTTTCTTTGTCAAATTTAAAATGTGGCACATACGAATTGTAGTATTTTTCCGCAGCTTTCCATTGGTGCAAACATATTTGCATTCCATCGATTCGTTTGGGAGAAAAGCCGTTTACAAGCTGGCTGGTCTGAGTTGGAGTAGGAGCAGAAGCACACCCTGTTTTCAAGAGGGCATATCTTTCAAAATCCCCTGTTGATGACCCTGTTTTATGGGCCGATCTGAAAGGTTTTGAGCTGAATTTTGTGATGGTGGCTCAGTTTTTCCAAATTCCCAGTCTGCTGGCATCTAGAGTCCATTTTATGTCAGACAGATTTCTGGCAGAAGCATCAGCAGAAGCAGGGATAGCGCCGCCACCAAAGGGCAGCGTTGAGCATCACCAAAGCTCAAAATGGCAGCAGCACGCGTGGTAACAGCAGCCCAGCCCTTGGAGAGGCTGGAAGGACGCGCCAACTTCACGTTTTGGAAGATCCATACCCACCTCCTTTTGGAGGAGAGGGGCTTGTGGGAGGTGGTGAGCGGCGTCAAGCGCGCTCCGCCTCCACAGGCAAAAGGCATCACCGTAGCTGAGGTGGTGGCGGGGAAGACACTGCAGAAAGGTGCAACAGATGCAAGTTCATCTAAAACTGCAGTGGCGGCATATGCGGAGTGGAAGAAGAAGGACAGGCACGCCTACAAGTTGCTTGTCAACACCATCTCCAACCCGCATCTTCAGTACGTGAGTGATAAGGCTACTGCAAAGGAGGGATGGGACACGTTGTGCAAGAAGTATAAGATTAAGGATCCTGCATTCCTCATGCTTTTGGAGGAAAAGACGATGGTACTGAAATGCAGGGTGGTGAAGGGATGGAGGCGTACCTGGACAGGGAAAAGGAGCTGGTGAAGCAGCTGAGAGCGGCCGGCAATCCTGTGGACGAGACGCGCTTCATCCTCCTCTTGCTAAGGGGACTCCCAACCAGCTACGACACGGTGCGAGAGACGCTGGAGTGCCAGCCAACTCTCGACCTCGACTTCATCTGCACACACCTGGTGCAGGTGGAACTACGTCGCAATGCTACTAAACGCAATGGCGGCAGTAGCAGCAGTGAAGCAGCTTTTTCTGGCGATGGGCTCACGCAACCAGCAGCAGCANCTGAGAGCGGCCGGCAATCCTGTGGACGAGACGCGCTTCATCCTCCTCTTGCTAAGGGGACTCCCAACCAGCTACGACACGGTGCGAGAGACGCTGGAGTGCCAGCCAACTCTCGACCTCGACTTCATCTGCACACACCTGGTGCAGGTGGAACTACGTCGCAATGCTACTAAACGCAATGGCGGCAGTAGCAGCAGTGAAGCAGCTTTTTCTGGCGATGGGCTCACGCAACCAGCAGCAGCAGCAGTCCGGGCAACAGAGGGCAAGAAGAAGGGCAAGTGCCATTATTGCCAGAAAGAGGGGCACTACAAGAAAGAGTGCTTCAAGTTCAAGAGGGACCAGAATGAGCAGTAGCAGCAGCAAAAGCAGCTATCTCCACAGCAACAGCAGCGGCAGTCACAGCAACGTCAGCAGCACAAGCAACAGTAGCAGCAGAACAAGACCGGCGTGCGCCATTTTGGCAACATGAACGTGGCCAAGGAGGTGCGCGACCGCCTCTTCTTGGCGATTTCTGACATGTCGCAGAAGGAGAAGGCGGACCTGGCATGGTACAAAGACTCTGGGTGTACCAAGTGTCTGACACACCACAAGGAGTGGTTTACGCAGTTTCTGTCCATCCCTCCTCGTCCTATCGCTTTGGGTGATGATCGGGTGGTGTATGCTGAGGGGATTGGGATTGTGGAGATGTGGTTGGAGACCCCGCGTGGCATTGAAGTGGGAGTGTTCCATGGCGTGCTGTACGTACCTAATGCTGCATTCAACCTCCTCTCAGTCTCCTCTCTTACAAATACAGGACTGCGCATCGTCTTCGATGATGACTATGGCTACATCCTCAACAAGGATACAGGAGAGGAGTTAGCCAGGTCGGTGAAGGAGGGCGACATGTACCGCCTGCTGGGGGCGACCAAGATCCCGCGTGAGCAGAGTCTTGCAGCAGTGGTGCTGGCGACAGATGGCGAGATCTGGTATGCGCGCTATGGCCACATCGGCATGCGCGCCTTGCAGCAGCTTCAAGCAAAGCAGATGGTGCGTGACCTGCCTACCATCTCTAACTTTGAGCAGCAGTTGTGCATCGGCTGTTTGGAAGGGAAGCAGCACCGGGAGGCGTTCTCTGGAGCAGGGGAGCGTGCGAAGG
The DNA here is from genome assembly GCA_023375785.1 of Penium margaritaceum. Lineage (NCBI taxonomy): Eukaryota > Viridiplantae > Streptophyta > Zygnematophyceae > Desmidiales > Peniaceae > Penium > Penium margaritaceum. The sequence continues at coordinate 451,896 of SZWC01000063.1, forward strand.
AGGTGTTGGAACTGGTCGACACGGACTTGTACGGAACGATGCAGACCCAGAGCTTTGGATTCTCTAGGTATTTCCTGACCTTCATTGATGATTTCAGCCGTTACACTGTTGTGTACTTCCTTCATTCCAAGGACCAGTGTTTTGACAGGTTTAAGGAGTTCAAGGCCATGGTGGAGAGCCAGACTGGCAAGAAGATGAAGGCACTGCGTAGCGATCGCGATGGAGAGTACCTGAGCAAGGAGTTCCAGGACTACCTCGCAGCAGCTAGCATCAAGGCGCAGCGTACCGCGCCGTACTCGCCGCAGTAGAACGGCGTAGCAGAACGCGCCAACCGTACCATTGTGGAGTCAGCGCGCTCCATGCTGCACATGGCTTGGCTGACCTACGACTTCTGGGCTGAAGCCGTGAGCACTGCGGTCTACATCAAGAACCGCAGTCCAACTAAGGCGCTGGAGCAGATGACGCCGTACGAGGCGTGGTTCGGCAAAAAACCGAGTGTGGGTCATCTCCGAGCATTTGGTAGCCTGGCGCACATGCACGTGTCCAAGGAGAAGTGGCAAAAATGGGACGCAAAGAGTGCGCAAATGCTGATGATTGGCTACGACGTGGCAAGCAAGGCCTATCGCCTCTACGAGAGGGATACAGGCCACGTCATCATCTCCAGGGATGTCGTCTTCAACGAGAGCAACGTTATCGGCAGCAACATTGTCTTTGAAGAGGCAGCACAACCAGCAGCTGACGAGACAGTGGGAGCAGAAATCCTTCCTGACCCAGTCTCTCCCGATCCTTCCTCTACTGTGACAGTGGGAGGATCACTCTTCTCTCCCATGTCTGATGCAGCAGATACAGCAACCTCACCGGCAGAAGCAGAGGAGGGAGATGTAGCACCACCAATAGCAGCAGTTGTGCCAGCAGCACCGCGCCAGCTGCCCGCTAACGCTCCAGCACCAGGTCGCAGGTACCCTCTTAGGGTGCGTTACAAGCCTGGTGAGCACGGCCATTTCTGGATGCTGCAGAAACCACTACAGATGAACGTTGCAGTTCCAGTAGATTCAGTTGAGCCAATGTCATACAAGGAGGACATGGCTGCACCGGATGCAGCAGATTGGGCGCAAGCCGTGCAGCAAGAGATACACTCCCCAGTAGGCGGTACATGTCGCCCTCCTCTCTTGTATCCTTGTTGAGGATATAGCCATAGTCATCATCAAAGACGACGCGCAGTCCTGTGTTTGTAAGAGAGGAGACTGAGACGAGGTTGAATGCAGCATCAGGTACATAGAGCACGCCATGGAACACTCCCACTTCAATGCCACGTGGGGTCTCCAACCACATCTCCACAATCCCAATCCCCTCAGCATACACCACCCGATCATCACCCATAGCGATAGGACGGGGAGGGATGGACAACAGCTGCGTAAGCCACTCCTTATGATGTGTGAGGCTCTTGGTATACCCTGAGTCCTTGTACCATGCGAGATCCACCTTCTCCNTAGCCATAGTCATCATCGAAGACGACGCGCAGTCCTGTGTTTGTAAGAGAGGAGACTGAGAGGAGGTTGAATGCAGCATCAGGTACATAGAGCACGCCATGGAACACTCCCACTTCAATGCCACGTGGGGTCTCCAACCACATCTCCACAATCCCAATCCCCTCAGCATACACCACCCGATCATCACCCATAGCGATAGGACGGGGAGGGATGGACAACAGCTGCGTAAGCCACTCCTTATGATGTGTGAGGCTCTTGGTATACCCTGAGTCCTTGTACCATGCGAGATCCACCTTCTCTACTTGCGACATGTCAGACTTCGCCATGAAGAGACGGTCGCGCACCTCCTTGGCTATATTCATGTTGCCAAAGTGGCGCACACCAGCCTGGTTTTGCTGCTGCTGCTGCTGCTGACGCTGCTGTGACTGCTGATGCTGCTGTTGCTGCTTTTGCTGCTGCTGCTGCTATGACTGCTGCTGCTGCTGCTCCTTCTGGTCCCTCTTGAGCTTCAAACACTCCTTTTTCTAGTGTCCCTCTTTCTGGCAGTAGTGGCATTTGCCTTTCTTTTTGCCTCTCTGATGCCTAGACTGTTGTTGCTGCTGCTGGTTGCGTGAGCTCGTGGCCACAAAAGCTGCTTCGCTGCTGCCGCCGCCATTGCGCTTTGCTGCATTGCGACGCAATTCCACATGCACCAGGTGTGTGCAGATGAAATCGAGGTCAAGAGTTGGCTAGCACTCCAGTGTCTCTCGCACCGTGTCGTAGCTTGTTGGGAGTCCCCTCAGCAAGAGGAGGATAAAGCGCGTCTCTTCTACAGGGTTGCCGGCCGCTCTCAGTTGCTTCACCAGCTTCTTTGCCCTGTCCAAGTACGCCTCCATCCCTTCACCACCCTGCATTTTCAGCACCATCATCTTTTCCTCCAAAAGCATGAGGAATGCAGGATCCTTGCTCTCATACTTCTTGGAGAACGTGTCCCACCCCTCCTTTGTAGTAGCCTTGTCACTCACGTACTGAAGATGCGGGTTGGAGATGGTATTAACAAGCAACCTATAGGCCTGCCTGTCCTTCTTCTTCCACTCCTCATACGCCGCCGTTGCAGTTGTAGATGAACTAGCATCTGCTGCACCTTTCTGCGGCGTGTTCCCCACCACCACCTCAGCTGCGGTGATGCCTTTTGCCTGCAGAGGCGGAGCGCGCTCGTCGCCGCTCACCACCTCCCACAAGCCCCTCTCCTCCAAAAGGAGGCGGGTACGGATCTTTCAAAACGTGAAGTTGGCGCGTCCTTCCAGCCTCTCCAAGCGCTGGGCTGTTGTTACCACGCCTGCTAGTGCCATTTTGAGCTTTGGTGATGCTCAACGCTGCCCTTGGGTGGCGGCGCTACCCCTGCTTCTGCTGCTGCTTCTACCAGAAATCTGTCTGACAGAAAATGGACTGTAGATGCCAGCAGACTGGGTATTTGGAAAAACGAAGCCTACCACTAGAGAATTCAGCTCAAAACCTTTCAGATCGACCCATAAAACAGGGTCATAAATAGGGGATTTTAAAAGATATGCCCTCTTGAAAACAGGGTGTGCTTCTGCTCCTACTCCAACTCAGACCAGCCAGCTTGTAAACGGCGTTTCTCCCAAAGGAATTGATGCAATGCAATTATTTTTGGACCAATGGAAAGCTGAGGAAAATAAATACAATTTGCATGTGCCACTTTTTAAATTTGACAGAGAAACAAGAGAGTTATGGTCATCACAAGGCGACGGTCTTACTCATAGAGAAGAGTGTAGTCCTCGCCGATCTCGTTTTTAGCATAACTCTTAATCCGACCCTTGGATCTTCGCGATCTTGGGCTCGTTGCAAAGCTTGTCTTACAAACTTAAAGATCCTAAACCGTCACTCTCAAAGTGACGTCCTGTGCTGGCTGAATCTGGCAGAACCTGGCTCTGATACCAAATGTTGGAACTAGAGGAGAGAGGGAGCCTTGGAGCAGCGAGCATGTGGGACTGAAAGGGCATCACTTGTGCTGAAGAATGGTTGTTGAATCACTCAAAATGATGGAGTACATATAGAGCTAGAGCTTGGGCAAGTCAGCCCTCTCACAAGCCACACCACTTAGCCATGGAGGCTAAGGCTCACACACTAGAGTCCACAATCTCACACAAGGGAGGAAATCAGCCTAACAATCAGGCTGACCAGTCACACACGACCTAGAGAGCTAGAGAATGCTCTCATGGCACACTCCTAGTGGTCACATCACCCNTGTTGGATCTGGAGGAGAGAGGGAGCCTTGGAGCAGCGAGCATGTGGGACTGAAAGGGCATCACTTGTGCTGAAGAATGGTTGTTGAATCACTCAAAATGATGGAGTACATATAGAGCTAGAGCTTGGGCAAGTCAGCCCTCTCACAAGCCACACCACTTAGCCATGGAGGCTAAGGCTCACACACTAGAGTCCACAATCTCACACAAGGGAGGAAATCAGCCTAACAATGAGGCTGACCAGTCACACACAACCTCGAGAGCTAGAGAATGCTCTCATCGCACACTCTTAGTGGTCACATCACCCACAAACCCATGGAGAATCGCCATGTGTCCATGGCTAGCACACAAGGATCTCACCTCACCTAAAAAGTATGGAGAGGTACCATTATCCTTGTGAGCACACTTTGACAAGGCAATCCTAAGACCAAGGACCTTTTTGGATATTTCTCCCATCAGGTCTTGACCCTGGACCTCTTGCCTTCTTCTTTTCTCAGGCTAAGGCATGGAGCCATCGCCCATGGCCACCCAGACCTCGGCGGTCCATGACATTTGAATCTTCGAAAATTCATATCTCCCAATCCGATTGTTGGATCGGCCTGAAACTTGGACCCTAGATAATTTGCCACCTGATCTTTCCAATGGTGAAGACGAATCGACGATCGGAGCAGGCATTTGGATGTTTCCTTGAACTTGCTCCTGTGGACCTGAAACTGAGCCGGACGGCTCCTTTCCCAACAAAAGGCTAGTTCTAGGACTATAAGAACCTATTAGTTACCTGTCATTGATTACAGTTCTTACCTTTGAAACTTCTCACTGAGTTGTCCACCAAAGACAGACTGTAAAGAAGTAATGGTTGGTCTAAGCTCCAGGAGTTAGCTCCTTGTGCAAAAGTGAACAGGTGCTAAGGACATAGTGCAAGGAAGTAATTCCTATGAACTGTTGAAGATGGAACCCCAATTTTGAGGGTGATATCCCGTCCTTGTTACAATACAAGGAGCGAACCGTAATTTTCATTGTGTCGGCCTTGTTTTCTCGTTCGTTACCTTAGGCATGTTGACACCATACACGTACCAAGCACATGGACATCGCCTATCATCTCATCAGGCATATGTTACATGAGGGTTCTACTATCTTGGGCTTCACTCTAACTAGCAAGCAAGTGACTCATTTTATACCAAGCTAGTGACATGTGAGAACCTGCATTTCTGCATGAAGGAATATGGACTCAGCCTTCTTTGACTATGACTAAGTGGGAGATTGTTTGGAAATGGACCATCTAGTAATGTTTCAAGTCTTCATGAGCAAGTTCGAGGAAACTAGTGGATGCTGCTCTGATTATTAATCTGAGTTCATCATTAGGAAGATCAGGTGGCATATCGTCTTTAGTCCTAACTTCAGGTCGACCCAATGGTCGGATTAGGAGATATGAATTTTCAAAGTTTTTGGGATCATGAACTGCCGATGTTTCGATGACCATGGGTGATGGTTGTATGCGTTAGCTAGAGAAAAGCAAAACGCAACAGGTCCAAGGTCAAGTCCTGATTGGAGAAATATCCAAAAAGGTCATTGGTCTTAGGATTATTTTGTCAGAGTTTCCTGACTAGGATAAAGGTACCTCTCCTTACTTTTTAGGTGAGGTAAGATCCTTGTGTGCTAGGCATGGATACATGGTGATTCTCCATGGGATTATAGGCTATGTGACCACTAGGAGTGAGCCATAAGAGTATTCTCTAGCTCACTAGGTCATGTGTGACTGACCAGCCTGAGTACTAGGCTGATTTCCTCTCTTGTATGAGATTATGGACTCTAGTGTGTGAGCCTTAGCCTCAATGGCTAAGTGATATGGCTTGTGAGAGGGCTGATTTTCCCAAGCTGTAGTTCTATATTTACTCCATCATTTTGAGTGATTTAACTACCATTCTTGAGCACAACGCATTCCCTTTTACTCTCATATGTTCGCTTCTCCAAGGCTCTCTCTGTTGGGAAAGGAGCTATCCGGCTCAGTTTCAGGTCCACAAGAGCAAATTCCATGAAACTACCAGATGCCTTCTTCGATCGTCGACTCAACTTCACCATTGGAAAGATCAGGTGGCAAATTGTCAACGGTCGAAGGTTCAAGCCGATCGAACAGTCGGATTGAGAGATATAAATTTTCTTCCTGATGGGAGAAATATCCATAGGCATGGCTCCATGCCTTAGCCTGAGAAAAGAAAAATGGCAAGAGGTGCAGGATCAAGACCTGATGGGATCAGTACAACTGATGCTCTTTGAGTCCCACATGCTCGCTGCTCCAAGGCTTTCTCTCTCCTCCGGATCTAACATTTAGTATCAGAGCCAAATTTTGCCAGTTTCAACCAGCACAAGCCGTCACTTTGAAGGTGACGGGTAAGGGTAAAATATTGACCAAAGCTGACAATCAACCACCGCATCTTCAAGTTTGCAAGAAAAGCTTTCCAACGAGCACATGATCGCAAAGATCCAACAGTCGCATTGAGAGGTATGCTCAAAACGAGGTCAGCAAGGGCTAGAAGGACGCGCCAACTTCATGTTTTGGAAGATCCGTACCTGCCTCCTTTTAGAGGAGAGGGGCTTGTGGGAGGTGGTGGGTGGCGACGAGCGTGCTCCGCATCCATAGGCAAAAGGCATCACTACAGCGTAGGTGGTGGCGGGGAAGACGCCACAGAAAACTGCAGCAGATGCAAGTTCATCTACAACTCCAGCAGCGGCATAAGAGAAGTGGAAGAAGGACAGGCAAGCTTAAAGGCTGCTTGTTAACACCATCTCCAATCCGTATCTTCAGTACATGAGTGACAAGGCTACTGCAAAAGAGGGGTGGGATGCGTTGTGCAATAAGTATGAGAGCAAGGATCCTGCATTTCTCATAATTTTGGAGGAGAAGATGATGGCGTTGAAAATGTAGGGTAGCGAAGGGATGGAGGCGTACTTGGACAAGGCAAAGGAGCTGGCAAAGCAGCTGAAAATGGCCGCCAATCTTGTAAAAGAGACGCGCTTCATCCTCCTCTTGCTAAGGGGACTCCCAGCGAGCTTCGACACGGTGCGAGAGACGTTGTAGTGCCAGCCGACTCTCGACTTGGACTTCATCTCCACGCACCTGGTATAGGTAGAACTGCGTCCCAATGCAGCAAAGTGCACTGAAGTAGCATTTATGGCCACAAGCTCACGTAACCAGCAGCAACAGCACTCTGGACAGCAGAGAGGCAAAAAGAAAGGCAAGTGCCACTATGGCCAGAAAGAGGAGCACTACAAGAAAGAGTGCTTCAACTTCAAGAGGGACCAGAAGGAGCAGCAGTAGTAGCAGCAAAAGTAGCAATCTCCACAACAGCAACAGCAGTAGTCACGGGAGCGTCAGCAGCAGCAGCAGTAGCAAAACCAGATTGGGCTGTGCCATTTTGGCAATATGAACGTGGCCAAGGAAGTACTCGACTGCCTCTTCATGGCGATGTCCGATATGTCGCAGGTGGAGAAGGCGGATCTTGCATGGTACAAGGACTCAGGGTGTACCAAGAGCCTGCCGTACCACAAGGAGTGCTTTACACACGTGCTCTCCATTCCTCCCTGTCCGATTTATGCTGAAGGGATTGGGATCGTGGAGATGTGGTCGGAGACCCCGTGTGGCATTGAAGTGGGAGTGTTCCATGGCGTGGTGTATGTACCTGATGCTGCGTTCAACTTTCTCTCAGTGTCCCCTCTCTCACCAACACAGGACTGCGAGTCACTTTTTACGATGACTATGGCTACATCCTCGACAAGGAAATGGGAGAGGAGTTGGCCAGGTCGGTGAAGGAAGGCGACATGTACCGCCTGTTGGGAGCGACCAAGATCCCACGTGAGCAGAGTCTTGCAGCAGTGGTATAGGCCACAGATGGCGAAATCTAGCATGCGCGCTATGGCCACATCGGCATGCACGCCTTGTAGTACCTTCAAAATAAGCAGATGGTGCATGAATTGCCCACCATCTCTACATTTGAGCAGCAGTTGTGCATCGGCTGTTTGGAGGGGAAGCAGCATCGCGAGGCATTCTCCGGAGCATGCGAGCGTACGAAGGAGGTATAGGAGCTGGTCCGTACAGACTTGTGTGGCCCGATACAGACCAAGAGCTATGGAGGCTCTAGGTATTTTCTCACTTTCATTGATGATTTCAGCCATTACACTACTGTGTACTTCCTTTCCTCCAAGGACTAGTGCTTTGACAGGTTCAAGGAGATCAAGGCAATGGTGGAGAAGCAGACTGTCAAGAAGATCAAGGCATTGCGCAGCGACCGTGGTGGAGATTACCTGAGCGAGGAGTTCCAGGACTACCTCGCAGGAGCTGGCATCAAGGCATAGCGTACCACGCCATACTCACCACAGCAAAACGGTGTAGCAGAACGCGCCAACCGTACCATCGTTAAGTCAGCACGCTCCATGCTGCACGCATCTTGGCTCATATACGACTTTTGGGCCGAAGCAGTGAGCACTGCAATGTACATCAAGAACTTCAGTCAAACTAAGGCGCTAAAGGAGATGACGTTGTACGAGGCGTGGTTCGGTAAGAAGCCGAGCGTGGATCATCTTTTCGTATTTGGAGGCTTGGCACACATGAACGTGACGAAGGAGAAGCGGCAGAAGTGGGACGCGAAGAGTCACAGATGCTGATGATAGGCTATGACGTGACAAGCAAGGCTTATCACCTCTGCTTGAGGGATACAGGGCACGTCATCATCTCCAGGGATGTCTTCAACGAGAGCAACGTCATCGATACCAACATTGTCTGTGAAGAGACAGCAAAACCAGCAACTGACGAGGCAATGGGAGCACATATCCTTCCTGACCTTGTCTCTCCTGATCCTTCCTCTATTGTGACAGTGGGAGAATCACCCTACTCTTCCATATCAGATACAGCAAATACAGTAGCCTCATCGGCAGAAGCAAAGGAGGGAGATATAGAGGGATCACCAGCAAGAGCAGTTGTACCTGCACCACTGCGTCTGTCGCCCACTAATGCCGCAGCACCAGGCCGTATGTATCCTCTCAGGGTGCGCTACAAGCCTGGTGAGTGCGGGCATTTCTTGATGCTGGAAAAACCAGACTAGATGAATGTCGCAATTGCAGTATTTCTGATGAGCCCACGTCCTACAAGGAGGCCATGCCTGCACCAGATGCAGCAGATTGGATGCAAGCTGTGCAGTACAAAATACAGCTAGTGCAGCAAGCGGCAGGTGGTCGTGGTTTAGGGTTAGCACGGAAGTTGAGTACGTCTCTCTCAGCTTTGGCGTAAAGGAAGAAGTTTGACTTTAGCGTCTCATGGCGGAGATGAGTGGGAGTGTAGTTGTTCCACTTCCTGTGCGCGTCGACAACAAAAGTGCAATCGCACTTGCCAAGAATCCTGAGCACCATGCACGTACAAAGCACATTGATATTGCATATCACTTCATCAGGCACATGGTATAGGAGGGTGCTATCAAGCTAGAGTTTACTCCAAGCGGCAAGAAGATCACCGATTCTGCACCAAGCCAGTGACCCGTGAGAAGCAACAGTTCTGCATAAAGGCATGTGGAATCAGCCCACTCTGACTACGGGAAAGTGGGAGATTGTTGGGAAAGGAGCCATCCTCCAGGTGAACGGGAGCAACTTCCACGAAACTACCAGATGCCTGCTCCAATTCTCAATCCAACTTCACCATTGGAAAGATCCGAGGGCAAATTGTCTACGGTCCAAGTTTCAGGCCGATCTAACGGTTGGATTGAGAGATGTGATTTTTTGACGTTTCAGGGGTAATGGACCGCCAGTGTCTACATGACCATGGGCGATGGCTCCATGCCTTAGCCTGAGAAAAGAAAAAAGGCAAGAGGTCCAGGGTCAAGACGTGATGGGAGAAATATCCAAAAAGGGCCTAGATTCTTGGATTGCCTTTTCAGAGTGTGTTGACTAGTGAAAAGGTACCTCTCGTTACGTTTTAGGTGAGGTGAGATCTTTGTGTGCTAGCCATGGACACATGGCGATTCTCCATGGGATTGTGTGTTATGTGACCACTAGTAGTGTACTATGAGAGCATTTTCTAGCTCTCTAGGTCGTGTGTGAGTGGTCAGCCTGATTCCCAGGTTGATTTCCTCCCTTGTGTGAGATTATGGACTCTAGTGTGTGAGCCTTAGCCTCCATGACTAAGTGGTATGGCTTGTGAGAGGACTGACTTCCCCAAGCTCTAGCTCTATATGTACTCCATCATTTTGAGTGATTCAACAACCATTCTTCAGCACAAGTGATGCCCTTTCAGTCCCACATACTCGCTGCTCCAAGACTCTCTCTCTTCTCTAGATCCAACACTCTCTCTCCTCTTACTCCAAGACTCCCTCTGTCCTCCTATTAGAATAGTTCGAGATCGTCAAAAGAGAGTTTGGTACTTGAAATTTTTCCTTGGAGAAAAGGTTGAAGTAGCTAAGGGCAACCCTTGGTATGAAAAATAGATTGATAAAAATGACATGGTCCTTGTAATCCTTGTGATATCAATGCTTGAGTCACGGCATGTTTTTTCTCCATGGTATTACACATGCATCCAAGGCTTATGAGAAGGTGAGATGTGTGCAACAATTAATGGCTCTTGCTAATTGCCTCTTCATTCCTGAAAAATGGATTAGGATGAGAGTGATCGAGGGAGATTTGATTCCAACTTTTCTAGTATAGTTTGAAGGACTATTAAAACAAGTAACTTAGATTAATTGGAGAATTGACACCAACATATAAGCCATGGCCCTCCTCATGGTGGTACAGAAAATATTGGTATCCTCTCATCACAGTCTTGGAAAGTGAGAAGGAGGAATTTACGTATGGGGTAGTATTCGAATACATGCACAATAAGGTCATGCATCGTGTTTGTAGTATGGTATATTTTTGGCCTATCTTTCATAGTACGCTGGTTGTAGCAACAAATTTTTTTCTGGTCAAAATGGTAATGAAAGTAATGGCAGTGGATGAAGAGGCAAAATTGGTGGTGAAAAGGGTTCAAAGCATCCTAAATAAAAACCACATCTTTGGCAAGCTTGTACACAACACATAGGAGTATATGGCTTACAAGAAGGAAGATAGAGGTAATGGTAGTAAGAAAAAGTGGAAATTAAAGGGTAAAAGAGTCTTGAAAAATATAATGACTGAGAGTATGTCCATGACCAAGGTAGAAACACTTTTCAAGCATGGAGTCAACGGGCTCGACTCTGGTCAGAACTATCAGTCTTCAAGGGCGAAAAATGGGTTCATCTCCACTGGGGATACCAAACATCACTTCAAGTATATTTACAATAACCTTGTCCATGCACAAGGTCAAAGCGCATGTACTACAACTAAGCATTTGTATGGCTAGTGGAGCTAGCCGCCATAGTAATAGCGTATGATATAACATCAGGCTTTCGAATCTTTAGCCTGGTATAATCTTCGTAATAACATGAAGTTATTCATGGAATGCAGGGATGCAATGCTAAGGATCAATGAAACTGTCAAAAGCTGTATGAGTCATACTTCCAAGGCAAAGGAAAGAGAAATTCCTTTGACAATAATGGACAATGTGCACTAACAATCTTGGACCTCATACACTCTTCTATATGAACCATTATCCATTCCTTCATATGGCAATAACAAGTATTTCATGACCTTTATCGATGATCACAATTATAAGATCTAGATCTACTTCCTCAAGGCAAAAAGAGAGGTCAAGGAGAAGCTGCAAGAGTTGCTATGGTAGAATGGCAGACAAGGAAGGCGTTCAAGGTGCTACATACAGAGAATAATAGTGAGTTTGAGATGAGCAAGGGTTGGTTGAGCCAACAGAGTATTAACCACTAGATATCCATGCATTATACTCCCCAGAGTAATAGCATTATCAAGCGGATGAACCAGAGTATTCTTGGTACGACACAAAATAAGCTCTTTGATATCAAACTTACATCTCATTTCAGGACTAAAGTTAGAAGAACTATTTCGTACCTTGTGAATCTTAGTCTGGTTGTCACACTTGGAAGACACGGTTAGAACCAGTAAGAGAAGCTGGAGACGGTCGTGTAGGAGGCTTGTTCAGGAAAGAAGCCAAATATCTCATGGTGTTTATCTGTATTTCCTTGGCAAAGATTCAAGCAAGAGAAGGAAATCGCAACCTGGATGCAAGTACTTTCAAGTGTTAGAAAAGGGACCATCCGGCTCAATTTCAGGTCCATAGGAGCAAGTTCCATGAAACTACAAGATGCGTGCTCCAATTGTCAGTTCGAGTTCATAATTGGAAAGATCAGGTGGAAATTAGACTACGGTCAAAGGTTCATGCCGATCGAATAGTCCAACAGGGAGATATGATCTTTTTAAGTTTTTAGGGTCATGTACCACCGATATCTTGGTCCATGGTCACCAGACCATGGATGACGGCTACATGCCTTAGCCTAAGAAAAGAAAAATGCAAGAGGTCATGGCTCAAGACTTGATGGGAGAAATATCCAAAAACATCCTTGGTCGTAGGATTATCTTGTTAGAGTATGCTGACTAGGGTAAAAGTACATCTCCTTACTTTTTAGGTGAGGTGAGATCCTTGTATGCTAGCCATGGATACATGGAGATGCTCCATGGGATTGTGGATTATGTGAGCACTAGGAATGAGCCATGAGAGCATTATCTAAGTCTATAAGTCATGTGTGCCTAGTCAGCCTGATTGTTTAGCTTATTTCCTCTCTTGAGGCTTGTGAGAGGACTGACTTGCCCAAGCTCTAGCTATATATATGTACTCCATCATTTTGAGTGATTTAACAACCATTCTTTAGTACAATTGATGCCGCATACTCGCTGCTCCATGGTTCCCTCTCACCTCCTGATTTAATAGTAAGTCTGTAAGAGTTGGCTATGATACTATACACAAGATATGTATGATGTAGGACTAAGCAGCAGGAAAGTCAAGACGTTGAATTTGATAAGAGGATTTTCAACAAGGAAGAGCTACTAGATCTTTTCTATACTCTTGGATCAAGGGAGTGGGTTATATTGCTTGAATCAAGCGATCGAGCACTTGAGAACTGGTAGATAGTGCCTGCAAACGCAAGATGATAATGTAACATGGAGAGTGGTTTTACAGGCTGACACAACAACAAACTCTGACAATACTTCTGCGTTGTCCAAGGCTCTTGAGCCCAACTCTAAGGCTGTTGGCTCTTCGACCTATAATGGATCAATAGCATCATAAACATGATCCAAACACAAGTAACGGAAGTATCTAAGCCTTGAAGCACGACCAACAACACTCCCATGTAGTACGCACCAAAAGAAACCTTTTTATCACTATGATACTGAGAGTACAGAATGGACTAGATGCATCTGGTTATGTCTTGCCTAGGGAGAGTCTGTGACCGTGGCACAGTCAATGGACATGCGACATGCAGCCAAGTAGGAGGTAGTGGACAATAAACTCACGTTCATTGAAGATAAGGGAACATGGATTTGGATGGACAGGCCTAAAAAAACCCACATGGTAGGATGAAAATGGATATTCTGGAAGAAGTTCAAACAGGATGGTGTTATTCTGCCTTACGAAATGGACTAGAAAACAAGACCGGTATATTGGCACTTCCTATCTACTTCCAATATTTAAACCAAGAGGAGATATCATCATCAGAATCATGGTTATGTACTAAGTAGTTCATAGGAATCACTTCTTTCCATTATGTCCTTAGCCCCAGATCAGTCTCACACGAGGTCTTAACTCATGGGACTGAGAGCAACTTATACTTCTTTAGTGTCCGCCTTTGGTGGAAAACTCTGTGAGGAATCTTAACACTAAGAACTATAATCAACCAGAGGCGACTAATGGCTTCTTGAAAAACAGGGTCATCAACAGGGGATTTTGAAAGATATGCCCTCTTGAAAACAGGGTGTGCTTCTGCTCCTACTCCAACTCAGACCAGCCAGCTTGTAAACGGCGTTTCTCCCAAACGAATTGATGGAATGCAAGTATTTTTACACCAATGGAAAGCTGAGGAAAAATAAAACAATTTGCATGTGCCACTTTTTAGATTTGACAAAGAAACAAGAGAGTTATGGTCATCACAAGGCGACAGTCTTACTCATAGATAATAGTGTAGCCCTGGCCGACCTCATTTTGAGCGTAACTCTCAGTCCGACCGTTGGATCTTCGCGATCTTGGGCTCGTTGCAAAGCTTGTCTTACGAACTTGAAGATCCTAACCCGTCACTCTCAAAGTGACGGCTTGTGCTGGCTGAATCTGGCAGAACCTGGCTCTGATACCAAATGTTGGAACTGGAGGAGAGAGGGAGCCTTGGAGCAGCGAGCATGTGGGACTGAAAGGGCATCACTTGTGCCGAAGAATTGTTGTTGAATCACTCAAAATGATGGAGTACATATAGAGCTAGAGCTTGGGCAAGTCAGCCCTCTCACAAGCCACACCACTTAGCCATGGAGGCTAAGGCTCACACACTAGAGTCCACAATCTCACACAAGGGAGGAAATCAGCCTAACAATCAGGCTGGCCAGTCACACACAACCTAGAGAGCTAGAGAATGCTCTCATGGCACACTCCTAGTGGTCACATCACCCACAAACCCATGGAGAATCGCCATGTGTCCATGGCTAGCACACAAGGATCTCACCTCACCAAAAAAGTAAGGAGAGGTACCTTTATCTTAGTCAGCACACTCTGACAAGGCAATCCTAAGACCAAGGACCTTTTTGGATATTTCTCCCATCAGGTCTTGACCCTGGACCTCTTGCCTTCTTCTTTTCTCAGGCTAAGGCATGGAGCCATCGCCCATGGCCACCCAGACCTCGGCGGTCCATGACCCCTGAATCTTCGAAAATCCATATCTCCCAATCCGACCGTTGGATCGGCCTGAAACTTAGACTGTAGATAATTTGCCACCTGATCTTTCAGGTGGTGAAGACGGATCGACGATCGGAGCAGGCATCTGGAAGGTTTCTGGAACTTGCTCCTGTAGACCTGAAACTGAGCCGGACGGCTCCTTTCCCAACAAAAGGCTAGTTCTAGGACTATAAGAACCTATCAGTTGCCTGTCATTGATTACAGTTTTTACCTTTGAAACTTCTCACTGAGTTGTCCACCAAAGACAGACTGTAAAGAAGTAATGGTTGGTCTTAGCTCCAGGAGTTAGCTCCTTGTGCAAAAGTGACCAGGTGCTAAGGACACAGTGCAAGGAAGTAATTCCTATGAACTGTTGAAGATGGAACCCCAATTTTGAGGGTGATATCCCGTCCTTATTGCAATACAAGGAGCAAACGGTAATTGTCATTATGTCGACCTTGTTTTCTCGTTCGTTACCTTAGGCATGTTGACACCATGTACGTACCAAGCACATGGACATCGCCTATCATTTCATCAGGCATATGTTACACGAGGGTGCTACTATCTTGGGCTTCACTCTAACTAGCAAGCAAGTGACTCATTTTATACCAAGCTAGTGACATGTGAGAACCTGCATTTCTGCATGAAGGAATATGGACTCAGCCTTCTTTGACTATGACTAAGTGGGAGATTGTTTGGAAATGGACCATCTAGTAATGTTTCAAGTCTTCATGAGCAAGTTCGAGGAAACTAGTGGATGCTGATCTGATTATTAATATGAGTTCATCATTAGGAAGATCAGGTGGCATATCGTCTTTAGCCCTAACTTCAGGTCAATCCAATGGTCGGATTAGGAGATATGAATTTTCAAAGTTTTTGGGATCATGAACTGCCGATGTTTGGATGACCATGGGTGATGGTTGTATGCCTTAGCTAGAGAAAAGAAAAACGCAACAGGTCCAAGTCCTGGTTGGAGAAATATCCAAAAAGGTCATTGGTCTTAGGATTATCTTGTCAGAGTTTCCTGACTAGGATAAAGGTACCTCTCCTTACTTTTTAGGTGAGGTAAGATCCTTGTGTGCTAGCCATGGATACATGGTGATTCTCAATGGGATTATGGGCTATGTGACCACTAGGAGTGAGCCATAAGAGTATTCTCTAGCTCACTAGGTCATGTGTGACTGACCAGCCTGAGTACTAGGCTGATTTCCTCTCTTGTATGAGATTATGGACTGTAGTGTGTGAGCCTTAGCCTACATAGCTAAGTGATATGGCTTGTGAGAGGGCTTACTTGCCCAAGCTCTAGTTCTATATTTACTCCATCATTTTGAGTGATTTAACTACCATTCTTGAGCACAACGCATTCCCTTTTACTCTCATATGTTCGCTTCTCCAAGGCTCTCTCTGTTGGGA
Source organism: Penium margaritaceum (assembly GCA_023375785.1). NCBI lineage: Eukaryota > Viridiplantae > Streptophyta > Zygnematophyceae > Desmidiales > Peniaceae > Penium > Penium margaritaceum. The sequence continues at coordinate 467,885 of SZWC01000063.1, forward strand.
AAGGAGCTATCCGACTCAGTTTCAGGTCCACAAGAGCAAATTCCATGAAACTACCAGATGCCTTCTTCGATCGTCGACTCAACTTCACCATTGGAAAGATCAGGCGGCAAATTGTCTACGGTCGAAGGTTCAAGCCGATCCAACGGTCGGATTGAGAGATATGAATTTTCTTCCTGATGGGAGAAATATCCATGGGCATGGCTCCATGCCTTAGCCTGAGAAAAGAAAAATGGCAAGAGGTGCAGGATCAAGACCTGATGGGATCAGTACAACTGATGCTCTTTGAGTCCCACATGCTCGCTGCTCCAAGGCTTTCTCTCTCCTCCGGATCTAACATTTGGTATCAGAGCCAAATTCTGCCAGTTTCAACCAGCACAGGCCATCACTTTGAAGGTGACCGGTAAGGGTAAAATCTTGACCAAAGCTGACAATCAACCACCGCATCTTCAAGTTTGCAAGACAAGCTTTCCAACGAGCCCACGATCGCAAAGATCCAACAGTCGCATTGAGAGGTATGCTCAAAACGAGGTCAGCCAGGGCTACACTCTTCTCTATGAGTAAGACTGTCTCCTTGTGATGACCGTGTTTTATGGGTCGATCTGAAAGGTGTTGAGCTGAATTTTCAGTGGTGGGCTGAGTTTTTTCCAATTCCCTGTCTGCTGGTATCTAAAGTCCATTTTCTGTCAGACAGATTTCTGGCAGAAGTAGCAGCAGAAGCAGGGGTAGTACCGCCATCCAAGGGTAGCGTTGAGCATCACTAAAGCTGAAAATGACAGCACCAGGCATGGTCACTATAGCCCAGCCGTTGGAGAGGCTAGAAGGACGCGCCAACTTCATGTTTTGGAAGATCCGTACCTGCCTCCTTTTAGAGGAGAGGGGCTTGTGGGAGGTGGTGAGTGGCGACGAGCGCGCTCCGCATCCACAGGCAAAAGGCATCACTTCAGCGCAGGTGGTGGCGAGGAAGACGCCACAGAAAACTGCAGCAGATGCAAGTTCATCTACAACTCCAGCAGTGGCATATGAGAAGTGGAAGAAGAAGGACAGGCATGCTTAAAGGCTGCTTGTTAACACCATCTCCAATCCGCATCTTCAGTACATGAGTGACAAGGCTACTGCAAAAGAGAGGTGGGATGCGTTGTGCAAGAAGTATGAGAGCAAGGATCCTGCATTTCTCATACTTTTGGAGGAGAAGATGATGGCATTGAGAATGTAGGGTAGCAAAGGGATGGAGGCATACTTGGACAAGGCAAAGGAGCTGGCAAAGCAGCTGAAAATGGCCGCCAATCTTGTAAAAGAGGCGCGCTTCATCCTCCTCTTGCTAAGGGGACTCCCAGCGAGCTATGACACGGTGCGAGAGACGTTGGAGTGCCAGTCGACTCTCGACTTGGACTTCATCTCCACGCACCTGGTATAGGTAGAACTGCGTTGCAATGCAGCAAAGTGTACTGAAGTAGCATTTATGGCCACAAGTTCACGTAACCAGCAGCAGCAGCACTCTGGATAGCAGAGAGGCAAAAAGAAAGGCAAGTGCCACTATGGCCAGAAAGAGGAGCACTACAAGAAAGAGTGCTTCAAGTTCAAGAGGGTGTGCCATTTTGGCAATATGAACGTGGCCAAGGAAGTACTCGACCGCCTCTTCATGGCGTTGTCCGATATGTCGCAGGTGGAGAAGGCGGATCTTGCATGGTACAAGGACTCAGGGTGTACCAAGAGCCTGCCGTACCACAAGGAGTGCTTTACGCAGGTGCTCTCCATTCCTCCCTGTCCGATTTATGCTGAAGGGATTAGGATCGTGGAGATGTGGTCGGAGACCCCGTGTGGCATTGAAGTGGGAGTGTTCCATGGCGTGGTATATGTACCTGATGCTGCGTTCAACTTTCTCTCAGTGTCCCCTCTCTCACCAACACAGGACTGCGAGTCACTTTTTACGATGACTATGGCTACATCCTCGACAAGGAAATGGGAGAGGAGTTGGCCACGTCGGTGAAGGAAGGCGACATGTACCGCCTGTTGGGAGCGACCAAGATCCCACGTGAGCAGAGTCTTGCAGTAGTGGTATAGGCCACAGATGGCGAAATCTGGCATGCGCGCTATGGCCACATCGGCATGCACGCCTTGTAGTACCTTCAAACAAAGCAGATGGTGCATGAATTGCCCACCATCTCTACATTTGAGCGGCAGTTGTACATCGGCTATTTGGAGGGGAAGCAGCATCGTGAGGCATTCTCCGGGGAATGGGAGCGTGCGAAGGAGGTACTGGAGCTGGTCCGCACAGACTTGTGTGGCCCGATACAGACCCAGAGCTATGGAGGCTCTAGGTATTTTCTCACTTTCATTGATGATTTCAGCCGTTACACTACTGTGTACTTCCTTTCCTCCAAGGACTAGTGCTTTGACAGGTTCAAGGAGATCAAGGCAATGGTGGAGAAGCAGACTGTCAAGAAGATCAAGGCATTGCGCAGTGACCGTGGTGGAGATTACCTGAGCAAGGAGTTCCAGGACTACCTCGCAGGAGCTGGCATCAAGGCATAGCGTACCACGCCATACTCACCACAGAAAAACGGTGTAGCAGAACGCGCCAACCGTACCATCGTTAAGTCAGCGCGCTCCATGCTGCACGCATCTTGGCTCATATACGACTTTTGGGCCGAAGCAGTGAGCACTGCAATGTACATCAAGAACTTCATTCCAACTAAGGCGCTAAAGGAGATGACGCTGTACGAGGTGTGGTTCAGTAAGAAGCCGAGCGTGGATCATCTTTTCGTATTTGGAGACTTGGTACACATGAACGTGACGAAGGAGAAGCGGCAGAAGTGGGACGCGAAGAGCGCACAGATGCTGATGATAGGCTATGACGTGACAAACAAGGCCTATCACCTCTACTTGAGGGATACAGGTCACGTCATAATCTCCAGGGATGTCTTCAACGAGAGCAACATCATCGATACCAACATTGTCTGTGAAGAGACAGCAAAACCAGCAACTGACGAGGCAATGGGAGCACATATCCTTCCTGACCTTGTCTCTCCTGATCCTTCCTCTATTGTGGCAGTGGGAGAATCACCCTACTCTTCCATATCAGATACAGCAAATACAGCAGCCTCATCGGCAGAAGCAAAAGAGGGAGACATAGAGGGATCACCAGCAAGAGCAGTTATACCTGCACCACTGCATCTGTCGCCCACTAATGCCGTAGCACCAGGCCGTAGGTATCCTCTCAGTGTGCGCTACAAGCCTGGTGAGTGCGGGCATTTCTGGATGCTGGAAAAACCAGACCAGATGAATGTCGCTGTTGCAGTATTTCTGATGAGCCCACGTCTTACAAGGAGGCCATGCCTGCACCAGATGCAGCAGATTGGATGCAAGCTGTGCAGTACGAAATACAGTCGCACTTCGACAATGGTACATGGGAGCTGACTGAGCGTCCACCTGGACGCAAAGTGATCAAGTGTAAGTGAGTCTTCAAGAAAAAGCAGGGAGCAGATGGCAACCTGGAAAAGTACAAGGCGAGGCGGGTTCCCAAGGGTTACTCGTAGTAGGAAGACATCGACTACACAAAAACGTTTACTCCTTTCTCATGCAACAGTTAATGACTTTGAGATTTACCACATGGACGTCAAGACGGCATGGAGATCTACATGGAGTAGCCGGAGGGGTTCGTCATGGATGGCCAGGAGCACCTGGTTTGCAAGCTGCAAAAGTCGCTGTACGGCCGCAAGCAAGCGTCGCTTACTTGGAATCAGAAGTTGGATGCGGTGCTGCAGTGTATGGGGTTCGAGTGAGCGAGTGTGACTATAGCGTGTATCGTTGTGATGGATGACATGCTACTCCTTTCCAATAATATATCTGCTCTACAAGAGTTCAAGGAGGCCATGCAAGAGCGATTCCAAATGTCTGATCTCGGGAAGGCGTCATACTTCCTCGGTATCCGATCACGAGTAACCGCAAATCACTCTCTCTCGCTATAGCAGAGTTGCTACATCAAGGATGTCTTGGAGTAGTTCGGTATCGCAGAGGCTAAATCCATCGGCACGCCACTGGAGACGCGGCAGTGACTCGTGAGCTTCAATGGAGAAGGGGAGGCAGCTGAGCGGCAGAAGTACCAGAGCACCGTCGACAGTCTCGTGTACCTGATGGTGGCAACCAGGCCGGACCTCGTACAGGCTGTGAGCGCTGTAAGCCAGCACATGGTGAATCCCAGACTTGAGCACCAGAAGGCAGTGAAGCCGATCTTCCGCCACCTTGCTGGAACCATCAACATCGGTATCACGTAGAACGGCAATGCCAACAACATCACTGGCTATAAAGACACAGATTGGGCTTCAAATCCTGAGGACCGCAAGTCCATCTTTGGACATGTATTCCTCATGAATGGTGGGGCCATCAAGTGGTGCAGCAAGCGGCAGGTGGTCGTGGCCACCTCAAGCACGGAAGTTGAGTACGTCTCTCTCAGCTTTGGCGTAAAGGAAGAAGTTTGGCTTTAGCATCTCATGGTGGAGATGAGTGGGAGTGTAGCAGTTCCACTCCCTGTGCGTGTCGACAACAAGAGTGCAATCGCACTTGCCAAGAATCCTGAGCACCATGCACGTACGAAGCACATTGATATTGCATATCACTTCATCAGGCACATGGTATAGGAGGGTGCTATCAAGCTGGAGTTTACTCCAAGCGGCAAGAAGATCACCGATTATGCACCAAGCCAGTGACCCGTGAGAAGTAACAGTTCTGCATAAAGGCATGTGGAATCAGCCCACTCTGACTGCGGCAAAGTGGGAGATTGTTGGGAAAGGAGCCATCCTCCAGGTGAACGGGAGCAACTTCCACAAAACTACCAGATGCCTGCTCCAATCATCAATCCAACTTCACCGTTAGAAAGATCCGGTGGCAAATTGTCTAAGGTCCAAGATTCAGGTCGATCTAACGGTTGGATTGAGAGATGTGAATTTTTGACGTTTCAGGGGTAATGGACCGCCAGTGTCTACATGACCATGGGCGATGGCTCCATGCCTTAACCTGAGAAAAGAAAAAAGGCAAGAGGTCCAGGGTCAAGACGTGATGGGAGAAATATCCAAAAAGGGCCTAGATTCTTAGATTGTCTTTTCAGAGTGTGTTGACTAGTGAAAAGGTACCTCTCGTTACGTTTTAGGTGAGGTGAGATCTTTGTGTGCTAGCCACGGACACATGACGATTCTCCATGGGATTGTGGGTTATGTGACCACTAGTAGTGTACTATGAGAGCATTTTCTAGCTCTCTAGGTCGTGTGTGAGTGGTCAGCCTGATTGCCAGGTTGATTTCCTCCCTTGTGTGAGATTGTGGACTCTAGCGTGTGAGCCGTAGCCTACATGACTAAGTGGTATGGCTTGTGAGAGGACTGACTTCCCCAAGCTCTAGCTCTATATGCACTCCATCATTTTGAGTGATTCAACAACCATTCTTGAGCACAAGTGATGCTCTTTCAGTCCCACATACTCGCTGCTCCAAGACTCTCTCTCCTCTCTAGATCCAACACTCTCTCTCCTCCTACTCCAAGACTCCCTCTGTCCTCCTATTAGAATAGTTCGAGATCGTCAAAAGAGAGTTTGGTACTTGAAATTTTTCCTTGGAGAAAAGGTTGAAGTAGCTAAGGGCAATCCTTGGTATGAAAAATAGATTGATAAAAATGACATGGTCCTTGTAATCCTTGTGATATCAATGCTTGAGTCACGGCATGTTTTTTCTCCATGGTATTACACATGCATCCAAGGCTTATGAGAAGGTGAGATGTGTGCAACAATTAATGGCTCTTGCTAATTGCCTCTTCATTCCTGAAAAATGGATTAGGATGAGAGTGATCGAGGGAGATTTGATTCCAACTTTTCTAGTATAGTTTGAAGGACTATTAAAATAAGTAACTTAGATTAATTGGAGAATTGACACCAACATATAAGCCATGGCCCTCCTCATGGTGGTACACAAAACATTGGTATCCTCTCATCACAGTCTTGGAAAGTGAGGAGGAGGAATTTACGTATGGGGTAGTATTCGAATACATACACAACAAGGTCATGCATCGTGTTTGTAGTATGGTATATTTTTGGCCTATCTTTCATAGTACGCTGGTTGTAGCAACAAATTTTTTTCTGGTCAAAATGGTAATGAAAGTAATGGCAGTGGA
>SZWC01000063.1:474622-505022 GCA_023375785.1 Penium margaritaceum
CAAAAACATCCTTGGTCGTAGGATTATCTTGTTAGAGTATGCTGACTAGGGTAAAAGTACATCTCCTTACTTTTTAGGTGAGGTGAGATCCTTGTATGCTAGCCATGGATACATGGAGATGCTCCATGGGATTGTGGATTATGTGAGCACTAGGAATGAGCCATGAGAGCATTATCTAAGTCTATAAGTCATGTGTGCCTAGTCAGCCTGATTGTTTAGCTGATTTCCTCTCTTGAGGCTTGTGAGAGGACTGACTTGCCCAAGCTCTAGCTATATATATACTCCATCATTTTGATTGATTTAACAACCATTCTTTAGTACAATTGATGCCGCATACTCGCTGCTCCATGGTTCCCTCTCACCTCCCGATTTAATCGTAAGTCTGTAAGAGTTAGCTATGATACTATACACAAGATATGTAAGATGTAGGACTAAGCAGCAAGAAAGCTCATATGGAGTCAAGACGTTGAATTTGATAAAAGGATTTTCAACAAGGAAGAGCTACTAGATCTTTTCTATACTCTTGGATCAAGGGAGTGGGTTATATGCTTGAATCAAGCGATCAAGCACTTGAGAACTGGTAGATAGTGCCTGCAAAAGCAAGATGATAATGTAACATGGAGAGTGGTTTTACAGGCCTGACACAACAACAAACTCTGACAGTACTTCTGAGTTGTCCAAGGCTCTTGAGCCCAACTCTAAGGCTGTTGGCTCTTCGACCTATAATGGATCAATAGCATCATAAGCATGATCCAAACACAAGTAACGGAAGTATCTAAGCCTTGAAGGACGACCAACAACACTCCCATGTAGTATGCACCAAAAGAAACCTTTGTATCACTATGATACTGAGAGTACAGAATGGACCAGAAGCATCTGGTTATGTCTGGCCTAGGGAGAGTCTGTGACCGTGGCACAGTCAATGGACATGCGACATGCAGCCAAGTAGGAGGTAGTGGACAATAAACTCACGTTCATTGAAGATAAGGGAACATGGATTTGGGTGGACAGGCCTAAAAAAACCCACATGGTAGGATGAAAATGGATATTCTGGAAGAAGTTCAAACAGGATGGTGTTATTCTACCTTACGAAATGGACAAGAAAACAAGACCGGTATATTGGCACTTCCCATCTACTCCCAATATTTAAACCAAGAGGAGATATCATCATCAGAATCATGGTTCTGTACTAAGTAGTTCATAGGAATCACTTCTTTCCATTATGTCCTTAGCCCCAGATCAGTCTCACACGAGGTCTTAACTCATGGGACTGAGAGCAACTTATACTTCTTTAGTGTCCGCCTTTGGTGGACAACTCTGTGAGGAATCTTAACACTAAGAATTATAATCAACCAGAGGCGACTAATGGGTATTTATAGTCTGAGAGCTAACCAATAGTCTATGTAGGAAATGGCTCCTTTGATAAGCCACTTTGGAAGAGATCTAGATTTCATCATCCCCCTACCTACACGGTGCCCTTTGTGACTGTCGAGTGGTACTAGCCACCAAGAAGGACCGTGGAATACTATGAGATATTTCTTAGAACGTTCTTATCCCCCTTTTTGTCACAAAGAAAATTAGTCATTGGGACAAGATTTGATCTAGTGACCTCTTTCTCCAGAGACAAACATTGGAATGACTAAACTACAAGGCGTTATCCTAGGTAGTATTTAATAAATATACTATGTGGTTTAGATCAAGGGGATTTACTCCAAGGAGTAGTACATGCCTTGTCTATCTGGACCAGAGTTATAGGACTTACTATTAGGGATGAGTATATGCCTTGTCTGTCCTATGCTTGTCCAAACATCATATATGGACAAGAGGCATGTCAGATAAACAAACTCGTCCTTAGACCTATGTCCATTTCCATGAAATATCTTCTCTCTATAGGTATCTTCGTCTGCAATATTGACCATACCAATCCCTCGGATACTTGTACAATACAATTTTCTATCAAGCACCTTGGTCATGCAATCTGTGTATACCTTCTTTGTCTTCACGTATTCTGGTTCTATAATCTCTTTCATAACCAGGTTGTATGTGTAGTGGTACCTGATGTCAATGTACTTGATCTTCCAGGAGGTGACATCATTGTGTACCATTTTCATGGTACTCTTGTTTTTTATCCAAATCATTGTTGCTCTTGTCAATGGTACTTTCATCTCAACAAGCAAGCTATAAAGCCATTGTATCTTGTTACATGCTTTTGATAGAGTAATATATTCCCTAGTAGAAGTGAAGGAAATACAGTCTTGCTTTTTGCTTATCCAAGAGAATACACTACTATTCAAGAGATATACAAAGTCCGAGGTTGACTTTCTCTCATCGATTCTCCCTCCCCAGTCAGAGTTAGTGGACCATACAAGCTGTAGGAGGTCAGATACATCATGACCTCTAAACCGGAGTTCCATGTAGTTTGTCTTGTCTACATAGTACATGATGCACTTCACTGCTTACCTATGTTGTGGCCCTGTATTGGCCATAAACATGCTCACCTATCCGAGAGCAATGTACATATTATGACATGTTCCTACCATGGAATATATGAGGATGCCGACAATAGACAAGAAGGGAATGTTCTCCATCTCACGATGTTCTACTTTTGTACTGGGGCTTGTGGAGGTGGAGAGTTTGATGTTTGTTGTCATGGATATGTTGATGGACTTGTAGTCCTCCATGTTGTACCGCTTCAGGACCTCCATGATGTACTTGGTCTGGTTCAGTTCGATTGTGTGAACCAGCCTCAGGCAATGGACTAGAAAATAAGGCCAACACAATGGCAGTTGCCGTCCATTCCTAGTAGTACAACTAGGAGATATCACCCTCAAAATCACGGTTCCATACTGAGCAGTTCATAAGAATCACTTCCTTGCACTGTCCTTGGACCCTGGTCACTTTCGCGTGAGGAGCTAATTCCTGGAGCTTAGACCAACCAATGCTTCTTTTGTCTCTGCTTCTGCTGGACAACTCTGTGAGGAGTCTCAAAGGTAAGAACTGATATCAATGACAGGCAACTGACAGGTACTTATAGTCCTAGAGCCAACCTCTAGCCTAGGCACGCACTGGCACCTAGGATGAGCCACTTTCAGGCAATCTGGACTACATCATCCTCTTTGCCTACATGGCGCTCCCTATGACCGCCAAGTGGTGCCAGCCACGAGAAAGGACCTTGGAATATTCTAAGATGTTTTTAGAACCATCATGTCCCCCTTTTAGTCACAAAGAAACTTAGTTACTAGGCTGGGATTTGACCCAGTGACCTCTCGCTCTAGAGACTAACTCTGGAACATCTAAGCCACAAGTAGTTATCCTAGGTAGTGTTTGCTGGCTATACTATCCAGTTTAGACCAAGGAGACATGCTCCAAAGGAGTAGTACATGCCTTGTCTATCTGGACCAGACGTAGGAGACTTATTCCAAGGGAGTAATGCATGCCTAGTACGTCCTGTGCCTGTCTAAATATTAGCTATGGACAAGGCGCATATCAGGTCAAGAGATTCTTTCTTACACCTCTGTCCATTTGTTGTGAGATATCTCCTCTCTTCAGTTATCTTGGCATTAGTTTTTATCGGTTGCGTTGACCATACCGATGTCTCGGTACTTGCAGAATGTAATTCACTGTCAAGCACCTTGGTCATATAATCTACTAGCATCTTCTTGATCTCCATGTATTCTAGGTCCATGATCTCCTTTGCAACCAGGTCGCGTAAGTATTGATACTTGATGTGAATGTTCTTGGTTGGTCGGAAGATGACATCATCCTATGCCATTTTCAGGGCAATCTTGTTGTTGATGTAGATCTTTGTTGCCTCTGCCTTTGGCATTTTCATCTCAACAAGCAAACTGCATAGCCAGTGTGTCTCGTTGCATAGATCTGACAGAGCGTTCTACTCTGCCTCAACAGTAGAGAGAGAGAGATACAGTCTTGCTTTCTGCTTGTCCAAGAGAGTACACCATTGTTCAAGAGGTACACTAAGCCTGAGGTAGACTTTCTATCATCGGCATCCTTGTAGCACACAAGCTTCAGCGGGTCAGATCCTTCTTGGCCTCCAAACAAGAGTTCCATATGTCGTGTCGTCTATAGATATCTCATGATACGCTTGATAGCTTGCCAGTGCTGTAGCCCTAGATTGGCCATAAACCTGCTCACATGTCCCACAACATTACAGATATCAGGGCGTGTTCTAACCATGGCATACACGAGACTACCAACAGCAGACTGGTAGGAAATGTTCTCAATCTCACGCCGTTCTTCTTCTGTACTGGGTCTCGTGGAGGAGGAGAGCTTAATATATATTGTCAGGTGTGTGCTGAAGGGCTTGTAGTCCTCCATATTGTAGAGCTTGAGGATCTCCATGATGTATTGGTTTGGTTCAGCTCAATGGTGCCTGCAGCTCGATTGCAGTAGAGGGCTATCTCAAGGTAGAACTCGAGCGAACCCATGTCTTTTATCTTAAACTTGTTGCTGAGATCTACATTAAGCTTGTTGAACAGCTCAACTCACAAGTAGATGGTGAGGTCATTCATGTATAGTGTAATGAGCATCAATTCTTGCTCATCCTCTTGCACATAGATACTAGGGTCATTCTGGCTGTACATAAATGTGAGCCCGGTCATAAAGCCGTCCATCTCCTTGTACCACATCCTTGGAGCCTGTTTCAACCTGTAGAGTGCTTTGACCAGTTTATGAACCTTGCTCTCTGGAGCTTTCACTCCTTTGGACACTTTCATCAGCACTTCTTTGTCTAGCTTCCCATAGTGGATATCTTAACGTCCATCTAGTGGATGCCCAGATGTTTGGCAGCAGCAATGTCCAACATGGATCTGATGGAGACACAGGTGATGACAGACGTGAAGTTCACCTCATACTCTGAGCCTACACACTGGGAAAACCCCTTTGCCATAACTCTTGCCTTTTACTTGTCAATAGTACCATCTTGCTTGAACTGTTTCCGAAGTGTCCAGTTTCATCCCACCACGTGCGCGTTTAGAGGCTTGTTCACCAAAACCCAGGTTCCATTCTCTTCAATGGATACGAATTTACTATCCACTGCTTCATTCCACTTGGCCACATCTGGCATGTTCATAGTCTCCTGTATGGTCACAGGCTCTTCCTGAGCCAAGCATGACCAGCTGAGTCCGGTCTATTCTGCACTCTTAGCATCGTACTTCGGCGGAGGTTTCTTTTGGCGTGTACTACGTGGGAGTGTTGCTGGTGGTGTTTCAAGGCTTAGTTCCTTCTGTTGCTCCTGCACTGCTAGTGATCCGTTGTTTAAGGAAGAGCCACCACCCTCAGAGTTTGACTCAGAGGCCTCAGACGACTCAGACTCAATGTCAAAGTCTGTCGCTGCGTCAGCCTGCACAACCACTCTTCCTGCAGTACCATTTTTCACTGGCACCATCTACTTGTTTTCAGGTACTTGATCAGCTGACTCGAGCAACAAAATCCACTCTCCTGATTGGGGAGCATGGATAAGATCCAGCGACTCTCCCCTACCGAGTGTCCTTTCATCAAACTCAATGTCTCAGTTCCAAATGAGCTTTCTAGCTGCTTGGTCCCACAGGTTGTATGCCTTGTGTGAAGTGTCGTATCCGACCATTACACACTTGCAAGCACGTGCATCCAGCTTGCTACTTCCTTATCCTGCTTGGGATTTTACCCAGGCAGTACAACCAAAGACCCTCATGTGTGAGACATCTGGCTTCTTTTCAGACCCGCCTCCTATGGCATCCTCAGTTACTTCTCTTGCTCTTTCTTACCAAACCTTCTAAGCATAGCTGCCGGAGTGAGATTCACAAGGTAACAAATAGTTCTTGCAGTTTAGCAAAGAACTATTTTTCCATGACTGCCTCTTCATGGCAAACTAAGACATGTAAGGTATGGACAAGGCGGATCAAGAGTGGTACAAAGACTCACAATGCACTTAGAGCCTGACCGATTGCTTCGGATGATAATCGGGTGGTCTATGTTGAGGGGATTGGGATTGTGGAGATGTGGTTGGAAACCCCGCGTGGTATTGACGTGGGACTGTTCCATGGCATGCTGTATGTACCTGATGTTGTATTCAATGTCCTCTCAGTCTCCCTTCTAACCAACACAGGACTACGTGTCGTCTTTGACGACGACTACGACTACATCCTCAATAAGGATACGACAGAGGAGTTGGCCAGGTCGGTGAAGGAGGGAGACATGTACCGCCTGTTGGGGGCAACTAAAATCCCATGTGAACAGAGTCTTGCCATATTGGTTTACGCAACGGATGATGACATTTTGCATGCGAGTAATGGCCACATCAGCATGCGCGCCTTGCAGCAACTTCAAGAAAAGCAGATGGTATGTGACTTACCCACCATCTCCAACTTTGAGCAGCAGTTATGCATCAGCTCTTTGAAGGGGAAACAGTATCGCGAGGCATTCTTTGGAATAGGAGAACATGCAAATGAGGTGCTCGAGTTGATCCACACAGACTTGTGAAGCCCGATGGAGACCCAGAGTTTTGGACGCTTTAGGTATTTTTTGACCTTTATTGATGATTTTTGTTGGAACTGGAGGAGAGAGGGAGCCTTGGAGCAGCGAGTATATGGGACTGAAAGGACATCACTTGTGCTGAAGATTGGTTGTTGAATCATTAAAATTGATGGAGTAAATATAGAGCAGCTTGGACAAATCCGCCCTCTCACAACCCAGATCACGTAGCCATGGAGGCTAAGGCTCACACACTAGAGTCCACAATCTCATACAAGGGAGGAAATCAGGCTAATAATCAGGCTGACCAGTCAGACACGACCTAGAGAGCTAGAGAATGCTCTCATGGCACACTCCTAGTGGTCACATCATCCACAAACCCATGGAGAATCGCCATGTGTCCATGGCTAGCACACAGGGATCTCACCTCAACTAAAAAGTACGGAGAGGTACCTTTATCCTAGTCAACACACTCTGACAAGGCAATCCTAAGACCAAGGACCTTTTTGGATATTTCTCCTATCAGGTCTTGACCCGGGACCTCTTGCCTTTTTCTTTTCTCAGGCGAAGGCATGGAGCCATCACCCATGGCTACCCAGACATCGGCGGTCCATGAGCCCGGAAACTTTGAACATTCATATCTCCCAATCTACTTGTTGGATCGGCCTGAAACTTGGACCGTACATAATTTGCCACTTGATCTTTCCAATGGTAAAATCCGATTGATGATCGAAGCAGGTATCTAGTAGTTTCCTGGAACTTGCTCCGGTGGACCAGAAACTGAGGCGGATGGCTCCTTTCCCAACAATCTCCTACTTGTCGTGGTTGAGTGGTCAGCCTGATTGCTAGGCTGATTTCCTCTCTTGTGTGAGATTATGGACTCTAGTGTGTGAGCCTTAGCCTCCATGACTAAGTGGTGTAGCTTGTGAGAGGACTGACTTGTCCAAGCTCTAGTTCTATATGTACTCTATCATTTTGAGTGCCTCAATAATCATTCTTCAGCAAAACTCATACCCTTTCAGTTCCACATGCTCGCTGCTCCAAGGCTCCCTCTCCTCCTACTCCAAGACTCCCTCTCTCCTCCTACTCCAAGACCCCCTCTCTCCTCCAGTTACAATAGTTCGAGATAGTCAAAAGAGAGTTTGGTACTTGAAAATTTTCCTTGGAGAAAAGGTTGAAGTAGCTATGGGTAACCCTTGGTATGAAAAATAGAGTGATAAAAATGACATGGTCCTTGTAATCCTTGTGATATCAATGCTTCAGTCATGGAATGTTTTTTCTCCATGGTATTATACATGCATCCAAGGCTTATGAGAAGGTGAGATATGTGCAACAATTAATGGCTCTTGCTAATTGCCTCTTCATTCCTGAAAAATGGATTAGGATGAGAGTGACCGAGGGAGATTTGATTCCAACTTTTCTAGTGTAGTTTGAAGGACTATTACAATAAGTAACTCAGACTAATTGGAAAATTGACACCAACATATAAGCCATGGCCCTCCTCATGGTCGTACGCAAAATATTGGTATCCTCTTATCACAGTCTTGGAAAGTGAGGAGGAGGAATTTACGTATGAGGTAGTATTCGAATACATACACAACAAGGTCATGCGTCGTGTTTGCAGTATGGTATATTTTTGGCCTATCTTTCATAGTACGCTGGTTGTAGCAACAAATTGTTTTCTGGTCAAAATGGTAATGAAAGTAATGGCAGTGGAGGAAGAGGCAAAATTGGTGGTGAAAAGAGTTCAAAGTATCCCGAAGAAAAACTACATCTTTGGCAAGCATGTACACAAGGCATAGGAGTATATGGCTTCCAAGAAGGAAGATAAAGGTAATGGTAGTAAGAAAAAGAGGAAATTAAAGGGTATAAAAGTCTTGAAGAATATAATGACTGAGAGTATGTCCACGACCAAGGTAGAAACACTTCTCAAGCATGGAGTCAACGGGCTCGACTCTGGTCAGAACCACCACTCTTCAAGGGAGAAAAATGGGTTCATCTCTATTGGGGATACCAAACATCACTTCAAGTATATTTACAATAACCTTGTCCATGCACAAGGTCAAAGCGCATGTACTACAACTAAGCATTTGTTTGGCTAGTGGAGCTAGCTGCCATAGTAATAGCATATGGGAGAACATCAGGCTTTTGAGACTTTGGCCTGGTATAATCTATGTAACAACATGAAGTGATTCAGGGAATGCAGGGATGCAAGGCTAAGGATCAATGAAACTGTCAAAAGTTGTGTGAGTCATACTTCCAAGGCAAAGCAAAGAGAAATCCCTTTGAGAATAATGGACAATGTAAAATAACAATCTTGGACCTCATACACTCTTCTATATGAACCATTATCCATTCCTTCATACGGCAATAACAAGTATTTCATGACCTTTATCGATGATCATAATTATAAGATGTAGATCTACTTCCTCAAGGAAAAAGGAGAGGTCAAGGAGAAGCTGCAAGAGTTTGTTGCTATGGTAGAATGGCAGACAAGGAAGGCATTCAAGGTGCTTTATACAGAGAATACTAGTGAGTTTGAGATGTGCAAGGGCTGGTTGAGCCAACAGAGTATGAACCACTAGATATCTACGCATTTTACTCCCCAGAGTAATAGCATTATCAAGCGGATGAACCACAGTATTCTTGGCATGACACAAAACAAGCTCTTTGATATCAAACTTACATCTCACTTGAGGGCTAAAGTTAGAAGAACTATTTCCTACCTTGTGAATCTTACTCTGGTTGCCACACTTGGAAGACGCGGTTAGAACCAATAAGAGAAGCTGTAGACCATCATGTAGGAGGCTTGGTCAGGAAAGAAGCCAAATATCTCACGGTGATGTCTGTACTTCCTTGGCAAAGATTCTAGCAAGAGAAAGAAGTCGCAACCTGGATGCAAGTATTTTCAAGAGTTAGAAAAGGGACCATCCAGCTCAGTTTCAGGTCCATAGGAGCAAGTTCCATGAAACTACAAGATGCTTGCTCCAATTGTCAGTTTGAGTTCATCATTGGAAAGATCAGATGGCAATTAGACTACGGTCAAAGGTTCATGCGGATCGAACAATGAGACTAGAAGATATGAATCTTTGAAGTTTTCAGGGTCATGTACCGCCGATGTCTTGGTGACCATGGGTGACAGCTCCATGCCTTAGCCTAAGAAAAGAAAATTGCAAGAGGGATAAATATCCAAAAAGATCCTTGGTCGTAGGATTGCCTTGTTAGAGGGTGCTATCTAGGGTAAAAGTACATCTCCTTACTTTTTAGGTGAGGTGAGATCCTTGTATGCTAGCCATGGATACATGGGGATGCTCCATGAGATTATGGATTATGTGACCACTGGGAGGGAGCCATGAGAGCATTATCTAACTCTATAGGTTATGTATGACTAGCCAGCCTGATTGCTAAGCTGATTTCCTCTCTTGAGGCTTGTGAGAGGACTGACTTACCTAGGCTCTAGCTATATATATATATACTCCATCATTTTGAGTTATTTAACAACCATTATTTAGTATAATTGATGCCGCATGCTCACTGCGCCAAGGTTCCCTCTCTCCTCCAGATTTAATAGTAAGTCTGCAATAGTTGGCAATGACACTATACACAAGACATGTAAGATGTAGGACTAAGCAGCTGGAAAGCTCATATGGAGTCAAGACGTTGAATTTAATGAGAGGATTTTCAACAAGGAAGAGCTACTAGATCTTTTCTATACTCTTGGATCAAGGGAGTGGGTTATATTGCTTGAATCCAGTGATCAAGCACGTGAGAACTGGTAGATAGTGCCCGCAAAAGCAAGATGATAATGTAACATGGAGAGTGGTTTTACACGCTGATACAACAACAAACTCTGACAGTACTTCTGAGTTGTCCAAGGCTCTTGAGTCCAACTCTAAGACTGTTGGCTCTTCGACCTATAATGGATCAATAGCATCGTAAGCATGATCCAAACACAAGTAACGGAAGTATCTAAGCCTTGAAGCACGACCAATAACACTCCCATGTAGTACGCACCAAAAGAAACCTTTGTATCACTATGATACTGAGAGTACAGAATGGACTAGAAGCATCTGGTTATGTCTGGCCTAGGGAGAAACTGTGACCGTGGCACAGTCAATGGACATGCGACATGCAGCCAAGTAGAAGGAGGTAGTGGACAGTAAAGTCACGTTCATTGAAGATAAGGAAACATGGATTTGGGTGGACAGGCCTCCAAAAACCCACATGGTAGGATGAAAATGGATAGTGCGGAAGAAGTTCAAACAGGATGGTGTTATTATGCCTTACAAAACGTACTAGAAAACAAGACCGGTGTATTGGCACTTCCCATCTAATTCCAATATTTAAACCAAGAGGAGATATCGTCATCAGAATCATGGTTTTGTACTAAGTAGTTCATAGGAATCACTTGTTTCCATTATGTCCTTAGCCCCAGATCAGTCTCACACGAGATGTTAACTCATGGGACTGAGAGCAACTTATACTTCTTTAGTGTCTGTCTTTGGTGGACAACTCTGTGAGGAATCTTAACACTAAGAACTATAATCAACCTGAGGCGACTAATGGGTATTTATAATCTGAGAGCTAACCAATAGTCTATGTAGGAAATGGCTCCTTTGATAAGCCACTTTGGAAGAGATCTAGATTACATTATCCCCCTACCTACAGAGTGCCCTTTCTGACTGTCGAATGATACTAGCCACCAAGAAGGACCGTGGAATATTATGAGATATTTCTTAGAACCTTCTTATCCCCCTTTTTGTCACAAAGAAAAGTAGTCATTGGAATAAGATTTGATCTAGTGACCTCTTTCTCCAGAGACAAACACTGGAATGACTAAACTACAAGGAGTTGTCCTAGGTAGTGTTTAATGAATATACTATGTGGTTTAGACCAAGGGGATTTACTCCAAGGAGTAGTACATGCCTTGTCTATCTAGACCAGAGTTATATGACTTACTATTAGAGATGAGTATATGCCTTGTCTGTCCTATGCTTGTGCAAACGTTAGATATGGACAAGAGGCATGTCAGATAAACAAACTCTTCCTTAGACCTATGTCCATTTTCCATGACATGTCTTCTCTCTATAGGTATCTTCTTCTGCAGCATTGACCATACCGATCCCTCGGGTACTTGTACAATACAATTTTCTATCAAGCACCTTGGTCATGTAATCTTGTTGGAAACGGAGCCATCCGGCTCAATTTCAGGTCCACAGGAGCAAGTTCCAGGAAAGTACCAGATGCCTGCTCCGATCACCAATCCGACTTCACCATTGGAAAGATCATGTGGCAAAATGTCTACGGTCCAAGTTTGAGGCCGATCCAACGGTCGGATTGGGAGATATGAATTTTTGAAGTTTCGGGGGTCATGGACCGTCGATGTCTGGGTGGGCATGGGTGATGGCTCCATGCCTTAGCCTGAGAAAAGAAAAAGGCAAGAGGTCCAGGGTCAAGACCTGGTGGGAGAAATATCCAAAAAGGTCCTTGGTCTTAGGATTGCCTTGTCAGAGTGTGCTGACTAGGATAAAGGTACCTCTCCTTACTTTTTAGGTGAGGTGAGATCCTNTGCCATGAGAGCATTCTCTAGCTCTCTAGGTCGTGTGTGAGTGGTCAGCCTGATTGCTAGGCTGATTTCCTCCCTTGTGTGAGATTATGGATTCTAGTGTGTGAGCCTTAGCCTCCATGGCTAACTGGTGTGGCTTGTGAGAGGGCTGACTTGCCCAAGCTCTAGCTCTATATGTACTCCATCATTTTGAGTGATTGAACAACCATTCTTCAGCACAAGTGATGCCCTTCCAATCACACATGCTCGCTGCTCCAAGGCTCCCTCTCTCCTCCATTTCCAACAAATCTGTATATACCTTCTTTGTCTTCACGTATTCGGGTTCTATAATCTCTTTTATAACCAGGTTGTATGTGTAGTGGTACCTGATGTCAATGTACTTGATCTGCCAGGAGATGACATCATTATGTACCATTTTCATGGTACTCTTGTTTTTTATCCAAATCATTGTTGCTCCTCTCAATGGTACTTTTATCTCAACAAGAAAGCTATAAAGCCATTGTGTCTTGTTACATGCTTTTGATAGAGTAATATATTCCCTAGTAGAAGAGAAGGAAATACAGTCTTGCTTTTTGCTTATCCAAGAGAATACACTACCATTTAAGAGATTATACAAAGTCCGGGGTTGACTTTCTCTCATCGATTCTCCCTCCCCAGCCTGAGTTAGTGGACCATACAAGCTGTAGGAGGTCAGATACATCATGACCTCTAAACTGGAGTTCCATGTATTTTGTCTTGTCTACATAGTACATGATGTACTTCACTACTTGTCTATGTTGTGGCTCTGTATTGGCCATAAACATGCTCACCTATCCGAGAGCAAAGTACATATTATGACGTGTTCCTACCATGGAATATATGAGGATGTCGATAATAGACAGGTAGGGAATGTTCTGCATCTCACACTGTTCTACTTTTGTACTGGGCCTTGTGGAGGAGGAGAGTTGATGTTTGTTATGGATGTGTTGATGGACTTGTAGTCCTCCATGTTATACTGCATCAGGACCTCCATGATGTACTTGGTCTGGTTCAGTTGGATTGTGTCAACTGGCCTGAGGTAATGGACTAGAAAATAAGGCCGACACAATGGCAGTCGCCATCCACTCCTAGTATTGCAACCAGGAGGATATATCACCCTCAAAATCATGGTTCCATACTGAGTACTTCATAAGAATCACTTCCTTCCACTGTCCTTAGAACCTGGTCACTTTTGCGTGAGGAGCTAATTCCTGGGGCTTAGACCAACTAATGCTTCTTTTGTCTCTGCCTCTGCTGGACAACTCTGTGAGGAGTCTCAACGGTAAGAACTGATATCAATGAAAGGCAACTGACAGGTATTTATAGTCCTACAGCCAGCCTCTAGCCTAGGCACATAGTGACACCTGGGATGAGCCACTTTGGAGGCAATCTTGAGTACATCATCCTCCTTGCCTACATGGCGCTCCCTATGACCGCCAAGTGGTGCCAGCCACAAGGAACGACCTTGGAATGTTCTAGGATGTCTCTTAGAACCTTCATCTCCCCCTTTTAGTCACAAAGAAACTTAGTCACTAGGCTGGGATTTGACTCGGTGACCTCTCGCTCTAGAGACTAACTCTTGAATGTCTAAGCCACAAGTAGTTACCCTAGGTAGTTTTTGCTGGCTATACTATCCAGTTTAGACCAAGGAGACATGCTCCAAAGGAGTAGTGCATGCCTTGTCTATCTCGACCAGACGTAGGGGACCTAGGGCATGCCTATTGCGTCCTGTGTCTGTCTAAATATCAGCTATGGATAAGGCGCATATCAGGTCAAGAAATTATTTCTTGGACCTCTGTCCATTTGTTGTGAGATATCTCCTCTCTCCAATTATCTTGGCATTAGTTTTTATCGGCTGCGTTGACCATACGGATGTCTCGGGTACCTACACAATACAATTCACTGTCAAGCGCCTTGGTCATACAATCTACAAAAACTTCTTGATCTCCACGTATTCTATGTCCATAATCTCCTTTGCAACCAGGTCGCCTAAGTAGTGATACTTGATGTGAATATTCTTGGTCCGTCAGGAGATGACGTCATCCTATGCCATTTTCAAGGCAATCTTGTTGTTGATGTAGATCTTTGTTACCTCTATCGTTGGCATTTTCATCTCAACAAGCAAACTTTCATATCTAGTGTGTCTCTTTGCATACTTCTGACAGAGCAATGTACTCTACCTCAACAGTAGAGAGGGAGATACAATCTTGCTTTCTGCTTGTCCAAAAGAGTATACCATCGTTCAAGAGGTACACTAAGTCCGAGGTAGACTTTCTGTCATCGGTATCCTTGTAGCACACAACCTTCAGCGGATCAGATCCTTCTTGGCCTCCAAACTGGAGTTCCATGTGTCGTGTCCTCTGTAGATAGCGCATGATGAGCTTGACAACTTGCCAGTGCTGAAGTCCTGGATTGGCCACAAACCTGCTCACATGTCCCATAGCATAACACATATCAAGGCGTGTTCTAACCATGGCATACATGAGACTACCAACAGTAGACTGGTAGGAAATGTTCTCTATCTCACACCATTCTTCTGTGCTCGGTCTCATGGAGGAGGAGAGCTTAATATATTGTCATGGGTGAGTTGAAGGGCTTGTAGTCCTCCGTATTGTAGCGCTTGAGGATCTCCATGATGTACTTGGTTTGGTTCAGCTCGATGGTACCTGTAGCTCGATTAGGGTGGAGGGCTATCTCAAGGTAGAACTCGAGCGAACCTATGTCCTTCATCTTAAACTTGTTGCTGAGATGTGTCTTCAGCTTGTTGAACAGCTCAACTAACGACAAGTAGATGATGAGGTCATTCACGTATAGTGTAACGAGCACCAAGTCTTGCTCATCCTCTTGCACATAGACACTAGGGTCATTCTGGCTGTACATAAATGTGAGCCCGGTCATAAAGCCGTCCATCTCCTTGTACCACATCCTTGGAGCCTGTTTCAGCCTGTAGAGTACTTTGACCAGTTTATGAACCTTGCCCTCTGGAGCTTTCACTCCTTTTGACACTTCCATCAGCACTTCTTTGTCTAGCTTCCCATAGAGGAAAGCTATCTTAACGTCCATCTAGTGGATCCCCAGATGCTTGGCAGCAGCGATGTCCAACATGGATCTGATGGAGACAAAGGTGACGACAGGCGTGAAGGTCTCCTCATACGATGAGCCTACACACTAGGAAAACCCCTTTGCCATAACTCTTGCCTTTTACTTGTCAATAGTACCATCTTACTTGAACTGTTTCCGAAGTATCCACTTTCATCCCACCACGTGCGCGTTTGGAGGCCTGTTCACCAAAACCTAGGTTCCATTCTCTTTACTGGATACGAATTTACTATCCACTGCTTCATTCCACTTGGCCACATCTGGCATGTTCATAGCCTCCAGTATGGTCACAGGCTCTTCCTGAGCCAAGCATGACCAGCTGAGTCCGGTCTATTCTACTCTTAGTATCGTACTTCGGCGGAGGTTTCTTTTGGCGTGTACTACGCCAGACTATTGCTGGTGGTATTTCAAGGCTTAGTTCCTTCTGTTGCTCCTGTACTGCTAGTGATCCGTTGTTTAAGGAAGAGCCACTGCCCTCAGAGTTTGACTCAGAGACCTCGGACGACTCAGACTCAATCTCAAAGTCTGTCGTTGTGTCAGCTTGCACAACCACTCTTCCTACAGTACCATTTTTCACTGGCACCATCTACTTGTTTTCAGGTACCTGATCAGCTGACTAGAGCAACAAAATCCACTCTCCTGATTGGGGAGCATGGATAGGATCCAGCGACTCTCCCCTACCGAGTGTCCTTTCATCAAACTCAATATCTCGGTTCCAAATGAGCTTGTTCCCACAGGTTGTATGCCTTGTGTGATGTGTCGTGTCCGACCATTACACACTTGCGAGTACGTACATCCAGCTTGCTACTTCCTTCTCCTGCTTGGGATTTTAACCAGGCAGTACAACCAAAGACCCTAAAGTGTGAGGCATCTGGCTTCTTTTCAGACCTGCCTCTTATGGCACCCTTAGTTACTTCTCTTGCTCTTTCTTACCACACGTTCTAAGATACCAGCGTGAGATTCACAAGGTAACAAATAGTTCTTGCACCTTCAGTTAAGAACTACTTGTCAGCGACCGCCTCTCCATGGAAAAGTCAGACATGTCAGGTATGGAGAAGGCAGATCAAGAGTGGTACAAAGACTCAGGATGCACTTAGAGCCTGACGCACCATAATGAGTAGTTTTTGTAGCTGCTCTCCATTCCTTCCTGACCGATTGCTTTGGATGATGATCGGGTGGTATTTGTTGAGGGGATTGGGATTGTAGAGATGTGGTTGGAGACCCCGCGTGGTATTGAAGTGGCACTGTTCCATGCCATGCTATATGTACCTGATGTTGTATTCAATGTCCTCTCAGTCTCCCTTCTAACCAACACAGGACTACGTGTCGTCTTTGATGATGACTATGGCTACATCCTCAACAAGGATACGACAGAGGAGTTGGCCAGGTCAATGAAGGAGGGAGACATGTACCGCCTGCTGGAGGCAACTAAAATCCCATGTCATTAGAGTCTTGCCATAGTGGTGCAGCCAACGGATGATGAAATCTGGCATGCGCGTAATGGCCACATCAACGTGCGCGTCTTGCAGCAGCTTCAAGAAAAGTCGATGTTATGTGACACATCCACCATCTCCAACTTTGAGCAGCAGTTATGCATCATCTGTTCGGATGGGAAACAGTATCACGAGGCATTTTTTGGATTAGGAGAATATGCAAACGAGGTGCTGGAGCTGGTCCACACAGACTTGTGTGTCCCAATGGGCCACACACTCTGGGTTTCCACCCAGAGTTTTGGAGGCTTTAGGTATTTTGTAACCTTTATTAATGATTTTAGCCGTTACACTCTTGTGTACTTCCTTTCTTCCATGGACCAGTGCTTTCACAGGTTCAAGGAGTTCAAGGTTATGGTGGAGAACGAGACTGGCAAGAAACTCAAGGCACTTGCAACAACCGTGGCGGAGAGTACCTGAGCAAGGATTTCTAGGACTACTACACAGTATCTGGCATCAAGGCACATCGCACTGTGCCATACTGATATCAGGAGAATGGTGTAGTAGAACGTGCCAACCGCACTAGCGTAGAGTCGTCACGCTCCCTACTATACGCGGCTCAGCTGACTTACGACTTCTGGACTGAATGTTGGAACTAGAGGAGAGAGGTAGCCTTGGAGCAGCGAGTATGTGGGACTGAAAGGGCATCACTTGTGCTGAAGAATGGTTGTTGAATCACTCAAAATGATGGAGTACATATAGAGCTAGCGCTTGGGCAAGTCAGCCCTCTCACAAGCCACACCACTTAGCCATGGAGGCTAAGGCTCACACACTAGAGTCCACAATCTCACACAAGGGAGGAAATCAGCCTAAGAATCTGGCTGACCAGTCACACACAACCTAGAGAGCTAGATAATGCTCTCATGGCACACTCCTAGTGGTTACATNTGCTGAAGAATGGTTGTTGAATCACTCAAAATGATGGAGTACATATAGAGCTAGCGCTTGGGCAAGTCAGCCCTCTCACAAGCCACACCACTTAGCCATGGAGGCTAAGGCTCACACACTAGAGTCCACAATCTCACACAAGGGAGGAAATCAGCCTAAGAATCTGGCTGACCAGTCACACACAACCTAGAGAGCTAGATAATGCTCTCATGGCACACTCCTAGTGGTTACATCACCCACAAACCCATGGAGAATCGCCATGTGTCCATGGCTAGCACACAAGGATCTCACCTCGCCTAAAAAGTAAGGAGATGTACCTTTATCCTAGTCAGCACAGTCTGACAAGGCAATCCTAAGACCAAGGACCTCTTTGGATATTTCTCCCATCAGGTCTTGACCCTGAACCTCTTGCCTTTTTCTTTTCTCAAGCTAAGGCATGGAGCCATCGCCCATGGCCACCCAGACATCGGCGGTCCATGACCCCTGAAACTTCGAAAATTCATATCTCCCAATCCGACCGTTGGATCGGCCTAAAACTTGGACCGTAGATAATTTGCCACCTGATATTTCCAATGGTGAAGACGGATTGACAATCGTAGCAGGAATCTGGAAGTTTCCTGGAACTTGCTCCTGTAGACCTGAAACTGAGCCGGACGGCTCCTTTCCCAACAATCTCCCACTTTGCCGCAGTCAGAGTGGGCTGAGTCCACATGCCTTCATACAGAACTGCTGCTTCTCACGGGTCACTGGCTTGGTACATAAATCAGCGACATGCCTGCTGGTTGGAGTAAACTCCAGTTTGATAGCACTCTCCTACACCATGTGCCTGATGAAGTGATATGCGATGTCAATGTGCTTGGTGCGTGCATGGTGCTCAGGATTCTTGGTGAGTGCGATTGCGCTCTGGTTGTCGACGCGCACAGGAACTGGAACTGATACACTCCCACTCATCTCCACCATGAGACGCCGGAGCCAAATTGCTTCCTTGACTCCAAAGCTGAGAGACGTACTCAGCTTCTGTGCTCGAGGTGGCCACGACCACCTGTCGCTTGCTCCACCAGCTGATGGCTCCTCCATTCATGAGAAACACATGTCCAGAGATAGACTTGCGGGTCTTCGGATTTGAAGCCCAATCTGCATCTCTGTAGCCGATGATGCTGTTGTCGTTGCCGTTGTAGGTAATGCCGACGTTGATGGTTCCAGCAAGGTAGCGGAAGATCCGCTTCATTGCCTTTTGCTGCTCCGGTCCGGGATTAGCCATGTGCTGGCTCACAGCGCTCACAGCCTGTGCGAGGTCCGGCCTGGTTGCCACCATCAGGTACATAAGACTGCGGACAGCGCTCTAGTACTTCTGCCGCTGAACTGCATGTGCTTCTTCACTGAAGCGACTCTACTGTAGCGAGAGAGAGCATTATTTGTGGTCACGCGTGATCTGGATGCCGAGGAAGTATGACGCCTCCCCGAGATCAGACATCTGGAAGCGCTCCTGCATGGCCTCCTTGAACTCCTGCAGTGCAGACATGCTGTTGGAAAGGAGGAGCATGTCATCCACATAGACAATGATGATGAGGATCTCATGCTCATGCTGCCAGCGATACACGCTATAGTCACACTCGCTGTGCGCAAACTCCATGCACTGCAACGCCGCATCCAACTTCTGGTTCCAAGCACGCGACGCTTGCTTGAGGCCGTACAGCGACTTCTGCAGCTTGCAAACCAGGTGCTCCTGGCCATCCATGACGAACCCCTCCGGCTGCTCCATATAGATCTCCTCCTCCAAGTCACCATTCAAGAATACCGTCTTGACATCCATGTGGTCAACCTCCAAGTCCTCAGCTGCTGCATAAGAGAGGAGCGTGCGCCCAGAGGAAAACTTTGCAACAGGGGCAAAAGTTTCTATGTAGTCGATACCCTCCTGCTGCGAGTAGCCCTTGGCGACCAGCCTCGCATTGTACTTTTCCAGGTTACCATCTACTCCCCGTTTCTTCTTGAACACCCACTTGCACTTGATCACCTTACGTCCAGGTGGACGCTCAGTCAGCTCCCACATGCCGTTGTCTAGCTGCGCCTGTATCTCCTGCTGCACGGCTTGCATCCAATCTGCTGCATCCGGTGCAGCCATGGCCTCCTTGTACGATGTTGGCTCATCTGAATCTGCTACAACTACGACGTTCATCTTTTTAGGTTTCTGCAGCATCCAGAAATGGCCGCGCTCACCAGGCTTGTAACGCACCCTAAGAGGGTACCTATGACCTGATGCTGGAGCGTTAGCGGGCGGCTGGCGAGGTGCTGCTGGCACAACTGCTGCTGCTGGTGGTGCTACATCTCCCTCCTTTACTTCTGCCGGTGTGGCTGCTGTATCTGCTACATCAGATATGGGAGAGTAGAGTGATTCTCCCAGTGTCACAGTAGAGGAATGATCGGGAGAGACTGGGTCAGGAAGGATTTCCGCTCCCACTGTCTCGTCAGCTGCTGGTTCTGCTGCCTCTTCATAGACAATGTTGGTGCCGATGACGTTGCTCTCGTTGAAGACGACATCCCTGGAGATGATGACGTGGCCTATATCCCTCTCGTAGAGGCGATAGATCTTGCTTGCCACGTTGTAGCCAATCATCAGCATCTGCGCACTCTTTGCGTCCCATTTCTGCTGCTTCTCCTTGGGCACGTGCATGTGCGCCAGGCTGCCAAATGCTCGGAGATGACCCAAGCTCGGTTTCTTGCCGAACCACGCCTCGTACAGCGTCATCTGTTCCAACGCCTTAGTTGGATTGCGGTTCTTTATGTAGACCGCAGTGCTCACGGCTTCAGCCCAGAAGTCGTAGGTCAGCCGAGCCGCGTGCAGCATGGAGCGCGCCGACTCCACAATGGTACGGTTGGCGCGTTCTGCTACACCGTTCTGCTGCGACGAGTATGGCGCGATACGCTGCGCCTTGATGCCAGCTGCTGCGAGGTAGTCCTGGAACTCCTTGCTCAGGTACTCTCCATCGCGATCGCTGCACAGCGCCTTGATCTTCTTGCCAGTCTGGTTCTCTACCATGGCCTTGAACTCCTTGAACCTGTCAAAGCACTGGTCCTTGGAAGGAAGGAAGTAGACAGCAGTGCAACGGCAAAAATCATCAATGAAGGTCAGGAAATACCTAGAGCCTCCAAAGCTCTGGGTCTGCATCGGTCCGCACAAGTCCGTGTGGACCAGCTCCAATACCTCCTTCGCATGCTCCCCTAATCCAGAGAACGCCTGCCGGTACTACTTCCCCTCCAAACAGCCGATGCACAACTGCTGCTCAAAGTTAGAGATGGTAGGCTGGTCACGCACCATCTGCTTTGCTTGAAGCTGCTGCAAGGCGCGGATGCCGATGTGGCCGTAGCGCGCATGCCAGATCTCGCCATCTGTCGCCTGCACCACTGCTGCAAGACTCTGCTCACGCGGGATCTTGGTCGCCCCCAGCAGGCGGTACATGTCGCCCTCCTTCACCGACCTGGCCAACTCCCCTCCTGTATCCTTGTTGAGGATGTAGCCATAGTCATAATCGAAGACGACGCGCAGTCCTGTGTTTGTAAGAGAGGAGACTAAGAGGAGGTTGAATGCAGCATCAGGTACATGTAGCACGCCATGGAGCACTCCCACTTCAATGCCACGTGGGGTCTCCAACCACATCTCCACAATCCCAATCCCCTCAGCATACACCACCCGATCATCACCCATAGCGATAGGACGGGGAGGGATGGACAACAGCTACGTAAACCACTCCTTGTGATGTGTGAGGCTCTTGGTACACCCTGAGTCCTTGTACCATGCGAGATCCGCCTTCTCCACATGCGACATGTCAGAATTCGCCATGAAGAGACGGTCGCACACCTCCTTGGCTACATTCCTCTTGACAAAGTGGCGCACACCAGCCTGGTTTTGCTGCTGCTGCTGCTAACGCTCCTGTGACTGCTACTGCTGCTATTGCTGCTTTTGCTGCTGCTGCTGCGATGACTGCTGCTGCTGCTGGTCCCTCTTGAGCTTGAAACACTGCTGCTGCTGCTGCTGCTCCTTCTGGTCCCTCTTGAGCTTGAAACACTCCTTTTTGTAGTGCCCCTCTTTCTGGCAGTAGTTGCATTTGCCTTGCTTTTTGCCTCTCTGCTGCCCAGACTGCTGCTGCTTAGTAGCAGCAGCAGTCTGGGCAGCAGAGGGGTTGGTTGCGTGAGCTCGTGGCCACAAAAGCTGCTTCACTGCTGCCGCCGCTGCTTCACTGCTTCATTGCGCTTTGCTGCATTGCGATGCAGTTTCACCTATACCAGGTGTGTGCAGATGAAATCGAGGTCGAGAGTTGGCTGGCACTCCAGTGTCTCTCGCACCGTGTCGTAGCTTGTTGGGAGTCCCCTCAGCACGAGGAGGATGAAGCGCGTCTCTTCCACAGGGTTGCCGGCCGCTCTCAATTGCTTCACCAGCTCCTTTGCCCTATCCAAGTATGCCTTCATCCCTTCACCACCCTGCATTTTCAGCGCCATTATCTTTTCCTGCAAAAGCATGAGGAATGCAGGATCCTTGCTCTCATACTTCTTGCACAACGTGTCCCACTCCTCCTTTGCAGTAGCCTTGTCACTCACGTATTGAAGATGCGGGCTGGAGATGGTATTGACAAGCAACCTGTAGGCCTGCCTGTCCTTCTTCTTCCACTCCTCATACGCCGCCGTTGCAGTTGTAGATGAACTTGCATCTGTTGCATCTTTCTGCGGCGTCTTCCCCGCCACCACCTCAGCTGCGGTGATGCCTTTTGCCTGTGGAGGCGGAGCGCGCTCGTCGCCGTTCACCACCTCCCACAAGCCCCTCTCCTCCAAAAGGAGGCGGGTACGGATCTTCCAAAACGTGAAGTTGGCATGTCCTTCCAGCCTCTCCAAGGGCTGGGCTGCTGTTACCACGCCTGCTGCTGCCATTTTGAGCTTTGGTGATGCTCAACGCTGCCCTTGGGTGGCGGCGCTACCCCTGCTTCTGCTGCTGCTTCTGCCAAAAATCTGTCTGACANGTCCTTCCAGCCTCTCCAAGGGCTGGGCTGCTGTTACCACGCCTGCTGCTGCCATTTTGAGCTTTGGTGATGCTCAACGCTGCCCTTGGGTGGCGGCGCTACCCCTGCTTCTGCTGCTGCTTCTGCCAGAAATCTGTCTGACAGAAAATGGACTGTAGATGCTTGCATACTGGCAATTTGGAAAAACAGAGCCCACCACTAGAAAATTAAGCTCAAAACCTTTCAGATAGACCCATAAAACAGGGTCATCAACAGGGGATTTTGAAAGATATGCTCTCTTGAAAACAGGGTGTGCTTTTGCTCCTACTCAAACTCGGACCAGCCAGCTTGTAAACGGCGTTTCTCCCAAATGAATCGATGGAATGCAATTATTTTTGCACCAATGGAAAGCTTAGAAAAAATACTACAATTCGCATGTGCCACGTTTTAAATTTGACAACGAAACAAGAGAGTTATGGTCATCACAAGGCGACAGTCTTACTCATAGAGAAGAGTGTAGCCCTGGCCGACCTCGTTCTGAGAACAACTCTCCATCCAACCATTGGATCTTCACGATCTTGGACTCGTTGGAAAGCTTGTCTTTTGAAATTGAAGATCCAGTGGTGGATTGTCAAATTTGGTCAAGGTTTGACCCTAACCCGTCACTCTCAAAGTGACGGCCTGTACTGGCTGAATCTTGTAGAACCTGGCTCTGATACCAAATGTTGGAACTGGAGGAGAGAGGGAGCTTTGGAGCAGTGAGCATGTGGGATTGAAAGGGCATCACTTGTGCTGAATAATGGTTGTTGAATCACTCAAAATGATGGAGTACATATAGAGCTAGAGCTGGGGCGAGTCAGCCCTCTCACAAGCCACACCACTTAGCCATGGAGGCTAAGGCTTACACACTAGAGTCCACAATGTCACACAAGGGAGGAAATCAGCCTAACAATCAGGCTGACCAGTGTCACACGACCTAGAGAGCTAGAGAATGCTCTCATAGCACACTCCTAGTGGTCACATCACCCACAAACCCATGGAGAATCGCCATGTGTCCATGGCTAGCACACAAGGATCTCACCTCACCTAAAAAGTAAGGAGAGGTACCTTTATCCTAGTCAGCACACTCTGACAAGGCAATACTAAGACCAAGGACCTTTTTGGATATTTCTCCCATCAGGTCTTGACCCTGGACCTCTTGCCTTTTTCTTTTCTCAGGCTAAGGCATGGAGCCATCGCCCATGGCCACCCAGACATCGGCGGTCCATGACCCCTGAAACTTCGAAAATTCATATCTCCCAATCCGACCGTTGGATCGGCCTGAAACTTGGACCGTAGATAATTTGCCACCTGATCTTTNACCCACAAACCCATGGAGAATCGCCATGTGTCCATGGCTAGCACACAAGGATCTCACCTCACCTAAAAAGTAAGGAGAGGTACCTTTATCCTAGTCAGCACACTCTGACAAGGCAATACTAAGACCAAGGACCTTTTTGGATATTTCTCCCATCAGGTCTTGACCCTGGACCTCTTGCCTTTTTCTTTTCTCAGGCTAAGGCATGGAGCCATCGCCCATGGCCACCCAGACATCGGCGGTCCATGACCCCTGAAACTTCGAAAATTCATATCTCCCAATCCGACCGTTGGATTGGCCTGAAACTTGGACCGTAGATAATATTCCACCTGATCTTTCAAATGGTGAAGACGGATTGACGATCGGAGCAGGCATATGGATGTTTGCTGGAACTTGCTCTTGTGGACCTGAAACTGAGCCGGACGGCTCCTTTCCCAATATTGAAGCCATGAGTACTACGGTCTGCATCAAGAATCGCAGTGCAACTAAGGCCCTGGAGAAGATGATGCCGTACGAGGTGTGATTTAGGAAGAGGCCGAGCGTTTGTCACCTTTGCACATTTGGCAGCTTGGCACACATACACGTGCCAAAGGAGAAGTGATAGAAGTGGGATACGAAGAGCGTACTGATGCTTGTGATTTGCTATGACATATTGCCTCTATGAGAGGGATATAGGCAAGCTCATCATCTCTAGGAATGTTGTCTTCAACAAAAGCAACGTCATTGGCACTTACATAATCTGCAAAGAGGCAGCAGAACCACTAGCTGACGAAGCAGTGGAAGTAGATACTCTTCCTATCACCGGCTCTCTTGATCCTTCCTCTTTTATAATAGTAGGAGAACTCTACTCTCCTATGTCTGATGCAGTAGATGCAGTGGCATCATCCACAGAAGCAGAGGAAGGAGATACAGCACCACCAACAACGGTACTTGTGCCATTAGCACCGCGTCAGTCGCCTGCAAACGCTCGAGTACTAGATCAAAGGTATCCTATCGATGTACATTACAAGCTTGTGGACACAGCCACTTTTGGATGCTGCAGAAACCAAACCAGATGAACGTCGTAGTTATAGTAAAATTAGATGAGCCGATGTCATACGAGGAGGCTAGGGCTGTACAAGATGCAACAGATTGGGCACAAGCTATGCAATAGGAGATACAGTCACAGCTAGATAATGTCACATGGAAGCTGACTGAGCGTCCACCTAGACGCAAGGTGATCAAGTGCAAATGGGTGTTCAAGAATAAGTGGGGAGCACATGGCAACCTGGAAAAATACAAGGCGAGGCTGGTTGCCCAAGGCTTCTTGCACTTGGAGGGCATTGACTATATAGAAACCTTTGCCCTTGTTGAAATGTTTGCTTCTGTGTGTACGTCCCTCTCTTATGCAGCAGGTGAGGACTTCGAGATTCACCACATGGATGTCGAGATGGCATTCTTGAATGGTGACTTGGAGCAGCCAGAGGGATTCATCATGGATGGCCAGGAGCACCTAGTTTGCATGTTGTAGAAGTTGTTGTACGGCCTCAGGTATGTGTCACGTGCTTGGAACCAGAAGTTGGATACGGCATTATAGTGCATGGGGTTCGAGCGCAACAAGCATGAGTACAGCGTCTATCGCTGGCAGCATGTGCATGAGATCCTTATGATCATTGTCTATGTGGATGACATGCTCCTCCTTTCTAACAACATGTCTGTACTGCAAGAGTTCAAAGAGGCCATGCAGGAGTGCTTCCAAATGTCTGATCTCGGAGAGGTGTCGTACTTCCTCGACATCAACATCATGCGTGACCAGAAATCACGCTCTCTCTGACTGCAGTAGTCGCTATGACAAGGATGTCTTGCAGCAATTTGACATGGTAGAGGCCAAATCCATCGACACACCACTGGAGATGCAGCAGTACCTCGTGAGCTTGAGTGGAGAAGCGGGTTTAGTTGAGCGGCAGAAGTACCACAGCACTATTGGCAGTCTCATCTGCCTGATTGTGGTAACCAGGCCGGACCTCGCATATGTTGTGAGCGTTGTGAGCCAATATATGGCTGATCTCGCACCTGAGCACCAGAACCCAGTGAAGCGGATCTTCCGCTACCTTGCTGGAATAATCAATATCGACATCACCTACAATGGCAATGACAAAAGTATCATCGACTACACAGATGCAGATTGGGCTTCAAATCTTGAGGCCCGCAAGTCCATCTCTGGACATGTGTTCCTCATGACTGGCGAGGCCATGAGCTGGTACAACAAGCGGCAAGTGGTCATGGAAACCTCAAGCACAGAAGTTGAGTACGTTTGTCTCAGCTTTGGAGCCAAGGAAGCAGTTTGGCTTCAACATCTCATGGCGAAGATAAGTGGGAGTGCAGCAGTTCCAGTTCCCATACACATCAACAACCGGAGCGCAATCGCACTTGCCAAGAAGCTCAAGTACCATGCTTGCACCAAACACATCGACATCGCTTATTATTCCATGAGACACGTGGCATAGGAGGGTGCTATCAATCTAGAGTTTACTCCGACAAGCAAGCAAGTCACTGACTTCTTTGCCAAGCCAGTGAGGAGTAGCAGTTCTGCATGAAGGCATGTGGACTCAGCCCAATCAGAGTGCGACAAAGTGGGAGACTGTTGGAAAAGGGGCCATTTAGCTCAGTTTCAGGTCCACAAGAGTAAGTTCTAGGAAACTACTAGATACCTACTTCGATTGTCAATCTTACTTCACCAATGGAAAGATCGGGTTGCAAACTGTCTATAGTCCAACTTTCAAGTCGATCCAACGGACGGATCGAGAGATATGCATTTTCGAAGTTCCGGGGTTCATGGACCGCCGATGTCTAGGCGACCATGGGTGACGGGTCCATGCCTTAGCCTGATAAGAGAAAAAAGGCAAGAGGTCCAGGCTCAAGACCTGATGGGAGAAAATTTCGAAAAGGTCCTTGGTCTTAGGATTGCCTTGTCAGAGTGTGCTGACCAGGATAAATGTACCTCTCCTTACTTTTTATGTAAGGCGAGATCCTTGTGTACTAGCCATGGACACATGGCGATTCTCCATGGGATTGTGGGTTATGTGATCACTAGGAATGAGCCATGGGAGCATTCTCTAGCTCTCTAGGTTGTGTGTGACAGGTCAGCCTGATTGCTAGGCTGATTTCCTCTCTTGTAAAATATTGTGGACTCTAGTGTGTGAGCCTTAGCCTCCATGGCTAAGTGATGTGACTTGTGAGAGGGCTGACTTGCCCAAGCTCTAGCTCTATATGTACTCAATCAATTTGAGTGATTCAACAACCATTCTTCAGCATAATGGATGTCCTTTCAGTCCCATATGCTCGCTGTTCCAAGGCTCCCTCTCTCCTCCAGATCCAATACTTCTTGTTAGGTAAAGAGCCATGTGGCTAGGTTTCAGGTCCACATGAGCAAGTCATAAGAATGAACTTGATCTTTACTCTGATCAGGTTGCAACATATAAGCGTTCCAAGTTTTAGGCCAATCTAGCGGTCGAATTAAATGATATTAATTTTTTTTAAGTTTTTTGGGTTATTCATTGCCGGTGCCAGGATGACCATGGGAGATGACTTCATTCAATAGCACGAGAAAAGGAAAAAAAACAAGATACCTAGGATTAAGACATGATTGGAAAGGTCGTTGATCTTAGGAGTATCGTAGTAGGATGTACTGACTAGGAAAAAGATCACTTTTATTGTGAGTTTAGGTCCGTGTATACAAGTCATGACCAAATCACAATCCCCATAGGATTGTTGATAATATGACCACTAGGAGTGTACCATGAGAGTATTTCCTTGCTCTCNAGGTCATGTACAATTTGTCAATCTGATTGCTAGGCTGACTTCTTCTCTTGTGGATTTTAGTGTGCGAGACTTGATCTCTATGATAAAGTGGCATGGCATGATATAAAGTGGCTTTTGGAAGGACTGCTTTATAAATCGTATAGCTCTATATGTTCTCCATTTTTTGAGTAGTAGAATAACCATTATGAAACATAATCAATATTATTTCAGTCTCACATGCTTTCTACACCAAGGCTCTCCTCTTCTCAACATCCACACTACTCTCTATCCTTTTCAAACCTATTTTCATGTTATAATAACAAGGTATATACTCAGGATATTGGGACTATGGAGATTTCATTAGAGACCTTATATGGTATTGAAGGAGTATTCCATGATATTCTATACGTACCTAATATGATATTTAATATCCACTTAGCCTCATATTTTACCAATACAAGACTATGCATTATGGCTATACTCTCAATGAAAGAGGATGACATGTATCGCTTGTTCAGGAGTTCCAAGATCCAACATTGATAGAGTTGGTTATACTGATAAAGGTGGCAATATTTGGCATGCGGAAAATGGTCCAATTAAAGCTAATGGGGCCATTATCTGCATGTACATATATCAGTAGCTTCAAATAAATTTGATGGTATGTAACCTATCTATCCTCTTAAATTCGTGATAATTACTATGAATCAATCATTTAGAGGAGAGGTAGTATAATGAGATGTTCTTTATAAGAAGAAAACAGAGAAGGGAGATGCTACTGCTGGTTCAATTAGGCTTGTAAAATATCATACATACCTTAGCCTGAGAACATAAAAAGGGTAAGAGGTCGAGCTTCATGCATGATGGGACTCCAAAATGTCCTTGATTCTTGGATTGCCTTGTCAGGGTGTACTGATTAGGAAGAGGACAACCTCTCCTTCTATTGTAGATAAGGTGAGATCCTTGTGTCATAACCATGGACACATGGAAATTCTCTATGGGATTATGCGTTATGTGACTACTAGGAGTGTATCATGAGATCATTTTCTAGATCTCTAGGTCGTGTGTGATTAGTCAGTCTAATTACTAGGTTCATTTCCTCTCTTGTATGACATGATAGACTCTAGTATGTGAGCTTTAGCCTCCAAGGCTGAGTGGTGTGGCTTGTGAGAGGGCTGACTTATCCAAGCTCTAGTTCTTGTCAACCAGTCCAAGGCAACACACTAGAAAACAAGGCCGATACAATGGCACATTCTGTTTGTTCCTAGTNTGCGTTATGTGACTACTAGGAGTGTATCAAGAGATCATTTTCTAGATCTCTAGGTCGTGTGTGATTAGTCAGTCTAATTACTGGGTTCATTTCCTCTCTTGTATGACATGATAGACTCTAGTATGTGAGCTTTAGCCTCCAAGGCTGAGTGGTGTGGCTTGTGAGAGGGCTGACTTATCCAAGCTCTAGTTCTTGTCAACCAGTCCAAGGCAACACACTAGAAAACAAGGCCGATACAATGGCACATTCTGTTTGTTCCTAGTATTTCAACTAGGAGGAGATATCATCCAAGATAACGATTCGACACAAAGTAATTCATAGGAATCGCTTCCTTGGATTGTGTCCTTGGCACCCAGTCACTTTTGTCTGAGCTAACACTTGTGGCTTAGATCA
Source organism: Penium margaritaceum (assembly GCA_023375785.1). Classification (NCBI taxonomy): domain Eukaryota; kingdom Viridiplantae; phylum Streptophyta; class Zygnematophyceae; order Desmidiales; family Peniaceae; genus Penium; species Penium margaritaceum. The sequence continues at coordinate 503,937 of SZWC01000063.1, forward strand.
ACCAAGGCTTCTCTAGTGTTTGTATTTGGTAGATAACTTTGTAAGGAGTCTGAAAGTTGAATTTATAATCAAGTATAAGTAACTAATTACAGTCCTACAGTTAGCCTCTAGTCTAGGTGTACATTGGCTCCTTGGATGAGCCACTTTTGGAGCAATCTTGATTGCACCATTCCCCTTGCCTACATGGCACTCTTTGTGATTGTAAAGTGGCACCAGTCACCAAGAAGGACCTTGGATTGTTATGTAATGTAGCTCAAAACCTTTCTGTCCCCCTTTGGGTCACAAAGAAAATTACTCACTAGGACGGGATATGACCCAGTGGCCTCTTATTCCGGAGACTCTCTAGAACGTTTAATCCTCAAGGAGTTGTCCTAGGTAGTGTTTACTGGCCATAGTATCTACTTTAGACCAAGGAGACTTGCTCTAAAGGAGCAGTGCATACCTTGCCTATTTGTCTTGTGCCTGTCCAACGTTTGGCTATGGACAAGTGAGATATCTGATTAATAAACTCTCCCTTGCACCTTTGTCAATTTCATATGAGATGTCTTCTCTATTGAGCTGTCTTGGATTTTAGCCTTCATCTACAATATTCACCATACTCGTCCCTCGGGTACCTGCCGAATGCAATTTGCTTTCAAGCATCTTGTTCATGCAATCTACAAGCATCTTCTTAGTATCTACGTATTCCAGGCTAACAATATTCTTTGCAACCAGGTCACATGAGTAGTGGTACCCGATATTGATATCCTTGGTTTGCCAGAGATGATGTCATACTGTTCCATTTTCATGGCACTCTTGTTGTCCATCCAAACTACTATTGCTTCTGTCTGTGGCACCTTTATTAGAGTAAACAAGCTGCATAGCCACTTTGTCTTCTTACATGCTTCTAACAGCGTAATGTACTACTCTTTAGTGGTAGAGAAGGAGAGAGTCCTACTTTATGCTTACCCAAGAGACTGCACCACCATGTAAGAGGCACACAAAGTCCAATGTAGACTTTTTCTCATTGATTCTCCCTCCCTAGTTGGCATCGGTATAGCACATGAGGCATAGCGAGTTAGATCCTTCTTTGCCTCCAAACCTGAG
>SZWC01000063.1:507339-517984 GCA_023375785.1 Penium margaritaceum
GCTCCAGTTCCACAGGCAAAAGGCATCACCGCAGCACAGGTGGTGGCGGGGAAGACGCCGCAAAAGGGTGCAGCTGATGCGGGTTCTTCTGCAGCTGTACCAGCGACGTATGAGGAGTGGAAGAAGAAGGACAGGCAGGCCTATAGGTTGCTTGTCAACACCATCTCCAACCCGCATCTTCAGTACGTGAGTGACAAGGCTACTGCAAAGGAGGGGTGGGACACATTGTGCAAGAAGTATGAGAGCAAGAATCCTGCATTCCTCATGCTTTTGGAGGAAAAGATGATGGCGCTGAAAATGCAGGGTGGTGAAGGGATGGAGGCGTATCTGGACAGGGCCAAGGAGTTGGTGAAGCAGCTGAGAGCGGCCGGCAACCCTGTGGAAGAGACGCGCTTCATCCTCCTCTTGCTGAGGGGACTCCCAACCAGCTACGACACGGTGCGAGAGACGCTGGAGTGCCAGCCAACTCTCGACCTCGACTTCATCTGCACACACCTGGTGCAGGTGGAATTGCGTCGCAATGCAGCAAAGCGCAATGGCGGCAGCAACAGTGAAGCAGCTTTCATGGCCATGGGCTCACGCAACCAGCAGCAGCAGCAGTCCGGGCAGCAGAGAGGCAAGAAGAAGGGAAAGTGCCACTATTGCCAGAAAGAGGGGCACTACAAGAAAGAGTGCTTCAAGTTCAAGAGGGACCAGAAGGAGCAGCAGCAGCAGCAGCAGCAAAAGCGGCAATCTCCACAGCAACAGCAGCAGCAGTCACAACAATGCCAGCAGCAGCAGCAGCAGCAGAACCAGACTGGCGTGCGCCATATTGGCAACATGAACGTTGCCAAGGAGGTGCGCGACCGCCTCTTCATGGCGAAGTCTGACATGTCGCAGAAGGAAAAGGCGGATCTGGCGTGGTACAAGGACTCGGGGTGTACCAAGAGTCTGACACACCACAAGGAGTGGTTCACGCAGCTGCTCTCCATTCCCCCCCGTCCGATTGCTTTGGGTGATGATCGGGTGGTGTATGCTGAGGGGATTGGGATTGTGGAGATGTGGTTGGAGACCCCGCGTGGCATTGAAGTGGGAGTGTTCCATGGCGTGCTGTATGTGCCTGATGCTGCGTTCAACCTTCTCTCAGTGTCCTCTCTCACAAACACAGGACTGCGCGTCGTTTTTNACGATGATTACGGCTACATCCTCGACAAGGAAACAGGAGAGGAGTTGGCCAAGTCGGTGAAGGAGGGCGACATGTACCGCCTGCTGGGGGCGACTAAGATCCCGCGTGAGCAGAGTCTTGCAGCAGTGGTGCAGGCGACAGATGGCAAGATCTGGCATGCACGCTACGGCCACATCGGCATGCGTGCCTTACAGCAGCTTCAAGCAAAGCAGATGGTGCGTGACCTGCCTACCATCTCTAACTTTGAACAGCAGTTGTGCATCGGATGTTTGGAGGGGAAGCAGCACCGGGAGGCGTTCTCTGGAGCAGGGGAGCGTGCAAAACGGGTGTTGGAGCTGGTCCACACGGACTTGTGCGGACCGATGCAGACCCAGAGCTTTGGAGGCTCTAGGTATTTTCTCACCTTCATTGATGATTTCAGCCGTTACACTGTTGTGTACTTCCTGTGGAAAGGTCGTTGATCTTAGGAGTATCGTAGTAGGATGTACTGACTAGGAAAAAGATCACTTTTATTGTGAGTTTAGGTCCGTGTATACAAGTCATGACCAAATCACAATCCCCATAGGATTGTTGATAATATGACCACTAGGAGTGTACCATGAGAGTATTTCCTTGCTCTCTAGGTCATGTACAATTTGTCAATCTGATTGCTAGGCTGACTTCTTCTCTTGTGGATTTTAGTGTGCGAGACTTNACGCTACGGCCACATCGGCATGCGCGCCTTACAGCAGCTTCAAGCAAAGCAGATGGTGCGTGACCTACCTACCATCTCTAACTTTGAGCAGCAGTTATGCATTGGCTGTTTGGAGGGGAAGCAGCACCGCGAGGCGTTCTCTGGAGCAGGGGAGCGTGCAAAAGGGGTGTTGGAGCTGGTCCACACGGACTTGTGCGGACCGATGCAGACCCAGAGCTTTGGAGGCTCTAGGTATTTTCTCACCTTCATTGATGATTTCAGCCGTTACACTGCTGTGTACTTCCTTTCCTCCAAGGACCAGTGCTTTGACAGGTTCAAGGAGTTCAAGGCCATGATGGACAACCAGACCGGCAAGAAGATCAAGGCGCTGCGCAGCGATCGCGGTGGAGAATACCTAAGCAAGGAGTTCCAGGACTACCTCGCAGCAGCTGGCATCAAGGCGCAGCGTACCGCGCCGTACTCGCCGCAGCAGAACGGCGTAGCAGAACGCGCCAACCGTACCATTGTGGAGTCGGCGCGCTCCATGCTGCACGCGGCTCGGCTGACCTACGACTTCTGGGCTGAAGTTGTCAGCACTGCGGTCTACATCAAGAACCGTAGTCCAACTAAGGCGCTGGAGCAGATGACGCCGTACGAGGCGTGGTTCGGCAAGAAGCCGAGCGTGGGTCATCTTCGCGTGTTTGGCAGCTTGGCGCACATGCACGTGCCAAAGGAGAAGCGGCAAAAGTGGGACGCGAAGAGTGCGCAGATGCTGATGATTGGCTACGACGTGGCAAGCAAGGCGTATCGCCTCTACGAGAGGGATACAGGCCANAAACAGCAGCTGACGAGACAGTGGGAGCAGAAATTCTTCCTGACCCAGTTTCTCCCGATCCTTCCTCTACTGTGACAGTGGGAGAATCACTCTACTCTCCCATGTCTGATGCAGCAGATACAGCAGCTTCATTGGCAGAAGCAGAGGAGGGAGATGTAGCACCACCAGCAGAAGCAGTTATGCCAGTCGCACCGCGTCAGCCGCCTGCTAATGCTCTAGCTCCAGGTCGGAGGTACCCTCTTAGGGTGCGTTACAAGCCTGGTGAGCACGGCCATTTCTGGATGCTGTAGAAACCAGAACAGTTGTACCACTACAAGACCTCGGCCATATTCTTCGCCTACCATTTCAAGCGTCCGCACCCTCCGGTTCTGCGTGATGCTCATCCTGACATAGTATTCTAGCTCCTCCATGTCCGTCATTTTAAATCTGCTGCTTAGCTACTCTTTGTGCTACCGCAAAGCTGCCAGATCTGATTAACATAGGATCAGATTATCCATGTAGAGTATGACAACCTGATAAAGTCCCTTGCTATGCCACACGTACACGCTATGGTCTTACTTGTTGACATAGTGTACCCCTTGCCATGAGTGCCGTTGATCGTACGCCCTGGTTTGACCACAAGAAAGTGGACAAACACCTAATCTGACTTTAGATTTGGATTTGTTGGAGTTTTCTACGTGGGATCAAGCTTTGAATTGCTCGATTTGAGCGAGTATTCAGAAAGTTAGCCTAGCCTGAAAATCGGGTATTGGGCGGGTGGAATCTCGTACCCGTAATGGGTGGCGGGATAATCTACTGCCAGTGATCCGAGTTCATCTCCAATGGGCTCCAAATACACCAACGGCATGAATGAGGCAACCATAAGGACTTCCTTGAATAGGGTGAACTTCTCCTTGACTTCTGGGTGAGGAAAGGCGCTTCGACGGGTCATCGTCGAAGCGCCTCCTGTCACCTAGAGTGCAAGGCTAGGGATGCGACTACCAATGGTTACTTCCATGACCGTAGAAGGGGCTCTACTACTCCGTTTTGGATGTGCTTGGATGCGTTAGAAAGCTTAGATCACAAGCTATACGAATCTGATGTAATTGCACTATGCTAACTAACAAAAGCGTGTTTTGATTCAGATCTACTAAATGCGACGTGTTCTGCCCACTCACATCCGTGATCCTTGTGCTCCACACTCTTCACCAAAGGTGTCCATTGGCTGCCACAAACACTAGTAGAGTGCATCAACAGGAACTAGGCATCCTTGAGGATACCTCCACACCCACTAGAGCCAATAAAGGATTATGGGCCCACGTGTCTGGAAGGACCCTAGTGCTACAACGTTCATGCTACCGCCACGAGCCATGGTATCGGCTGAGCAAGATAGCATTGGCGTCTCGACGTTTGATGGACTTGGCTTCCACTTATGGAGGTGGGAGTTTGAGGTCTTCTTCGATGACAAGGGCCTCCTTGAGCTGGTCAACAGTAAAGAAACGGCCCCTCCGGACATCGCGATGCCGGAGGAAATGGAAGCGTACAAGAAGCACAACAAGAAGGCACTTGTTTTGTTGGTGTATGCGCTTGTTCCAATGCAGCACTCCCTCATTCAAGGATGCACGGAGGCTGCACAGGCCTGGAAGAAACTGTGCACCATCTACTCATCTACCAACCTTGGTAACCAACTCTTCGTCTTCAAGAGGCTCATCACCCTCGGAGCCAATGAAGGCGACGACGTTATGGAGATCCTATAGAAGATTGAGTCCCTTACTGCCCAGTGCGTAATCACCAAATGAAAGGTCGACCCTCAACTGCAAGCCATGATCCTCCTCTCCTCCTTGTCGGACAATTGGAGTCCCATGATCACCGTCATTGGCGGCTGGTTCACCGATGAGCTGACATACGTGAAGGTGGCTGATTACGTCCGCAATGAAAGGATGCGGTGTAGTGGAAAAGAGAGTAGGACAATACCAAGTTCTTCCTATGCCGTCCATCCTCAAGGTAGAGGGGGAGGCAAGAAGGGAAAGGGTGAAAATAAGAGCAGCAAGAAAGGTGACAAGAAGAGAGAGTGCTATAACTGTGGCAAACAGGGCCACTCCGCACGCGACTGCCTCAACAAGAAGTCAGACCAGCTTGAGAAGGGCAAGAAGGACATCCAAGCCATGATGGCTTGGGAGTCTACCGACTTGACGGATCCATGTTGGATCTAGAGGAGAGAGGGATCCTTGGAGCAGCAAGCATGTGGGACTGAGAGGACATCACTTGTGCTGAATAATGGTTATTGAATCACTCAAAATGATGGAGTACATATAGAGCTAGAGCTTGGGCAAGTCAGCCCTCTCACAAGCTACACCACTTAGCCATAGAGGCTAAGGCTCACACACTAGACCATAATCTTACACAAGAGAGGAAAGCAGCCTAGCAATCAGGCTGACCACTCACACACGACCTAGAGAGCTAAGAATGCTCTCATGGCACACTCCTAGTGGTCACATAACCCACAATCCCATGGAGAATCGCCATGTGTCCATGGCTAGCACACAAGGATCCCACCTCACCTAAAAAGTAAGGAGAAGTACTTTTATCCTAGTCCTCACACTCTGACAAGGCAATCCTAAGACCAAGGACCTTTTTGGATATTTCTCCCATTAGGTCTTGACCCTGGACCTCTTGCCTTTTTCTTTTCTCAGGCTAAGGCATGGAGCCGTCACCCATGGTCATCCAGACATCGGCGATCAATGACTCCGGAAACTTCAAAAATCCATATCTCCCAATCCGATCGTTGGATCGGCTTGAAACTTGGACCGTAGATACTTTGCTACCTGATCTTTCCAATGTTGAAGTCGGATTGATGATCGGTGTAGGCATCTGGTAGTTTCATGGAACTTACTCCTTTGGACCTGAAACTGAGCCGAATGGCTCCTTTTCCAACAATCTCCCACTTTGCTGCATTCAGAGTGGGCTGAGTTCACATGCCTTCATGTAGAACTGCTGCTTCTCACGGATCACTAGCTTGGTGCAGAAATCAGCGACCTGCTTGCTGGTTGGAGTGAACTCCAGCTTGATAGCACCCTCTTGTACCATGTTCCTGATGAAGTGGTAGGCTATGTCGATATGTTTGGTGCAAGTATGGTGGTGGGGATTCTTGGCAAGTGCAATTGCGCTCTGGTTGTCGACACACATGGGAACTGGAATAGTTGCACTCCCACTCATCTCCGCCATGAGACGCTGGAGCCAAACGCTGCTTCCTTGGCTCAAAAGCTGAGAGAGACGTACCGAGCTTCTGTACTTGAGGTAGCCACAACCACCTGCCGCTTGCTGTACCAGCTGATGACAACTCCGAACATGAGAAATACATGTCCAAAGATAGACTTGCGGTTCTCAGGATTTGAAGCCCAATCTGCATCTGTGTAGCCGATGATGCTATTATCATTGCCGTTATATGTGATGCCGATGTTGATGGTTCTAGCAACGTAGCGGAAGATCCGTTTCACTCCCTTCTGGTGCTCAGGTCCGGCCTAGTTGTCACCATCAGGTACATAAGACTACCGACGGTACTCTGGTACTTCTGACGCTCAGCAGCATCTGCTTCTCCACTGAAGCTCACGAGGTACTGCTGCGTCTCCAGCGACATGCCGATGGGTTGGGCCTTTGCCATGGCAAACCGCTGCAGGACGTCCTTGATGTAGTGACTCTGCTGCAGCGAGAGAGAATGTGATTTGAGGTCATGCGTGATGTAGATGCCGAGGAAGAATGACGCCTCCCCGAGATCAGACATCTGGAAGCGCTCCTGCACGGCCTCAATGAACTCCTGTAGTGCAGACATACTATTGGAAAGGAGGAGCATGTCATGCACATAGACAATGATGATGAGGATCTCATGCTCATGTTGCCACCGATTCACGCTGTAGTCACACTCGACAACTCAAATCCCATGTACTGTAACGCCGCATCCAACTTCTGGTTCCAAGCACGCGACGCTTGCTTGAGGCCATACAGTGACTTCTGCAGTTTGCAAACCAGGTACTCCTGGCCATCCATGACGAACTCCACCGGCTGCTCCATGTAGATCTCCTCCTCCAAGTCACCGTTCAGGAATACCGTCTTGATATCCATGTGGTGAATCTCAAAGTCCTTAGTTGCTACATAAGAAGGGAGTGTACGCACAGAGGCAAACTTCACAACAGGAGCAAACGTTTTTGTGTAGTCAATGCCTTCATGCTGCAAGGAGCCCTTGGCGACCAGCCTCGCCTTGTATTTTTCCAGATTGCCATCTGCTTCCCGTTTCTTCTTGAATACCCACTAGCACTTGATCACCTTACGTCCAGGTAAACGCTCAGTCAGCTCCTATACGCCGTTGTCCAGCTGTGACTGTATTTCCTGCTGCACGGCTTGTGCCCAATCTGTTGCATCTGGTACAGCCATGGCCTCTTTGTATGATGTTGGCTCATCTCAATCTATTGCAACTGCGATGTTCATCTATTTTGGTTTCTGCAGCATCCAGAACTGGCCGCGCTCACCAGGCTTGTAATGCACCCTGAGAGGGTACCTACGACCTGGTGCTGGAGCGTTAGCGGGTGGCTAGTGCGGTACTATTGGCACAAATGCTACTGCTGGTGGTGCTGCATCTCCTTCCTCTGCTTCTGCTAATGAGGCCGTTGTATCTGCTGCATCAGACATGGGAGAGTGGGATGATTCTCCCACTGTCACAGTGGAGGAAGGATCAGGAGAGACAGGGTGAAGAAAAATGTCTGCTCCTACTGCTTTGTTGGCTGCTGGTTTGTTGCTTATTCACAAACGATGTTGGTACCAATGACGTTGCTTTTGTTGAAGACGACATCCGTGGAGATGATGAGGTGGCCTATATCCCTCCCGTAAAGGTGATAGGCCTTGCTTGCCACATCATAGCCGATCATCAGCATCTGTGGACTCTTCACGTCCTCCTTGTGCTGCTTCTCTTTTGGCACGTACATGTGTACCAAGCTACCAAACACGCGAAGATGACCCACGTTCGGCTTCTTGCCGAACCACACCTCGTACGGCGTCATCTGCTCGAGTGCTTTAGTTGGACTGCGGTTCTTGATGTAGACCGCACTGCTCACGGCTTCGGCCCAGAAGTCGTAGGTCAGCCGAGCCGCGTGACTCAACGATGGTGCGGTTGGCGTATTCTACTACACCGTTCTGTTGCGACGAGTATAGCGTAGTGCGCTGCGCCTTGATGCCAGCTACTGCAAGGTAGAGTTGGAACGCCTTGCTCAGGTACTCTCCACTGCAGTCGCTGCGCAGCGACTTGATCTTCTTGCCAGTCTGGTTCTCCACCATTGCCTTGAACTCCTTGAACCTGTCAAAGCACTGGTCCTTGGAAGCAAGGAAGTACACATCAGTGTAACGGCTGAAATCATCAATGAAGGTCAGAAAATACCTAGAGCCTCCAAAGCTCTAGGTCTGCATCGGGCCACACAAGTTTGTGTGGACCAGCTCCAGCACCTCCTTTGCATGCTCTCCTGCTCCAAACAATGCCTCGCGATGCTGCTTCCCTTCCAAACAGCTGATGCACAACTGTTGCTCAAAATTGGAGATGGTGGGCAAGTCACGCACCATCTGTTTTGTTTCAAGCTGCTGTAAGGTACGCATGCCGATGTGGCCATAACGCGCATGCCAGAACTCGCCATATGTTCCCTGTACCACTACCGCAAGACTCTGCTCACGTGGGATCTTGGTCGCCCCCAGCAGGCGGTACATGTCGCCCTCCTTCACTGACCTAGCCAACTCCTCTCCAGTGTCCTTGTTGAGGATGTAGCCATAGTCATCGTCAAAGACGATGCGTAGTCCTGTGTTGGTGATAGAGGAGACTAAGAGGAGGTTGAGTGAAGCATCAGGTACATACAGCATGCCATGGAACACTCCCACTTCAATGCTACGTGGGATCTCCAACCACATCTCCATAATCCCAATCCCCTCAGCATACTCCACCCGATCATCACCCATAGCGATAGGACGGGGAGAGATGGACAGCAACTGTGTAAACCACTCCTTGTGATGTGTCAGGCTCTTAGTACACCCTGAGTCCTTGTACTATGCAAGATCTGCCTTCTCCATCTACGACATGTCAAACTTCGCCACGAAGAGACGGTCGCGCACCTCCTTGGCCATATTCATGTTGCCAAAATAGCACAAACTAGCCTGGTTTTGATGCTGCTGTTGACGTTTTTGTGATTGCTGCTACTTGTACTGTGAAGACTACTACTTTTGCTGCTGCTGTTGCTGCTCCTTTTGGTCCCTCTTGAGCTCGAAATACTCCTTTTTGTAGCATTCCCCTTTCTGGTAGTAGTGGCATTTGGCTTCCTTTCTGCCTCTCAGCTGCCCAGACTGCTGCTGCTGCTACTAGTTGCATGAGCTCGTGGCAACAAAAGGTGCTTCACTACTACCACCACCATTGCGCTTTGCTGTATTGCGACGCAATTCCACCTGTACCAGGTGTGTGTAGATGAAGTCGAGGTCGAAAGTTAGCTGGCACTCTAGCGTCTCTTGTACCGTCTTATAGCTGGTTGGGATTCCCCTCAGCAAGAGGATGAAGCGCGTCTCTTCCATAGGGTTGCAGGCTGCTCTCAGCTGCTTCGCCAGCTCCTTTGCCCTGTCCAGGTACACCTCCATCCCTTCACCACCCTGTATTTTCAACGCCATCATCTTCTCCTCCAAAAGCATGAGGAGAAATGTAGGATCCTTGCTCTCATACTTCTTGCACAATGTGTCCCATTCCTCCTTTGTAGTAGCCTTGTCACTCACGTACTGAAGATGCGGGTTGGAGATGGTGTTGACAAGCAACCTAAAGGCCTGCCTGTCCTTCTTCTACTCCTCATATACCGCTACTACAGTTGTAGATGAACTTGCATCTCCTGTACGTTTCTGCGGCGTCTTCCCCGCCACCACCTGCACTACGGTGATGCCTTTTGCCTGTGGAGGCAGAGAGTGCTCATCACCGCTCACCACCTCCCACAAGCCCCTCTCCTCCAAAAGGAGGCGGGTATGGATCTTCAAAAACGTGAAGTTGGTACGTCCTTTGAGCCTCTCCAAAGGCTGGGCTACTGTCACTATGCCTGCTACTGCCCTTTTGAGCCCCGGTGATGCTCAACGCTGCCCTTGGGTGGCAGCGCTACCCCTATTTCTGCTACAACCTCTGCCAGAAATCTATCTAACAGAAAATGGACTGTAGATGCCAACACACTGGGAATTGGAAAACACTGAGTCCACCACTGGAAAATTCAGCTCAAACATTTCAAACCGATGCACAAAACAGGGTCCTCAACTGGGGATTTTGAAAGATACACCCTCTTGAAAACAGAGTATGCTTTTGCTCCTAGTCCAACTCAGACGAGCAAGCTTGTAAACGGCATTTCTCCAAATCGAATAAATGGAATGCAAAACGTTTTGCACCAATGGAAAGCTTAGGAAAAATACTACAATTCACATGTGCCACGTTTTAAATTTGACAAAGAAACAAGAGAGGTATTGTGAACCGAAGGGCGCCCGGCGTGACGGTCACATGCCGAGCCCTTGGGATAAACCTCCCACCCTCGACCCCTTGGTGTGTGGGCCAACTCTTGAGATGTCGTACGACCCTCTCCTAGCAGCAAGACCGCTGCTAGTGACCGAGGCTCTCGCCGTACGACTCTCCCGATGGCGTTTACACCAAGGTGCGCTGCGGAAGACTTGTAGGATCGAATGGACGTGTGTAAGGCAATACTTGGAACACAAGGAGAGTTGGGCAAGGAATGAATCCTTAGACTTGATAGATCAGTACAAGGCAATGTACAGAGTCTCTGGGTAAGATTGGCATGCCTAGAACACCCCTAGGCTTCCTTATGTACCAGCTCCTATGAGCCAGCCGAAAGCTACTCAGCGCTCCGAGGCCCTCTGTCGAGGCGCACTCATGCAAATTACACATGCATCATGTAGTACGCATCACGCGCTTTCCAACGCACCAAAGAAC
>SZWC01000063.1:527290-542158 GCA_023375785.1 Penium margaritaceum
GACATCCCTGGAGATAATGACGTGGCCTGTATCCCTCTCATAGAGGCGATAGGCCTTGCTTGCCACGTCGTAGCCAATCATCAGCATCTGCGCACTCTTTGCGTCCCATTTCGGCCGCTTCTCCTTGGGCACGTGCATGTGCGCCAGGCTGCCAAATGCTCAGAGATGACCCACACTCGGCTTCTTGCCGAACCACGCCTCGTACGGTGTCATCTGCTCCAGCGCCTTGGTGGGACTGCGATTCTTGATGTAGACCGCAGTGCTCACGGCTTCGGCCCAGAAGTCGTAGGTCAGCCGCGCTGCGTGCAGCATGGAGCACGCCGACTCAATGAGTGTGCGGTTGGCGCGTTCTGCTACACCATNCAGTGTAACGGCTGAAATCATCAATGAAGGTCAGGAAATACCTAGAACCTCCAAAGCTCTGGGTCTGCATCGGTCCACACAGGTCCGTGTGGACCAGCTCCAACACCTCCTTCGCACGCTCCCCTGCTCCAGAGAACGCCTCCCGGTGCTGCTTCCCCTCCAAACATCCGATGCACAACTGCTGTTCAAAGTTATAGATGGTAGGCAGGTCACGCACCATCTGCTTTGCTTGAAGCTGCTGCAAGGCGCGCATGCCGATGTGGCCGTAGCGTGCATGCCAGATCTCACCATCTGTCGCCTGCACCACTGCTCCAAGACTCTGCTCACGCGGCATCTTGGTTGCCCCCAGCAGGCGGTACATGTCGCCCTCCTTCACCGACCTGGCCAACTCCTCTCCTGTATCCTTGTTGAGGATGTAGCCATAGTCATCATCGAAGACGACGCGCAGTCCTGTGTTTGTAAGAGAGGAGACTGAGAGGAGGTTGAATGCAGCATTAGGTACATACAGCACGCCATGGAACACTCCCACTTCAATGCCACGCGGGGTCTCCAACCACATCTCCACAATCCCAATCCCTTCAGCCTACACCACCTGATCATCACCCAAAGCGATAGGACGGGGAGGGATGGACAGCAACTGCGTAAACCACTCCCTATGGTGCCTCATACTCTTGGTACACCCAGAGTCTTTGTACCACGCCAGATCCGCCTTCTCCTCCTGCGACATCTCAGACTTCGCCATGAAGAGGCGGTCGTGCACCTCCTTGGCCATGTTCATGTTGCCAAAATGGCGCACGCTGGTCTGGTTGCGTGAGCCCATCGCCATGAAAGCTGCTTCACTGCTGCTGTTGCCGCCATTGCGTTTTACGGCATTGCGACGCAGTTCCACCTGCACCAGGTGTGTGCAGATGAAGTCGAGGTCGAGAGTTGGTTGGCACTCCAGCGTCTCTCGCACCGTGTCGTAGCTGGTTGGGAGTCCCCTCAGCAAGAGGAGGATGAAGCGCGTCTCTTCCACAGGGTTACCGGCTGCTCTCAGCTGCTTCGCCAGCTCCTTTGCCCTGTCCAGGTATGCCTCCATCCCTTCACCACCCTGCATTTTCAGCGCCATCATCTTTTCCTCCAAAAGCATGAGGAATGCAGGATCCTTGTTCTCATACTTCTTGCACAACGTATCCCACCCCTCCTTTGCAGTAGCCTTGTCACTCACGTACTGAAGATGCGGGTTGGAGATGGTGTTGACAAGCAACCTATAGGCCTGCCTGTCCTTCTTCTTCCACTCCTCATACGTCGCTGGTACAGCTGCAGAAGAACCCGCATCAGCTGCACCCTTTTGCGGCGTCTTCCCCGCCACCACCTGCGCTGCGGTGATGCCTTTTGCCTGTGGAACTGGAGCCGGCTCGTCGCCGCTCACCACCTCCCACAAGCCCCTCTCCTCCAAAAGGAGGCGGGTACGGATCTTCCAAAACGTGAAGTTGGCGCGTCCCTCCAGCCTCTCCAAAGGCTGGGCTGCTGTCACAACGCCAGCTGCTGCCATTTTGAGCCTTGGTGATGCCCAGCGCTGCCCTTGGATGGCGGCGCTACCCCTGCTACTGCTGCTCCTTCTGCCAGAAATCTATCTGACAGAAAATGGACTGTAGATGCCAGCAGACTGGGAATTTTAAAAAACTAAGCCCACCACTGGAACATTCAGCTCAAAACCTTTCAGATCGACCCATAAAACAGGGTCATCAACTGGGGATTTCAAAAGATATGCCCTCTTGAAAACAGGATATGCTTCTGCTCCTACTCCAACTCAGGCTAGCCAGCTTGTAAACGGCGTTTCTCCCAAACGAATCGATGGAATGCAAATATTTTTGCACCAATGCAAAGCTTAGGAAAAATACTACAATTCGCATGTGCCACTTTTTAAATTTGACAAAGAAACAAGAGAGTTATGGTCATCACAAGGCGACAGTCTTACTCATAGAGAAGAGTGTAGCCCTGGCCGACCTCGTTTTGCGCATAACTCTCAATCCGATTGTTGGATCTTCGCCATCTTGGGCTCGTTGGAAAGCTTGTCTTCTGAACTTGAAGATCCAGTGGTTGATCGTCAAATTTTGTGACGGTTTCACACCAACCCGTCACTCTCAAAGTAACGGCCTGTGCTGGCTAAAAGTGGCAGAACTTGGCTCTGATACCAAATATTGGATCTGGAGGAGAGAGGGAGTCTTGGAGCAGCGAGCATGTGGGACTGAAAGGACATCACTTATGCTGAAGAATGGTTGTTGAATCACTCAAAATGATGGAGTACATATAGAGCTAGTACTTGGGCAAGTCAGCCCTCTCACAAGCCACACCACTTAGCCATGGAGGCTAAGGCTCACACACTAGAGTCCACAATCTCACAGAAGGGAGGAAATCAGCCTAACAATGAGGCTGACCAGTCACACACGACCTAGAGAGCTAGAGAATGCTCTCATGGCACACTCCTAGTGGTCACATCACCCACAAACCCATGGAGAATTGCCATGTGTCTATGGCTAGCACACAAGGATCTCACCTCACCTAAAAAGTAAGGAGAGGTACCTTTACCCTAGTCAGCACACTCTGACAAGGCAATCCTAAGACCAAGGACCTTTTTGGATATTTCTCCCATCAGGTCTTGACCCTGGACCTCTTGCCTTTTTTCTTTTCTCAGGCTAAGGCATGGAGCCATCACCCATGGCCACCCAGACATCGACGGTCCATGACCCCCGAAACTTCGAAAATTGATATCTCCCAATCCGACAGTTGGATCGGCCTGAAACTTGGACCGTAGATAATTTGCCACCTGATCTTTGCAATGATGAAGATGGATCGACCATCAGAGCAGGCATCTGGAAGTTTCCTGGAACTTGCTCCTGTGGACCTGAAATTGAGCCGGATGGCTCCTTTCCCAACAAACTGAGCCCTCTCACAAGCCACACCACTTAGCCATGGAGGCTAAGGCTCATACACTATAGTCCATAATCTCACAAAAGAGAGGAAATCAGCCTAGCAATCAGGCTAACCACTCACACACGACCTAGAAAGCTTGAAAAAACTCTCATGGCACAATCCTACAGGTCACATAACCCACAATCCCATGGAGAATCGCCATGTATCCATGGTTAGTACACAAGGATCTCACCTCACCTAAAAAGTAAGGAGAGGTACTTTTATCCTAGTCCTCATACTCTGACAAGGCAATCCTAAGACCAAGGACTTTTTTGGATATTTCTCCCATTAGGTCTTGACCCTGGACCTCTTGCCTTTTTCTTTTCTCAGGCTAAGGCATGGAGGCGTCACCCATGGTCATCCAGACATCGGCGATCAATGACTCTGAAAACTTCGAAAATCCATATTTCCTAATCAGATTGTTGGATCGGCTTGAAACTTGGACCGTAGAAAATTTGCTACCTGATCTTTCCAATGCCGAAGTCGGATTGATGATCGGAGTAGGCATCTGGTCGTTTCCTGGAACTTGCTCCTTTGGACCTGAAACTGAGCCGAATGGCTCCTTTTCCAACCATCTCCCACTTTGCGGCATTCAGAGTGGGCTGAGTCCATATGCCTTCATGTAGAACTGTTGCTTCTCACGGATCACTGGCTTGGTGCAGAAATCAGTGACCTGCTTACTGGTTGGAGTGAACTCTAGCTTGATAGCACCCTCATGTACCATGTTCCTGATGAAGTGGTAGGTGATGTCGATATGTTTGGTGCGAGTATGGTGCTGGGGATTCTTGGCGAGTGTAATTGCGCTCTGGTTGTCGACGCGCATGGGAACTGGAATAGTTGCACTCCCACTCATCTCCGCCATGAGACGCTAGAGCCAAACGCTGCTTCCTTGGCTCAAAAGCTGAGAGAGACGTACTGAGCTTCTGTACTTGAGGTAGCCACGACCACCTGCCGCTTGCTGTACCAGCTGATGGCAACTCCGAACATGAAAAATACATATCCAAAGATAGACTTGTGGTTCTTAGGGTTTGAAGCCCAATCTGCATCTGTGTAACCGATGATGCTATTGTAGTTGCCGTTGTAGGTGATGTCGATGTTGATGGTTCTAGCAACGTAGCGGAAGATGCGCTTCACTCCCTTCTGATGCTCAGGTACGGCCTGGTTGCCACCATCAGGTACATAAGACTACCGGTACTCTGGTACTTCTGAAGCTCAGCAGCATCTGCTTCTCCACTGAAGCTCACGAGGTACTGCTGCGTCTCCAGCGACATGCCGATAAGTTGGGCCTTTGCCATGCCGAACCACTGCAGGACGTCCTTGATGTAGCGACTCTGCTGCAGCGAGAGAGAATGTGATTTGCGGTCACGCGTGATGTAGATGCCGAGGAAGAATGACGCCTCCCCGAGATCAGACATCTGGAAGCGCTCCTGCATGGCCTCAATGAACTCCTGTAGTGCAGACATGCTGTTGGAAAGGACGAGCATTTCATGCACATAGACAATGATGATGAGGATCTCATGGTCATGCTGCCAGCGATTCACGTTGTAGTCACACTCAACAACTCAAATCCCATGTAGTGTAACGGAGCAGCCAACTTCTGGTTCCAAGTACACGACGCTTGCTTGAGGCCATACAGTGACTTCTGCAGCTTGCAAACCAGGTGCTCCTGGCCATCCATGACGAACTTCACCGGCTGCTCCATGTAGATCTCCTCCTCCAAGTCACCGTTCAGGAATACAGTCTTGATATCCATGTGGTGAATCTCAAAGTCCTTAGTTGCTACATAAGAAAGGAGCGTGCGCACAGAGGTAAACTTCGCAACAGGAGCAAACGTTTTCGTGTAGTCAATGCCTTCATGCTGCAAGTAGCCCTTGGCAACCAGCCTCGCCTTGTACTTTTCCAGATTGCCATCTGCTTCCCGTTTCTTCTTGAACACCCACTAACACTTGATCACCTTATTTCCAGGTGGATGCTCAGTCAGCTCCTATGCGCCGTTGTCCAGCTGTGACTATATTTCCTGCTGTACGGCTTGTGCCCAATATGTTGCATCTGGTATAGCCATGGCCTCCTTGTATGATGTTGGCTCATCTGAATCTATAGCAACTGCGATGTTCATCTGTTCTGGTTTCTGCAGCATCCAGAAATGGCCGCGCTCACCAGGCTTGTAATGCACCCCGAGAGGGTACCTACGACCTGGTGCTGGAGTGTTAGCGGGTGGCTAGTGCGGTACTACTAGCACAAATGCTACTACTAGTGGTGCTGCATCTCCTTCCTCTGCTTCTGCTGATGAGGCCGTTGTATCTGCTGCATCAGACATAGGAGAGTAGGATGTGTCTCCCACTGTCACAGTGGAGGAAGGATCAGGAGAGACAAGATCAAGAAAAATATCTGCTCCCATTGCTTTGTCAGCTGCTAGTTTGCTGCTTATTCACAGACGATGTTGGTACCAATGACGTTGCTTTTGTTGAAGACGACATCCCTGGAGATGATGAGGTGGCCCATATCCCTCTCGTAGAGGTGATAGGCCTTGCTTGCCACGTCATAGTCGATCATCAGTATCTGTGCACTCTTCGCGTCCTCCTTGTGCCGCTTCTCCTTTGGCACGTACATGTGTACCAAGCTGCCAAACACACGAAGATGACCCACGTTCGGCTTCTTGCCGAACCACGCCTCGTACGGCGTCATCTGCTCGAGTGCCTTAGTTGGACTACGGTTCTTGATGTAGACTGCAGTGCTCACGGCTTCGGCCCAGAAGTCGTAGGTCAGCCGAGCCGCGTGACTCAACGATGGTGTGGTTGGGGCGTTCTACTACACCTTTCTATTGTGACGAGTATAGCGCAGTGCGCTGTGCCTTGATGCCAGCTACTGCGAGGTATTGTTGGAACTCCTTGCTCAGGTACTCTCCACCGCGGTCGCTGCACATCGACTTGATCTTCTTGCTAGTCTGGTTCTCCACCATTGCCTTGAACTCCTTGAACCTCTCAAAGCACTGGTCCTTGGAAGCAAGGAAGTACACAGCAGTGTAACAGCTGAAATCATCAATGAAGGTCAGAAAATACCTAGAGCCAAAGCTCTAGGTCTGCATCGGGCCACACAAGTTCGTGTGGACCAGCTCCAGTACCTCCTTTGCACGCTCTCCTGCTCCAAAGAACGCCTCGCGATGCTGCTTCCCTTCCAAACAGCTGATGCACAACTGTTGCTCAAAGTTGGAGATGGTGGGCAAGTCACGCAACATCTGTTTTGTTTCAAGCTGCTGTAAGGTACGCATGCCGATGTGGCCATAGCGCGCATGCCAGAACTCGACATCTGTTCCTTGTACCAGTGCTGCAAGACTCTGCTTACGTGGGATCTTGGTCGTCCCCAGCAGGCGGTACATGTCGCCATAGTCATCGTCAAAGACGATGCGCAGTCCTGTGTTGGTGATAGAGGAGACTAAGAGGAGGTTGAATGAAGCATCAGGTACATATAGCATGCCATGGAACACTCCCACTTCAATGCTACGTGGGATCTCCAACCACATCTCCATAATCCCAATCTCCTCAGCATACACCACCCGATCATCACCCATAGCGATAGGACGGGGAGGGATGGACAGCAGCTGTGTAAACCACTCCTTGTGATGTGTCAGGCTCTTGGTACATCCTGAGTCCTTGTACTATGCAAGATCTGCCTTCTCCATCTGCGACATGTCAAACTTTGCCACGAAGAGACAGTCGCGCACCTCCTTGGCCACATTCATGTTGCCAAAGTAGCACACACCAGCCTGGTTTTGATGCTGATGTTGACGTTTTTGTGATTGTTGCTACTGGTACTGTGAAAACTGCTACTTTTGCTGCTGCTGTTACTGCTCCTTTTGGTCCCTCTTGAGCTTGAAATACTCCTTTTTGTAGCGTTGCTCTTTCTGGTAATAGTGGCATTTGGCTTCCTTTTTGCCTCTCAGCTGCGTAGACTGCTGCTGCTGCTACTAGTTGCGTGAGCTCGTGGCCACAAAAGGTCCTTCACTACTACCGCCACCATTGCGCTTTGCTACATTGCGACGCAATTCCACCTGTACCAGGTGTGTGTAGATGAAGTCGAGGTCGAAAGTTGGCTGGCACTCTAGCGTCTCTCGTACTGTGTTGTAGCTGGTTGGGAGTCCCCTCCGCAAGAGGATGAAGCGCGTCTCTTCCATAGGGTTGCAGGCTGCTCTCGGCTGCTTCGCCGGCTCCTTTGCCCTGTCCAGGTACACCTCCATCCCTTCACCACCCTGCATTTTCAACGCCATCATCTTCTCCTCCAAAAGCATGAGGAGAAATGTAGGATCCTTGCTCTCATACTTCTTGCACAATGTGTCCCATTCCTCCTTTGTAGTAGCCTTGTCACTCACGCACTTAAGATGCGGGTTGGAGATGGTATTGACAAGCAACCTAAAGGCCTGCCTGTCCTTTTTCTTCCACTCCTCATACACCGCTGCTACAGTTGTAGATGAACTTGCATCTACTACACCTTTTTGCGGCGTCTTCCCCGCCACCACCTGCACTACGGTGATGCCTTTTGCCTGTGGAGGCAGAGCGTGCTCATCACCGCTCACCACCTCCCACAAGCCCCTTTCCTCCAAAAGGAGGCGGGTATGGATCTTAAAAAACGTGAAGTTGGTATGTCCTTTGAGCCTCTCCAAAGGCTGGGCTGCTGTCACTATGCCTGTTGCTGCCGTTTTGAGCCTCGGTGATGCTCAACGCTGCCCTTGGGTGGCGGCGCTACCCCTATTTCTACTACTACCTCTGCCAGACAGAAAATGGACTGTAGATGCCAGCAGACAAGGAATTGGAAAACATTGAGCCCGCCACTAGAAAATTCAGCTCAAAACATTTCAGACCGATGCACAAAACAGGGTCCTCAAGTGGGGATTTTGAAAGATACACCCTCTTGAAAACAGGGTATGCTTCTGCTCCTACTCCAACTCAGACGAGCCAGCTTGTAAACGACATTTCTCCAAATCGAATAAATGGAATGCAAAACGTTTTGCACCAATGGCAATCTTAGGAATAATACTACAATTCACATGTGCCACGTTTTAAATTTGACAAAGAAACAAGAAAGTTATGGTCATCACAAGGCGATAGTCTTACTCATAGAGAACTGGCCGACCTCAGTTTGAGCATAACTCTCAATATGACCATTGGATCTTCAGGATTGTGGGCTCGTTGGAAAGCTTGTCTTGAGAACTAGAAGATCCTGTGGTCGATTGTCAAATGTGGTAAAGGTTTGATCCTAACCTGTCACTTTCAAAGTGACGGCCTGTGCTGGCTGAAACTAGCAGAACTTAGCTCTGATACCAAATGTTCGTTATGGAGGAGAGAGGGAGCTCTGGAACAGGGAGCATTGGGACAAAAAGGGCATCAGTTGTGCTGAAGAATGGTTGTTGACTCACTCAAAATGATGGAGCACATATAGAGCTAGAGCTTGGGTAACTGAGGCCTCTCACAAGCTTCACCACTTAGCCATGGAGGCTAAGGCTCATACACTAGAGTCCATAATCTCACAAAAGTGAGGAAATCAGCCTAGCAATCAGGCTGACCACTCACACACGACCTAGAAAGCAAGAAAATACTCGCATGGCACACTCCTAGTGGTCACATAACCCACAATACCATGGAGAATCACCATGTGTCCATGGCTAGCACATAAGGATCTCGCCTCACCTAAAAAGTAAGGAGTGGTACCTTTATCCTAGTCAGTGCTATTTGACAAGGAAATCCTAAGACCAAGGACCTTTTTGGATATTTCTCCCATCATGTCTTGACCCTGGACCTCTTGCCTTTTTCTTTTCTAAGGCTAAGGCATGGAGCCGTCACCCATGGTCACCGAGACAATCGGCGGTCAATGACCCCAAAAACTTTGAAAATTCATATCTCACAATCGGACCGTTATATCGGCTTGAAACTTGGACCATAGACAATTTGCCACCTGATTTTTCCAATGGTGAATTTGGATTGACGATCGGAGTAGGCATCAGATATTTTCCTGGAACTTGCTCCTCTAGACCTGAAACTCAGCCGGATGCCTCCTTTTCCAACAATCCGGACGTCGCAGTGATTGATTTCCGGATCAGGCCGCCACACGCAATGCCACTGGATGGCATTCGTCAACTACGGCGCCATTGAACGGCCTGTAACAGTCACCAACGGCAAAACAGAGTTGGCCATGGGTGAAGGTAATGTTCGCATCGAGTCAGTGGTGAACAAGAAAACCATTCAGTGTACCATCTATAACATGTTCCATATGCCCAAGATTGGGGCAAACCGGCTGTCAGTGAGTTGCCTTACCGACAAGGGGCTCGAGGTATCAAGAAGGAGGCTATCATTCAAAAAGAGGGTGATAGTGAGGTGATTATACGTAGCAAGAGGGAGGAGGACCTATACCTTCTCCATACCAAGGTTCTTGTCAATACGGTGAGGACCGACGCCGCCAACCTCCTGATGAAGGATGAAGGGGACCTGGACCTGTGGCATCGCCGGTTGTGCCACATCGCTCCCTCAACGGTGAGGAACATGGCGAAGAAGGAAGTGGTGTGAGGTCTTGAGATCAAGAGCCTCGATGTAGCCAAGAATGTCGTGTGCCTTGGAGTCCTTTGTTGTCGGCAAGACAACACGGTAGTCGTTCGATGGCAAAAGAACGCATGTATTAGCGAAGTTGGAGGTGGTCCACACTGATATGTGTGGATCCTTCAAGAGCTCCATTGGGGGCGCTCGCTACTTTGTGACCTTCATTGACGACCACAGGCGCAAGCTCTACCTCTACATCATCAAGAGGAAGAGCGATGTCTTGTTGTATATGCAGGAGTTTATGGCGGCTGTCGAGCGGCAAATAGAGTTGAAGGTGAAGGCATTCCAGAGTGACAATGGTGGCGAGTACGAGGGCTGCTCGGCATGGATGAAGATCTCATGGCAGAAAACTACACCACACTCTCCGTAGTGGAATGACATCGCGAAGAGGACGAACCGCACCATTCTGAACATGGTCCGGTCCATGTTGAGCGATGCTGGCCTCGTGCAGCAGTACTTGGGCGAGGTGGCACCGACAGTGGCGTACATCATGAACCTGACGCCGACAAAGCCGCTAAAATATGCGGAGTCCAAGGTATGGAAGACGCCACAAGAAGTGTGGAGCGAGAGGAAGCCAACTGTGGCACACCTCCGTACGTTTGGATGTGTTACACATGCTATTGTGCAGGCAAGGGAGGGGTGGGGCAAGCTAGTCCCGCGGACTCGCCGGTGCATCTTTGTCATATACGAGAGCGGGAGCAAGACGTATAGGCTCTTCGACCTACGGAGGCAGCAAATCGTGAAGAGTCACGATATCACGTTCGACAAGGACAACAATTGGACAAACAAGGATGCCGGTCTCCCCTGGGGGGAAGTGGCTGCCAGTCCTTGAGAGGGAGACGGCGAAGGACGCAAAAGAGGGTGACGTCCTATCGGCTTCAGCCGACGAGAACCATCCGAGTAATATGGGAGTGGCTGATTTGCATTCAGTCGAGTTGGACAATGAGTCCAGAGCGCTGGCAGTAGTGGAGCTAAACGAAGAGTTGGGGAGTGAGCCTGCATCTCCATGGTCTTGGAGAGAGGGGGAGCACGCCAACAGTGCCAGTGGCACCGCGAGCGGGCAGCAACAGTAGCAGCAACGGCAGCAGCAGCAACAGCAGCCTCAGCAACAGCAACCCCGGAGAAGCGGACGCGCAAAGAGGATGGCAAAGAGATATGATGCCGTAGAGGGCATCTGGACTGGGCTCGCTTGACCGTTTGTTGCGTAACAAGAGCCACAGACCTTCAAGGAGGTATTCTAGCGGAAGGATGGGGCTGAGTGGGAAGGACCTATAAAATCTGAGCTCGCCTTCCATGAAGAGAATGGCACTAGGCAGCTGATAGATAGGCCGGAGGGTGCAAAAATCATTGGCTCCAAGTGGATCTTCAAGAAAAAGCTCACTAAGGAGGGGAAGGTGGAGCGGTACAAGGCACGGCTGGTCGCGAAGGGGTACGCCCAGCAGAAGGGTGAACACTACAATGAAACCTTTGCGCCGGTGGCAAAGTTCGCCTCCATTCGCTCCATCCTCTCGGTGACGGCGGCGCGCGACTACGAAGTCCACCAAATGGACGTGAAAACTGCATTCCTCAATGGTGACGTGGACAAGGAGGTCTACATGGAGGTACTGGAGGGGGTGGACGTGCCGCTAGGGAAGGTGTGGTGGCTTCGCAAGGCGCTCTACGGGCTGAAGTGAGCGCAACTCATGTGGTATGTGAAAATGGACGGCTTCATGGACGAGCTCGGCTTCAAGCGCTGCGAGGCGGATCACAGCGTGTACGTGCGAAAGTAGTCAGGATTGTACCAGATCATGGTACTTTACGTGGATGATCTCATCCTCGTATCATCGGACATGGAGGAGTTGGTGAACCTGAAGCGGCAGCTAGGCGGTCAATTCAAATGACCGACATGCACGAGCTCGAGTACTACATCAGCGTCACCATCAAGAGGAACCGTAAGGCAGACATGCTCGAGATGGGGCAGGTAAAGTACGTGCAAGAGGTACTCCGCCGCTACAACATGGAGGAGTGCAACCCCGTCGGCACACCCATGACCACCACATGTGAGCTGAGCTTGAGCATGGGCCCGAGCACGGACGAGGAGAAGGAGGAGATCGCAGGTGTGCCATACCTGTCCGCAGTGGGGAGTATCATGTTCGCCATAGTGGTGACGCGGCCCAACATAGCCTTCGCGGAGGGCCAAGTGAGCCGCTTCGCGGGGGGCCAAGTGAGCCAAGCGGCGAAGCGGATCCTCTGATATCTCAAGGCAACAAAACAGTCACGACTCGTGTTTGGAGGGGGAGCACGTGACGACTCCCTCGAGTTGGTCGGCTACTCTAGTGCCGACTGGGCTGGTGATGTGGATGAAAAAAAATCAACGTTAGGATACGTGTTTGTGCTTGGTGGTGCAGCGATTTCATGGACAAGCAGGAAGCAGGACTGTGTAGTGTTGTCCAGTACCGAAGTGGAGTATATCGTGCTCACGGAAGCCGCAAAGGAGGCGGTGTGGTTGCGGCGGCTGCTAAAGGAGATCGGCGTACCACAAAGGACGCCGACGGTACTCAATGTGGATAACATGAATGCCATCAGCCTAACCCAGAATCCGGTGCTGCACAAGAGGACCAAGCACATCAAGATCCGGCATCACTATTTGCGAGACTTGGTGGCAAAGGGAGATGCAGCTATCGTGCATTCTGGCACCGAGTGCATGCTCGCTGACGTCATGACCAAGGCACAGCCCAAGGATAGGGACGACGCATGTTGCATGGAGCTCGATCTATGCTATGAGGTTTAAAATACTACAGGTTCCAATGACAGGACATCAAGGCCGCGGTGCAATGGGGAGATTGTTGACATGGTATGCCCCTTGTCATGAGTACTGTTGATCGTATACCCTAGTTCGACCACTGGGGAGTGATCGAACGCCCAATCTGATTTAGATTTGGATTGCTTGGATTTTTCCATGCAGGATCGAGCTTTGAATCGCTCGATTTGAGTGAGTATTTGGAAAGTTAGCTTAGTCCAAAAATTGGGTATTTGGTGGGTGGAATCTGGTACCCGCCATATGTGGCGGGATAATCCACCTCCAGTGATCCGAGTTCGTCTCCAAAGGACTCCAAATGTACCAAGGACATGAATGAGGTAACCATAAGGACCTCCTTGATGATGATGAACTTCTCCTTGACTTCTGGGCGAGGAAAGGCGCTTCAATGGGTCATCGTCGAAGTGCCTCCCGTCGCCTAGAGTGCAAGGCTTAGGTGGGCGGCTCTACCAAGGGTTACTTCGATGGCCGTAGCAGGGGCTCTACTGTTTCATTTTGGGGGTTGCTTGGATACGTTGGAAAGCTTAGATCACACGCTATAAGGATCTGATGTAATCTCACTATGCTAAGTAATAAAAATGTGTTTCAATTCAGATCTACTGAATGCGACGTGTTCTATCCACTCACATCCGTATTGGAAAGGGAGCCATCCGGCTCAATTTCAGGTCCACAGGAGAAAGTTCCAGGAAAGTACCAGATGCCTGCTCCGATCGCCAATCCGACCTCACCATTGGAAAGATCATGTGGCAAAATGTCTACGGTCCAAGTTTGAGGCCGATCCAACGGTCGGATTTGGAGATATGAATTTTCGAAGTTTCGGGGGTCATGGACCGTCGATGTCTGGGTGGGCATGGGTGATGGCTCCATGCCTTAGCCTGAGAAAAGAAAAAGGCAAGAGGTCCAGGGTCAAGACCTGATGGGAGAAATATCCAAAAAGGTCCTTGGTCTTAGGATTGCCTTGTCAGAGTGTACTGACTAGGATAAAGTTACCTCTCCTTACTTTTTAGGTGAGGTGAGATCCTTGTGTGCTAGCCATGGACACATGGCGATTCTCCAAGGGTTTGTGGGTTATGTGACCACTAGGAGTGTGCCATGAGAGCATTCTCTAGCTCTCTAGGTCGTGTGTGAGTGGTCAGCCTGATTGCTAGGCTGATTTCCTCCCTTGTGTGAGATTATGGATTCTAGTGTGTGAGCCTTAGCCTCCATGGCTAAGTGGTGTGGCTTGTGAGAGGGCTGACTTGCCCAAGCTCTAGCTCTATATGTACTCCATCATTTTGAGTGATTGAACAACAATTCTTCAGCACAAGTGATGTCCTTCCAATCACACATGCTCGCTGCTCCAAGGCTCCCTCTCTCCTCCATTTCCAACATTTGGTATCAGAGCCAAGTTCTGCCACTCTTAGCCAGCACAGGCCGTCACTTTGAGAGTGACGGGTTGGGGTGGAACCTTCACGAAATTTGACGATCGACCACTGGATCTCCAAGTTCAGAAGACAAGCTTTCCAACGAGCCGAAGATCGCGAAGATCGAACAGTCGGATTGAGAGTTATGCTCAAAACGAGGTCGGCCAGGGCTACACTCTTCTCTATGAGTAAGACTGTCGACTTGTGATGACCATAACTCTCTCGTTTCTGTGTCAAATTTAAAAAGTGGCACATGCGAATTGTAGTATATTTACTAAGCTTTCCATTGGTGCAAAAATATTTGCATTCCATTGATTCGTTTGGGAGAAACGCCGTTTACAAGCTGGCCTGCCTGAGTTGGAGTAGGAGCAGAAGCATACCCTGTTTTCAAGAGGGCATATCTTTTGAAATCCCCTGTTGATGACCCTGTTTTATGGGTCGATCTGAAAGGTTTTGAGCTGAATTTTCCAGTGGTGGGCTCAATTTTTTAAAATTCCCAGTATTCTGGCATCTACAGTCCATTTTCTGTCAGACAGATTTCTGGCAGAAGCAGCAGCAGAAGCAGGGGTAGCGCCGCCATCCAAGGGCAGCGCTGAGCATCACCAAGGCTCAAAATGGCAGCAGCTGGCGTTGTGACAGCAGCCCAGCCTTTGGAGAGGCTGGAGGGACGCGCCAACTTCACGTTTTGGAAGATCCGTACCCGCCTCCTTTTGGAGGAGAGGGGCTTGTGGGAGGTGGTGAGCGGCGACGAGCCGGCTCCAGTTCC
>SZWC01000063.1:561495-584201 GCA_023375785.1 Penium margaritaceum
TGAGTGGTCAGCCTGATTGCTAGGCTGATTTCCTCCCTTGTGTGAGATTATGGATTCTAGTGTGTGAGCCTTAGCCTCCATGGCTAAGTGGTGTGGCTTGTGAGAGGGCTGACTTGCCCAAGCTCTAGCTCTATATGTACTCCATCATTTTGAGTGATTGAACAACCATTCTTCAGCACAAGTGATGCCCTTTCAGTCCCACATGCTCGCTGCTCCAAGGCTCCCTCTCTCCTCCGGATCCAACACTTGTTAGGCAACAACCATTTGTCCTTGACTCGGGCACCAACGACCACTCATAAAAAATGATGGAAATTTCTCCATGGCTAAAACTAACATGCGTATCAAGTGTGTAAACAGCACCGTCGTCCAAGCCATGGGTCAAGGGGAGAAGGTGATAATGTTCAAGGTGAACGGTGCAGAGAAGGCAGTCAACCTTTGAAAGTGATGTACATGCCCTCGTTCGAAGCCAACTTGCTCTCAAACTCATAAATCACCAACAATAACATAAGACTGGTGTTCACCGACAAGGAAGCCGTGGATGTAAAAACCAAGGACATCTTGATTTTGTACACCAACGAGGACCTCATGATTCAAGTTTCAAGATTCGAGGGCCTCTTTGTGCTTCAAACCAAAGTCACCTAGGCGTCGAATGAGGGAATCACATGTGCCGCCAAGACAATAACACCGGAGCAAAGGATGCACCACCGGCAACTGTTGTGACCACCACACCAACCAAGGACGAAGACGCTAAATTGTGGCATTGGCAATTCAATGACTTGGCAAATAGCACGTTGCANGGAAGGGTGCACTAGGAAGCATGGCAAAGGGTTTTACACTGTATGAACCATGCCTCCAAGAAAATGGAAATAAGAAGACATCTAGGAGAGGAGGTCAACAAGTACATCATGTCTGAGAAGTGATACACAGTGACGTTTGAGGATCCGTCCGCATAACGTTTAATGGAGGAAGCAAGTAGTTCTTAATGACCATATTGGCAAATGATGGATCTACATTCTCAAAACAAAGGGATATGTCAACGATAAGCTCATTGTGTTTGTCGCCATGGCAGGCCGGCAAACTACGAAGAATTAAGTGACAATCGAAAGTCAGAACAGGGATGAGTACGAGGCATGCAAGCACTGGCTCAAGCATTATGGGACATACCACAAGATAACCACCCCTTGTAACCCCCAAAAAAACAGTGGGGCCGAGAGGATTAACGAGAAACCATGCTTGGTATGGTGCAAAACATGCTATTTGACATGAAGCCTCACCTTGGTTTTAGGCCGAAATTGAAACAACAGCCTGCTATCTCTTGAACCTCACACCAACAACTACAGAAGCGCGGAAAGGAGCAAGACAAACAGGTGAAAATTCCACACAAAGCATGGTCTGGACAGAAATTCAAGGCATTTTATCTCAAGGTGTTTGGGTCAACAAGAGTAGTGAAGATCAAGGTAGGATAGAGTGGACGCAAGCTCCATGTAGGTTCCAAGAACTACGTCATGGTTGTGTATAACATGGCATACAAAGCATATAAGTTTTACGACGAGGAAGGAGGCAAGGTCCTCAGGAGCTGCAACATTGTGTTTGACAAACCCACCCTTGGAAAAGGAGAGGTAATGGACCTGATCATCGCTCCCAAAGCAAGAGAGTGAATAGTGTTGCTTAAGTGTGGGACCAAGTTCCCAAGAACTGGCTCGCTTTCCCAACACGTGGTGAGAATGTGAGAGTAGGTCCTCAGGATGAGGAGCATTTCTCATGGAGGTAATCAATGTGCTTGATGCACGAAGCATGTGGGACTGGAAGGGCATCACCTGTACTCAAGAATGGTTGTTGAATTATTCAAAATGATAGAGTACATACACAGGTAGAGTTTGGGCAAGTCAGCCCTCTCACAGGCCACACCACTTAGCCATGGAGGCTAAGGCTCACACACTAGAGTCCATAATCGTACAGAAGAAAGGAAATCAGCCTAGCAATCAGGCTGACCAGTGACACACAACCTAGAGAGCTAGAAATGCTCTCATGGCACACTTTTAGTGGTCACATAACCCACAATCCAATGGAGAATCGCCATGTGTCCATGGCTAGCAGACAAGGATCTCACGTAACCTAAAAACTAAGGAGAGGTGTCTTTTTTTGGGTCAGCCCACTCAAGCAAGGCAACCCAAGAATCTAGGACCTTTTTGGATATTTCTCCCATCAAATATTGACCCTAGACCTCTTGCCTTTTCCTTTTCTCAAGCTAAGGTATGGAGCCATCGCCCATGGTCACCCAGATATGGGTGGTCGATGACCTTATAAACTTCAAACTTTCACATCTCCCAATACGACTGTTGAATCGGCCTCAAACTTGGACCGTAGACATTTTGCCACCAGATATTTCTAATGGAGAAGTTGGATTGACAAGCAGAAGAGGCATCTAGTATTTTCTAGAACTTACTCTTGTCAATCTCAAACTGAGCCAGATGGCTCCTTTTCCTACAGTAAGTCCCCTATGCCTGGTCCAGATAAACAAGGCATACACTGCCCATTTGGAGCAAATCCCCTTGGTCTAATCAGGATGTATGGCCAGCAAACATTACGTAGGACAATTCCTTGTGGCTTAGACGTTCCATAGTCAATCTCTGGAGCAAGAGCTCACAGGGTCAAATCCCAGCCCAGTGACCACGTTTCTTTGTGAATAAAAGGGTGACAGGAATGCTGTAAGAGGCATCTTAGCGTATTCCAAGGTCCTTTTTGGTCGCTCGCACCACTTGGCGGTCATAGAAAGCGCCATGTAGGCAACGAGGATGGTGGAATCTATATTGCCCCCAAAGTGGCTCATCCAAGGAGCCACTACGCATCTAGGCTAGAGGCTGGATCTAGGACTATAAGTACCTCTCACGTGCCCGTCATCCAGTACAATTTGTACCTTTGATACTCCTAACAGAACTGTCCACCACAGGCAGCCACTGCAAAAACATTGGTTGGTCTAAGCCCAAGAAGTTAGCTCCTTGCGCGAAAGTGAGAAGGTGCTGAGGACATAGTGCAAGGAAGTTATTCTAAAGAACTGCTTAATGTGGAACATTGGGTATGAGGGTGATATCATCTCTTGGTTGTAATACCAAGAGTGGTCTTTGGGAACCATTGTGTCGGAACCCGTTTTCTAGATCATCGCCGCAGGCAGGTTGAAAAAGAGTTATTGGCTCACTCTGACTAGTTGTACGGTACACTTCAGCGCACTCTTGTGCCCTCCCTTTCTTGCAGTACGCATCAGCTCCATCAGCTTCATCTACTTCATCTACTCCATCAGTTCCAACGGCAAGAACTTGCACTACGTCACCAAGGGCCAAGGATAAGCTATGCACTTGGACGTACAATCCTTTGGTCCAAACCAGGATAAGCTCTGCCCTTGGAGGCACAATCCTATGTTCAAAAGTGTAGGTTCTTCGCTATTTGAAGGTGATCAACGGCTAAGGGGTAAGCGACGGATCTACATCTTCTAAACCGGTAGCAGACAACAGCCTACATTAGCATACGTCAGCCTCAATGAAGCAGAGAAGCAGAGAAGCAGAGAAGCAAAATGACGACACCCGTGACGCTCACTCTCGAGCAGGTCAACGGTGGGATGTCAAAGCTCACAGTGTTTGGTTTTCTCTTATGGAAATGGCAATTTGAGATTCTCACGAGGGTGCGTGGCCACTTGAAGATGTTCCTTGGAGAAGAGGTTGAACCTCCAAAAACAGATCCTGGATATGAAGCGAAGAGTGTCAAAAATGACATGGCGCTTGTGATTCGTGTGATATAGTTAATGAGTCACAGCATTTCCACCACCAAGGCATCACACATGCATCAAAGGCTTACGAGAAGCTTGCACGTACACAAAGATCAACGACTCTCGCAAATGGCCTCTTCATCCTTCAAAAGCTGATTTCGATGAGGATGAGCGAGGGAGAGTCGATTCCGGACTTCTTGTTGCAGTTTGAAGGACTGTTGCAGCAAGTGATCGAAATGAACAGGGAAATCGACACCAACGTGCATGCCATGGTCATCCTCATGATGGTTCAGAGCGTGCCAAAAACCAAGGGAGCGACATTGCTTAACCGTGGAGCCTACAGGCTCGACCCTGGCACAAACCACCATTCTTCAAGGGAGAAGGACGCTTTCATCTCAAAATGGGACACTGAACGTCGCTTCAGGTGTGCCAACTGCATCCTTGTCCATGCGCAAGGCGAGGAAGATAAGTTGATTAGCATCAATGTGAACGGTGCTGGAAAAGACATGCAGCTGGAGAGCGTCGTTGTTGGAAAAGGAGCCATCCGGCTTAGTTTCAGGTCTAGTATAACTACTTCCAGGAAACTACCAGATGCGTACTCGGATTGTTGATCTGATTTTACTACTGCAAATATCAAGTGGAAGAATATCTACAGTCCAACTTTCAGGCCGATCCAACGGTCCGATTAAGAGATATGCATTTTCAAAGTTGCCTTTCTCATCGAGCGCCGATATCTGGTTGACAATGGGCAATGGCTCCATGCCTTAGCCTGAGAACAGAAAAAGGGCAAGAGGTCCTAGGTGAAGACCAAATGGAGAAATATCCAAGAGGTCCTATATTCTTGGGTTGCCTTGTCAGAGTGTACTGACTAGGAAAAAGATACCTCTTCTTTCTTTTTAGGTGAGGACAGATCCTTGTGTGCGAGCCATGGACACATAGCGATCTTCCATGGGATTATGGGTTATGTGACCACTAGGAGTGTACCATGAGAGCATTTTCTAGCTCTCTAGATCGTGTGTTAGTGGTCAACCTGATTGTTAGGCTGATTTCCTCCCTTGTGTAAGATTATGGACTCTAGTGTGTGACCCTTAGCCTCCATGGCTAAGTGGTGTAACTTGTGAGAGGGCTAACTTGCCCAAGCTCTAGTTTTGTATGTACTCCATTATTTTGAGTGATTTATTATTCATTCTAAAGCACAAGTGATGCTCTTCTAGTCCCACATGTTTTGCTCCAAGGCTCCCTCCCTCTTCCAGTTCGAAGACCAGATATCACAGCCAAGGTATGCCACTTTCAGCCAGCACAAGCCGTCACTTTCAGAGTGATGGGTTAGGGTCAAATCATCACCAAATTTGAAGATCGACCACAGGATCTTCAGTTTTAAGAGACAAGCCTTCAAACCAGACCAAGATTGCGAAGATGCAACTGTCGGACTGAGATTTATAGTTAAAACGTGGTCAACCAGGGCTACGCTCTTCACTACGAGTAAGACTGTCGCCTTGTGATGGCCATAACTCCCTTGTTTATTTGTCCAGTTAAAAAAGTGGCACATGCGGATTTTAGTATTTTTTCTAAGTTTTCTATTGGTGGAGTGTTTTTTTCATTCCATCGATTCCTTTGGGAGAAACACAGTTTACAAGTTGGCTGGTCTGAGTTGGATAGGAGCAGAAGCATACCCTGTTTTCAAGCGGGCGTATCTTTTAAAATCCCCCGTTGATGACCTTGTTCTATGGGTCAATCCAAAAGGGTTTCAGCTGAAATTTCCATTGGTGGGTATCATTTTTCCAAATTCCCTGTCTGATTGCATCTACAGTGCATCATTTCTCACACATATTTCTTGCAGAAGCAACGGCAAAAGCAGGTGTAGCGTCATCACCCAATGGCAACGTTGAGCATCACTAAGGCTAGAAATGGCAACTATAGGTGTTGTGATAGCAGCCCAGCTTTTGGAGAGGCTGGAATGATGCGCCAACTTCACGTTTTGGAATATCTGTACCCCCCTTCTTTTGGATGAGAGGGGCTTGTGGGAGGTGGTGAGGGGCGATGAGCTACCTTCGGTTCCACAGGCAAAAGGCATCACCACAGTATAAGTGGTGGCGAAGAACACGTCAGAAAACAGTGCAGCTGATGCAGGTTCTTCTGCGGTTGTACCACCGGCGTATGAGGAGTGGAAAAAGGACAGAAAAGCCTACATGTTGCTTTCAACACCATCTCCAACCCGCATCTTCAGTACGCGAGTGACAAGGCAACTGCAAAAGAGGGATGGGACACGTTTTGCAAGAAGTATGAGAGCAAGGATCCTACAGTCCTCATGCTTTTGGAGGAGAAGATGAGGGCGTTGAGAATGCAGGGTTGAGAAAGGATGGAGGCATACTTGGACAGGGCAAAGAAGCTCGCAAAGGAGCTAAAAGCAGCCGGCAACCATGTGGAAGACAAGCGCTTTGTCCTCCTCTTGCTTAGGGGACTCCCAACGCGCTATGAGAGGGTGCGAGAGACGTTGGAAAGCAAGCCAACTCTTGACCTGGACTTCATCTGCACACACATGGTAGAGGTAGAACTGTGTCGCAATGTAGCAAAACGGAATGGCAGCAACAGCAGCACTGAAGACTTTTCATGGCCATAGGCTCATGCAACTAGCAACAGCAGTAGTCCGAGCAGTAGAGATGCAAAAAGAAGGGCAAGTGCCACTATTGCCAAAAAAAGGGCACTACAAGAAAGAGTGCTTCAAGTTCAAGAGGGACCTGAAGGAGCAGCAGCATCAGCAGCAAAGGCATCAATCTCCAGAGCAAAAACAACAGTAGTCACAACAACGTAAGCAGCAGCAGAAATACCAGAAATAGACCAGCTTACGCCATTTTGGCAACATGAACGTGGCCAAGGACGTGCGGGACCGCCGCTTCATGGCAAAGTTTGACATGTCCCAGAAGGAGAAGTCGGATCTGGCATGGTACAAGGATTCAGGGTGTACTAAGAGTCTGACGCAACACAAAGAGTTGTTTACGCAGGGGCTCTCCATTACTCCCCCCCCTTTGACCCGATTGATTACTTTGGGTGATGACCGGATGGTACATGTTGAGGGAATTGGGGTTGTGGAGATGTGGTTGGAAATCCCGTGTGGCATTGAAGTCGGAGTTTTCCATGGCGTGCTGTATCTACCTGATGGTGCGTTTAACCTTCTCTCTGTGTCCTCTCTCACCAACACAGGACTGCGAGTCGTCTTTGACAACAATGATGGCTACATCCTTGACAAGAAAACGTGAGAGGAGCTGGTCAGGTCGGTGAAAGAAGGCGACATCTACCACCTGTTTGGGATGACCAAGATCCTATGCGAACAACGTCTTCAAGCAGTGGTGCAGGCCACTGATGGCAAAATATGGCATGCGTGCTATGTCCACATTGGCATGCGCGCCTTGCAGTAACTTCAAATAAAGGAGATGGTGCGTGACTTATCCACCATCTTGAATTTATAGTAGCATTTGACCATCGGCAGTTTTGAGGTGAAGCAACACCGCAAGGCGTTCTTTGGAGAACGGGAGTGGGCGATGGAAGGTGCTGGAGATCGTCCATACAGATTTGTGTAGCCCGATGCAGATAAGGGTGCACACAGGTTCCACTAACGGCGGTTCGGGAACCGCGGTTCCGGTTCTGGAACCAGAACCGCGCTTCCAGTTCCAGAATTCTGGAACCGTCCAGGAACCGCGGTTCCTAGGCCCAAGTATACGGACGGGATAATGAGTGGGGAGGGGGGAGGTTTTATGCTATTTTTACTGATGTGGTACCCTTTGAGGCCATGTGAGCACTCCAATCAATTACCCACATACAATTCTGGAGTGTGGAAGGTCTTTATCTTTATCGCTTGGAAAAAAACATGGTAGTAGTAGCCAATAATGCTTCATGTTCGAGAAGGAATTCGGTGGAACCGTGACTGGAAGCGCGGTTCCGTGAGAAACCGCAGTTCCGGAACCGGAACCGCGGTTCTAGTTCTGTGCTGGAACCGGAACCGCAGTTCCGGTTCCATTCTCAGAACCGCGGTTCTGTACCTGTGTGCAGCCTTAGATGCAGACCGACAGCTTTGGAGGCTCTAGGTATTTTCTCACCTACATTGATGATTTCAGCCGTTCCACTGGTCTATACTTCCTTACCTCCGGAGGTATGGTTAATGGAGCCCCTTTTATACACCAAAGAGGTAGTGTATTAGGAAGGTACTATAAATGGTAATTATTGTAATTTATAAAAATTTGCCTTCATATTATGGTGTCTTCTGTTCGCGTGAAATATTGTGTATTTTTTCCTAGGCCATGAATATTGAACAAAAAATTACCCTAGAAAAAAAAAGTACTAAGACATAGAGTTAGGCGTACTTATCATACCTACTCTTGTCCTAGGACTTGCTCAGTGATACATTAGTAATATCATAATAAAACATTTGCTTCTAGGGCATACATCTGTTTCGCTCGCAACAACTGAACGAAAAATTTTGTTTTACTCCAAAAGGTTTCCCATGGTGAGTCGCGGACGATCCCCCCCCACCCTCGAGCGTGTTGGCTCAGTGTATTGGGCCGTGTATCGTAGAGATCCTCTACTTTGTACACTAGTGTAGAATACACAAATGGTTTTTTTGTTTATGTTCACCAGATACACATAACATATATACAACCCCAATACACTTTTACGTTTGGGGGGGGTCGTCAGCTCTCGATCAAGCCCCCCCCCCCAAAAGGGTCGAGTGTATTCGCAAAGTGTATCTAGTGAGTGAATCAATTTTGTATGGTGAAAAAGAAAAATTATACCCATGTGTACATGAAGTCGATGGACAATTGAATCACCGACAACGCCGATCATTGCCAATCGATGATGTCCATGTAACATAAAAGTCGACACGTCGATAGCAAAACTTCCGACGAAACGGCCCCCGTTGTCTCTTGAGCCCCCCACCCCAACCCTCGAGTGTATTGGCTAAGTGTATAAAGCCATGTATCGTATATGACCTCTACTTTGTACACTACTATACAATACACTAGTGTATTCTTCTTTTTTTTCATCTGATACACACACACCATATTTGCAACCCCAATACACTTTTACATTGGGGGAAGGCATCGTCGGCTCTTGATCGAGAACCCCCCCAAAAGGGTCGAGTGTATTGGCAAAGTGTATCTGGTGAGTGAATCGATTCTGTATGGTGGGAAAAAAAACAACACACTAGTATACATGAAGTTGATGGAGAATTGACTCACCGAAACCGCCGATCATCCCCAAACGACGATCTCGATGTACCGTAAAATTTGGCATGTAGATAGCAAAACGTCCGACGTAGCGGCTCCCGTTGTCTCGTGGGCTTCCCCAACAGGGGGGCTCACAAGACAACGGGATGGACATCAACAATCGTCAAGAATCAAAGATCGTTGATGAACGATGGATCGTTACAAAATCTTTGTCTTTTTATGTGTGTGCATACACGTACACGTGTACGTATATGTACTTCATACAACAACGGGCTTAGGTCAAGCGCGAACGTCAAGTGCGCCCTTGACACCGGCGGAGTTCAGCGCCACTTGGAAGTTCACAAACCCCCTCCCCCCAAGCCCTTGCTAGCGCACATTGTGTTGTGCACTACCACGCCCGCTAGTGAGGGTTTGGGGGGGTTTACATGTGCTAGTTAAAAACTCCGGCCTATCGACGGTCACCGGTGAGGTTGCTGATCTTGACACTCGTGAGCCGTCGATGTGGAACATTGAATTAATTCCATATCCACGGATTGCGAGGCCCACCATCAGCAAGGTTCGTTGCTCGTCGTCGATGCGGCTGGTTTGGGGGGATAGGGGGGCGGCGAGGAGTTCGCAACGGGTAGAAAACGCAATCATGGTCCTTCTATGTTTATAAAGATCATTTTAGCTTCCGAAGGTTCCCGAGTTCCAAAAAGAGCGGTAGTGAGGTTTACAGTCGTACCCACTATGAAAGTAAAAGTACAATTCTAGGTGTGTTTAAGAACTATGTAAATGATTTGATAAATAGTGAAAATTTGATACTTTTAGGTGTTTAAAGTTACCTGCAATTCTTCCACCAACGTTTCCATGTTTCAGCATATGAATATACTGTAATATGTACGGACAAGTTTTAGAAACAAAAGTGTGGTGTAACCTATACCAACTTACCATGAAACTTCCACGTGTATGCATTGAACGTGTACACCGAATGAATAGTATATTCTTAAGGGGTAATTAAACATAAGTATACCTCCGATGACCAATGCTTTGACGAGTTCAAGGAGTTCAAGGCAATGGTGGAGAACCAGACTCGAAAGAAGATAAAGGCACTGCGCAGCGACCGTGGCAAAGAGTACCTGAGCAGAGAGTTCAAAGACTACCTTGCAGCATAATGCATCAAGGCGTAGCGCACCCCACCATTCTCGTCGGAGCAGAACGGCGTAGCAGATCGCGCCAACAGCACAATCGTTGAATTAGCACGCTCCATGCTTCACGCTACTCGGCTGACCTAGGAGTCTTGGGACAAAGTAGTGAGCACTACGGTGTACATCAAGAATCGTAGTCCCACAAAGGCGTTGGAGCAGATGACACCATATGAGGTGTGGTTTGGCAAGAAGCCGAGCGCGTGTCATCTTTGCACATTTGGCAGCTTGACGCACATGCATGTGCCCGAGGAAAAGCGACACAAATGGGACGCTAAAAGGGCACAAATGCTGATGATCGGCTATGACATGGCGAGCACGGCATATCGTCTATACAAGAGGGATACTAGCCACATCATCATCTACAGGGATGTTGTTTTCAATGAAAGTAACTTCACCGACACCAACATCATCTATGAAGAGGTAGCAAAACGAGCACTTGATGAAGCAGTAGGAGTAGACTTTCTCCCTGTGACAGTGGGAGAACCACTCTATTCTCCCATGTCTGATGGAGCAAATACAACGGCCTCATCAGCAGAAGTAGAAGAAGAAGATGCACCACCATCAACAAGAGTAGTTGTGCCAGGAGCACCAAGCCAGCTACTTGCTAACGCTCCAGCATCAGGTCAAAAGTATCCTCTCAGGATGCGCTACAAGCCTGGTGAGCGCGGGCATTTATGGATGCTCCATAAACCAGACCAGATGAATATTGCATTTCCTACAGGCTCTGATGAACCAACGTCGTAAACAAAGGCCATGGATGCACCAGATGTAGTAGATTACACGCAAGCTATTCAGCAGGAGATACAATCGCAACTCAACAACGGTACGTGGGAGCTGACTGAGCGTCCACCCAAACAAAAAGTAATAAAGTACAAGTGGGTATTCAAGAAGAAATGGGGCATAGATGGCAACCTCAAAAAGTACAAGGCAAGGCTGGTCGCCAAGGGGTACCCCCACTAGGAAGGTTTCAACTACTCGTGAACATTTGCCCCTGTTGCAAAGTTTACCTTTGTGCACACGCTCCTTTCTTATGCAGCAGCTGATGACTTCGAGATTTAAGACGGCATTGTTGAACGCTGACTTGGAGGAGGTAATCTACATAGAGCAGGCGGTGGGGTTCATCATGGATAGCCATGAGCACCTGGTTTGCAAGAAGCAAAACCCGCTGTACTACCTCAAGCAAGCGTCGCGTGCTCAGAACCAGAAATTGGATGCAGCACTATAGTGCATGGGGTTTGAGCGCAGCGAGTGTGACTACAGCATCTATCACTGGCAGCATGGTCATGAGGTGCTCATCATCATCGTCTACGTGGATGACATGCTCATCCTTTCCAGCATGTCATCCACATACACAACGATAATGAGCACCTCATAACCATGTTGCCAGTGATAGACGACCTAGTCATACTTGCTGTGCTCAGACCCCATGGACTGCATTGCCGCATCCAACTTCTGGTTCCAAGTACGCGACACTTGCTTGAGGCCGTACAACGACTTTTGTAGCTTGCAAACCAGGTGCTCCTGGTCATCCACAACGAATCCCTCCGGCTGCTCCATGTAGATTTCCTCCTCCAAGGTCACCGTTCAAGAATGTTGTCTTGACATGCATGTGGTGAGTCTTGAAGTCCTCATCTGCTCTAGAAGAAAGGAGCGTGCGCATAGAGGCAAACTTTGTAACAAGAGCAAAGGTTTCCGTGTAGTTGATGCCTTCCTGCTGCGAGTAGCCCTTGGCGACCAGCCTCACCTTGCACTTTTTGAGGTTGCCATCTGCACCCCTCTTTATATTGAATACCCTCTTGCACTTGATTACCTTGCCTATGGATTGACGTTCACTCAACTCCCACGTATCATTGTCGAGCTACGCCTTTATCTCCTGCTGTGGAGCTTGCGCCCAGTCTGCTGTACCTGGTGCAGCCATGGCCTCCTTGTACGATGTCGGCTCATTAGATTCTGCTACAACTGCCACGTTCATTTGATCTGGTTTCTTGAGAATCCAGAAATGCCCGTCCTCACCAGGCTTGTAGCGCACCCTGAGATGGTACCTTCAACCTGGTGCTGGAGCGTTAGTAGGCGGCTGGTGTAAGGCTGCTGTCTCAACTGCTCTTGCTGATGGTGGTGCATGTTCTTCCTCTACTTCTCTCAATGAGGCCATTGTATCTGCTGCATCAGACATGGTAGAATAGAGTGGTTCTCCCAATGACAATGTAGAGGAAGGTTTAGGAGAGGTGGGGTGAGGGAGAATGTCTCCTCCCACTACTTTGTCAGCTGCTGGTTTTGCTCCGTCTTTGCACATGATGTTGGTGCTCATGATATTGCTTTCATTGAAAACGACATACTTGGAGATGATGATGTGGCCAGTATCCATCTTGTAGAGACGATATGCCTTGCTTGCCACGTCATAGCCGATTATCAGCATTTGTGCGCTCTTCGCGTCCCATTTTTGCCACTTCTTTTTTGGCACGTGCATGTTGCCAATATGCCAAACGTGCAAAGATGACCCACGCTCGGCTTCTTGCCAAACCATACCTTGTACGGCATCATCTGCTCCAGGGCCTTGGTTGCACTGCGGTTCTTGATGTACAAAGTAGTGCTCAATGCTTTTGCCTTAAAGTTGTAGGTGAGCCAAGCTGCGTGTAGCATGGAGCACGGTTGGCACGTTCTGCTATGCCATTCTACTACGATGAGCATGGCGCGGTGTGATGCGCCTTGATGCATGCTACAGTAAGGTAGTCGCGGAAGTCCTTGCTCAGGTACTCTCGACTGCGGTCGATACGCAACGCCTTGATTATCTTGCGAATCTGGTTTTCCACCATTGACTTGAACTCCTTGAACCTTTTAAAGCACTAGTCATTCGAAGAAATGAAGTACACATCAGTGTCACGGTTGAAATCATCAATGAAGGTGAGAAAACACTTATAGCCTCCAAAGCTCTGGGTCTACATCAGGCCACAAATGTTTGTGTGGACCAGCCCTAGCACCTCCTTTGCGCGCTCCCTTGCTCCCGAGAAGGCCTCGCAATGCTGCTTTCCCTCCAAACAACCCATGCATAGCTACTGCTCAAAGTTAAAGATGGTGGGCAAGTCAAGCACCATCTGCTCGTTTGAAGTTGTTGCAAGGCGCACATGCCAATGTGGCCATACCGCGTATGCTAGATTTCCCTTCTGCTACAAGACTTTCCTCGCGCAGGATCTTGGTCACCCCCAACAAGCGGTAAATGTCGCCTTCCTTCGCCGACCTAGCCAACTCCTCTCTTCTTTCCTTGTCGAGGATGTAGCCATAGTCGTCGTCAAAGATGACTTGCAGTCCTGTATTGGTGAGAGAGGACATTGAGAGAAGATTGAATACACCATTAGGTACGTATAGCACGCCATGGAACACTCCCACTTCAATGCCACGCGGGGTCTCCAACCACGTCTCCACAATCCAAATCCCCTAGGCATACACCACCCGATCATCACCCAAAGCAATCGGATGGGGGGGGTTGGAGAGCAGGTATGTAAATCACTCCTTGTGGTGCCTCAGGCTCTTGGTATACCCACAGTCCTTCTACCACGCCAGATCTGCTTTCTCCTTCTGCGACATGTCAGAGTTTGCCATAAAGAGGCGGTCGCGCACCTCCTTGGCTACGTTCATGTTGCCAAAATGGTGCAGACCGATCTGATTGTGCTGCTGCTGCTACTGCTGCTGCTGTTGCCATGGAAATTGTTGCGTTCGCTGCTGTTATTGCTGCTCTTTCTGGTCCCTCTTGAACTTGAAGCACTCTTTCGTGTAGTAATCCTCTTTTTGGCAATAGTGGCACTTGCCCTTTTTCTTGCCTCTCTGCTACTACTCTGGTAGCATGAGCCCATGGCCATGAAAGCTGCTTGACTGCTCTTGCTACACTCATTGCGCTTTGCTGTATTGCGAGGCAATTCTACTTGCACCCAGTGTGCGAATATGAAGTCGAGGTCAATAGTCGGCTTGCACTCCAACGTCTCTTGCACCGTGCCATGGCGCGTTGAGAGCCGCCTCCGCAACACGAGGACAAAGCGCATCTTCTAAATAGTTGCCGGTTGCTTTTAGCCGTTTTGCCAGCTCCTTTCCCGTGTCCAAATATACCTCTTTCCCTTCGTTGGAACTGGAGGAGAGAGGGAGCCTTGGAGCAACAAGCATGTAGGAGTGGACGGGCATCGCTTGTGCTAAACGATGGTTGCTAAATCACTCAAACTGATGGAGTACATACAAAGCTAGAGGATGGGCAAGTCAGCCCTCTCACAAGCAACACCACTTAGCCATGGAGGCTAATCCTCACCCACTAGAGTCCATAATCTCACACAAGAGAGGAAATCAGCCCAGGAATCAGACTGACCACTCACACAAGACCTAGAGAGCTAGAAAATGCTTTCATGGCACACTCCTAGTGGTCACATAACCCACAATCACATGGAGAGTCGCTATGTGTCCATGCCTTGCACACAAGGATCTTGTCTCACGTAAAAAGTGGAGAGAGGTACCTTGTTCCTAGTGAGCGCACTCTCACAAGGCAATCCTAAGACCAAGGACCTTTTTGGATATTTCTCCCATCAAGTCTTGACCTTGGACCTCTTGCCTTTTTTCTTTCTTATGATAAGGTATGGGGAATCGCCCATGGTCACCCGGATATCGGCGGTCGATGACCGTGGAAACTTTGAAAATTCATATCTCCTAATCCGATTCTTGGATCGGCCTGAGACTTGAACCATACACATTTTTCCACCTTATCTTTCCAATGGTGAAGTCGGATGGATGATCAAAGCAGGCATTTGGTTGTTTCTTAGAACTTTCTCCTTTGGACGCGATAGTGAGCCGGATGGCGCCTTTTCCAACACCATTCGCCACCTTGCATTTTCCACACCATCATCTTCTCCTCCAAAAGCTTGAGGAATGCAGGATCCTTGCTCTCATACCTCTTGCACAATGTGTCCTAGTCCTCTTTTGCAGTATCCTTGTCACTCACGTATTGAAGATGCGGGTTGGAGATGCTGTTGAAAAGCAGCCTGTAGGCCTGCCTGTCCTTCTTCCACTCCACATATGCCACTGTTCCAATTGTAGATGAACTTGCATCTGCTACACCTTTTTACAGCGTCTTCCTCGCCACCACCTCCGTTGCGGTGATGCCTTT
Organism: Penium margaritaceum; assembly: GCA_023375785.1. Taxonomy (NCBI): domain Eukaryota; kingdom Viridiplantae; phylum Streptophyta; class Zygnematophyceae; order Desmidiales; family Peniaceae; genus Penium; species Penium margaritaceum. Next base: position 576,805 of record SZWC01000063.1, read on the forward strand.
TGCTTGTAGAGGGGGAGCGGCCTCAATGCCGCTCACCAGCTTTCACAAGCCCCTATCCTCCGAAAGGAGGTGGGTAGGGATCTTCCAAAACATGAATTTGGCGCATCTTTCCAGCCTCTCCAAGGACTAGGCTGCTGTTACCACGCCTGCTGCTGCCTATTTGAGCTTTGGGGATGTTCAACTCTTCCTTTGGATGGCGGCGCTACCCCTTCTCCTACTGCTGCTGCTGCCACAAATATTTCTGATAGAAAAGAGACTGTAGATTCCAGCAGAATATGAGTTTTGAAAAATGAAACCCACCACTGGAAATTTCAGCTCAAAACCTTTTGAATCCACCCATAAAACAGGGTCATCAATAGGGAGTTTTGAAAGATATGTCCTCTTGAAAACAGGGTATGCTTCTGCCTCTACTCCGACTCGGACCAGTCAGCTTGTAAACAAATTTATGGAATGGAAATAGTATTGCACCAATGGAAAGCTTAGGACAAATACATCAATTTGCTCGTGCTACTTTTTAAATTTGACAAAGAAATGAGAGAGTCATGGTCATCACAACGCGACAGTCTTACTCTGAGAGAAGAGTGTAGTTGTCACCGATCTTGTTTTGAGTATAACTCTTAATCCGACCGTTGGATCTTCGCGATCTTGGGCTCATTAAACCCTTACACTTGAAGATATGGTGGTCGATTATCAATTTTGGTAAAGGTTTGTCACCAACCCGTCACTCTGAATGGGACGGTTTGTGCAAGTTGAAAGTGAAAGAACTTCTTACTGATACCAAGTGTTGGACCTGGAGGAGAGAGGGAGCCTTGGAGTAGCAAACATGTGGGACTGAAAGGGCATCAATTGGGCTGAAGAATGGTTATTGAATCACTTAAACTGATGGAGTATATATAGAGGTAGAGCTCAGGCAAGTCAGCCCTCTCGCAAGCCACACCACTTAGCAATGGAGGCTAAGGCTCACACATTAGAGTCCATAATCTCACACAACAGAGGGAATCAGCCTAGCAATCAGGCTGATCAATTGCACACGACCCAGAGAGCTAGGAAATGCTGTCATGGCACACTCCTTGTGGTCACATAACCCACAATCCCAAGAAAAATCGGCATGTGTCCATGACTAGCACACAACGATCTCACCTCACCTAAAACGTAAGGAGAATTACCTCTTTCCTAGTCAGCACATTCTGACAAGGCAACCGAAGAATCCAGGACCTTTTTGGATATTTCTCATATCAGGTGTTGACCCTGGAACGCTTGCCTTTTTCTTTTCCCAGGCTAAGGCATTTAGCCATCGACCATGGTCACGCACATATCGGCGGTCGATGACCCGAGAAGCTTTGGAAATTCATATCTCCCAATCGGACCGTTGGATGGGCGTCAAACGTGGACCGTAGACATTTTGCCACCTGATCTTTCTAATGGTGAAGATCGATTAACAGTCGGAGGAGGTATCTGGTTGTTTTCTGGAGCTTGCTCTTATGGACTTGAAACTGAGCCGAATGGCTCTTTTCCGAAGAACAGACACCAGTGGTGAGTTTGAGGCATGCAAAGGCTGGTAGAGCCAACACGGCATCAACCACCAGACCACCACACCTTACACCTTTGAGAGTAATTACATTGTTAAGCGGATGAACAAGACTATACGTGGCATGACATGNAGCATGTTCTTCAAAGCCAACTACTTGGTAACATCTGAATCTCACTCCGGCAGCTACGCTGGGAAGACATGGTAAGAAGCAGCAAGGGATGCAGCCCAGGATGCCACAGGAGGCTTGGTCAGGGAAGAAGAGAGATCCCTCAAGCTTGAGAATCTTTGGCTTTACTGCTCGGGCAAAGATCCAAGCAGGAGAAGGAAGTGGCAAGCTGGTTGCACGTGCTTGTAAGTGTGTAATGGTTGGATACTACACCGTACACAAGGCATATACGTTGTGGGACCAAGCACTTGGAAAGCTCATCACGAGCTCAGATGTTGACTTTTGATGAAAGGACACTCGTCAAGGGAGAGTCGTTTGACACTGTCCATGCTCCCAAATCAGGAGAGTGGGTTGTGTTATTGGAGTCAAGTGATCAGGCATCAGAATACCGGGAGATGGCGCCTGTGAAGGATGGTGCTATATTGATAGTGGCTGTGCAGGTTGCCACAACGATGGACTCTGAGACTAGGTCAGAGTTGTCCAAGGCCTTTTACTCAAACTATGAGGCCAGTTGCTCTTCTTCAAACAGTGGATCACTCGTAGCGTAGGAGCAATAGAAGCAACTAAGCCTTAAGGTACCACCAGCAACACTCCGCCTTAGTACGCGCCAGAGGAAACCTCCGTCCAAGTACAATACTGAGTGTGCGGAATGGACCGGACTCAGCTAGTCATGCTTGGCTCAAGGAGAGCGTGTGACTGTAAGGGAGGCTATGAATATGCCAGATACGGCCAAGTGGAAGAAGGCACTGGATAGCGAACATAGTGGGATCAAAGTGGGTACTGCTGAAAACGGTCAAGGAGGATGATACTACGGACTGCTACTATTGGTGGTACTTCATCTCTTCTGCTTTTGACGATGAGGCTGCTATATTTGCTACGTTAGAGAGTCGAGTGGTTCTTTTGCTGTCATAGTAGAGGAAGGGTGGAGAGGGACTAGGTGAGGAAGGGTATCTGGTCACACTACTTTGCAAATTAATGGTTGTGTTGCTTCCTCACAAATAATTTTCGTGCCGATGATGTTGCTCTCAATGAAATTGACATCCCTCGAGATGATGAATTGGCAAAAATGCCTCTTGTAGACGCAATAAGCTTTGCTTGCCACGTCATAGCCGATCATCATTCTCTCCTTCCTCTATGCATCCCATTTCTGTCACTTATCCTTGCGCACGTGTATATGCGCCAAACTGCCAAACACACGCAGGTGGCCCACGCTTGGCTCTTTGCCAAACCATGCCTTGTACGATGTCGTCTGCTCCAACGCCTTGGTTGGACTACGGTTCTTGATGTACACTGCAGGGCTCCCTATTTTGGCCCATAAGTCATAAGTGAGCTGAGCCGCGTGAAGAATGAAGGACGTCGACTGGACGGTGGTATGATAAACACGTTCTCCTACGCCGTTGTGTTGTGGCAAGTTTGGCAAAATGCGATACGCCTTCATGCCAGCTACCGCAAGGTATTCCTGGAAGTCTTTGCTCTAGTATTCACCACTGCAATCACTACTCAACGCCTCGATGTTTTTGCCCGTCTTGTTCTCCACCACGGCCTTGAACTCCATTAACCATTGAAAACATTAGTCATTGGAAGAACAGAAGAACATATTAGTGTAACAGCTAAAATCATGAACGAAGGTTAAAACATACCCAGAGCCTCCAAAGCTTTGGGTCAGCATCAAGCCACACAAGTCTTTGTGGACCAGATCCAGTACTTCTTTTGCGCTCTCTCCAGCTCTAGAGAATGCTTTGCAATTCTTCTTCCCCTCCAAACAGACGATGGAGATGTTGGACAAGTCATGCACCATCTGCTTTATTTGAAGCTGCTACAAGGCACGCATGGCGATGGAGCCGTAGCGTACATGCCAGGTTTTGCCATCCTTCGCTTACTCCACTACTACAAAACATAGCTCACACAGGATCTTGGTTTCCCCTTAAAGGCGGTACATGTCGCCTTCCTTCACCGACCTTGCCAGCTCCTCTCTTGTTTCTTTGTGAAGGATGTAGTCATGGTAGTTGTAGAAAATGACGCGCAGTCTTGTTTTGGTTAGAGATGAGACTCAGAGGGGATAGAAACATTACGCATATATAGCACACTATGGATTACTCCTAGTACAATGCCATGTGAGGCCTCCATCCACATATCCAAAGTCCTAATGCCCTTAGCATACATTACTCGGTCATCAAGGAAAGTAATTGGCTGATGGAAGATGAAAAGCGGCTACGTAAACTATTATTTCAGATGCGTTAGGCTCTTGGTATACCCTGATACCTTATACGTTGCAAGATCTGCCTTCTCCTCCAACAACATATCACTCCTTGCCACTAAGATGCGGTCCCACTCCTCTTTTGCAGTAGCGTTGTCACTAACGTACATAAAATGCGGGTTAAGATGGTATTGATGAGCGGTCTGTAGGCCTTTGTGTCCTTCTTCCTCGCTCTATGTATCATTGTTGCAATTGTAGATAAACTTCTTTCAGCTGCATCCTTTTGTGGCATTTTCCCGGCGACCATGTGTGGTAGATGATGCCTTTTGCTTGAAGCAAAGCGCCATTGTTGCCACTTACCACCTCCCACAAGCCCCTCTCCTCCAAAAGGAGGCGGGTATGGATCTTCTGAAACATGAAGTTGGTGCACCCTTTGAGCCTTTCCTAGGGCTATGCTGCTCTTACCACGCTTAATGCTGCCATTTGTAGCTTTGATGATGCTCAACACTGCCCTTGACTGTGTCAACTTGCTTGAGGCAATGGTCTAGAAAAGGGTTTTTCACACAATGGTTGCTGCCAACCACTCTTCATATTGCAATCAAGAGATGATTTCAACCTCACAGCCAATGTTACACACTTAGCAGTTCATAAGAATCATTTTCTTGCACTATGTCCTTAACACGTGGTGAATTTTGTGCGAGGAGCTAACTCTTGGGGCCTAGACTAACTCACTTCAAGATGGATTTTGTGTCATGGAGTCTTCCTCCCGCGGCCGCATTTGTGAAGCTCAGCCGCAGTGGTTGAGATCGTTCTTGGCCTGCAAATCGGAGCCCCAAGTGTCGGGACTTCTGAAGATAGCACATAATGCGCTTGACTCCTTGCTAGTGCTGTGGTCTTGGATTCGCCACAAACGTGCTCACTAGTCCCACAGCATAGCAAATGTTAGGACGTACTCCTACCATGGCATACATAAGCCTGCCAAGAGTAGATTGGTAGGGAATGTTTCTCCATCTCACGCCGTTTTGCTAACATGCTTGGGTTCATGGAGGGGAAAGCTTGATGTTTGTTGTCATTGGTGTGCCAATGGGCTTGTTATCCTCCATGTTGTAGCGCTTGAGGACCTCAATGATGTAGTTGGTCTGGTTTAGCACGATGATGCCTGCTGCTCAATTGCGGTGGACGGGTATCACGAGGTGGAACTCAAGCGGATCCATGTCCTTCATCTTGAACCTGGTCATGAGATTTGTCTTGAGCTTCTTCAATAGTTCGACACACGACAAAGAGATCATAGGGTCACCCATGTATAGTGCAACCAGCATCAAGCTTCGCTTATCCTCGCCCATGTATACACTGGGGTCATTCACGTAGTGCGTGAAGGTGAGCCCCGCCATAAAGCCATCCATCTCCTTGTACTACATTCTTCGGGCCTCTTTCATCCCGTAATGTGCTTTGACTTGTTTGCAAACCTTGGCACTAGAGCTTTAACTCCCTCTAGCACTTCCATCAGTATTTCATTGTCTAGCTTCCCGTAGAGGAAAACTGTCTTCACGTCCGTCTGGTAGACCTCAACATCTTTTATAGCAACAATGCCCAACATGGAACTGATGGAGGTCAAGGTGACGATGGGCGCGAAGGTCTCCTTGTACTCTGAGCTTGCACCGAGGGAAAATCCGTTTGCCACAACTTGTCCTTATTACTTGTCGATAGTACCATACTGCTTGATCGTTTTCTAGAGTAACCACTTTGACTACACCATGTGCATATTTAGGGGCCTGCCCACTAGAATCCACATTCTGTTCTCTTTAATGGATGCGAGTTTGATATCCACTTCCTCATTCCACTCGGCCGCAGCTTGCATGTTCATAGCCTTCGTAACACTCATAGGCTCTCCTTGAGCTAAGCATGACCAGCGCAGTCCAGTCCACTCCGCACTCAGCATCGTACTTAGGCGGATGTTTCCTGTAATGCGTACTACATTGGAGTGCTGCTTGTGGTGCTTCAAGAATTAGTTCCTTCTATTGCTCTGGCACTTCCAACGATCTGTTCTTTGAGGTAGAGCCACCGGCCTCAGAGTTTTACTTAGAGGCCTCAGACGACTCAAACTAAGTAGAAGAGTCTGTCGCTATATCAGCCTACACAAGCACTCTCCCTAGAGCGCTATCCTTCGCTCGCACGATATGGGAAATCTTAGGTACATGTTCAACTAACTCGTGCAATACATCCCACTATCTAGATTTGGGAACATGAACAGTATCCAACGACTCTCCCTGGGCTCCTGATGAGTTTTCTTGTTGATTTGCCCCATAGCATGTACACCGTGTGTGTATTGTCTTATCCGACCATAACACACTTTCGAGCACGTGCATCAAGCTTGCCACCTCCTTGTCGTGCTCGGACCTTTACCCAGGTTATACAGCCAAAGAATCTCAAGTGTAAGGCATCTCTCTTCTTCCCTCACCAAGCCTCCTGTGGCATCGTACACTACTTCTCTTGCTGCTCCTCATCACGCCTTCCATGCGCGGTTGCCGGAGTAAACTTCATAAAGTAGCAAGCTGTTATTGCAGCTTCAGCCGAGAAGCGATGTGGATGTTTGGCGTCAAAGAGCATGCGCCTTGCCATGCTGACGATACTTTGGCTCATCAGCTCGGTAACAGCATTACTCAGGATGGTGTAAGGCATAATGGTATGGTGGTTGATGTCGTGCTGGCCCAACCAGCCTTTGCACGCTTTGTACTCACCACTATTGTCCGTGCCAAGAGGCGTAACGTTCTTGCTTGTCTACCGCTCTATAGTTTTGACAAAGTATTGCAATGTCACCTTTAGTTCTTCCATTGTTTTGCAGATTTAGATCCATATCTTACTACTATGATCATTAATAAAAGTCAAGAAGTACTTGCTGCCATCGTTTGCGGAAGTGCGGAATGGTCCGCTCACATCAAAGTGAATCACTTCCAAGATTGCTACCACATGTTGCCCATTACGCTCAAAGGGCTTTGTCTTTACCTTGCCTTTAAGGCATGGATCACACACCTTCTTACTCTTTCCCTCATCCTTGGTTTTGTATTCCACAATCCCATGAACCACTTATTGTTGCTGCAATTCTTCCGGTGTGATGTCGGCCACATGGTCAAACCGTCTGTGCCACACCTTAGCATGTGTTTCGATGGAGTTGGCTGCCATGGTAACGGCCTGTGGTGCAACATCAGGCTTTGGAGATTTGGGCTCTTCAAGAGCCGCATATCCTTTATTTGTACTCTAAAGGGGTTTGGTCTACAACATGTAGAGCCCATCAACTCCTGGGACATGTGCGATCAGACTCTCCTTGGGATATGAGATCTTGATGTCCTTGTTCTTGACAATCATGGCCTCCACTTGTGTGAAGATAAGTGTCATGTCATGGTCCCTGAGTTCGGAAACTGACTAGAGGTTTGCCGCAAAGGAAGGGATGTAGAGGACGTTCACTAGCTTCAAGTCTTTTTCAGCACCGTTCATGTTAATGCTGA
>SZWC01000063.1:596235-612361 GCA_023375785.1 Penium margaritaceum
AGTGGTGTGGCTTGTGAGAGGGCTGACTTGCCCAAGCTCTAGCTCTATATGTACTCCATCATTTTGAGTGATTGAACAACCATTCTTCAGCACAAGTGATACCCTTCCAGTCCCACATGCTCGCTGCTCCAAGGCTCCCTCTCTCCTCCAGATCCAACAGCTGTTGTACATGTGGCGCTGCTGTAGTTGCCTGCTAACACCTCGGCACAAGGCTATAAATACCCTCTCAGGGTGCGCGACGGAAATTTCTAAATGCTGTGTAAACCACAACAGATGAACGTCACAGTTGTAGTAGATTCAGATGTGCCAAAATCATACAACAAGGCCATGGTTGCACCTGATGCAGCACATTGGGTGCAGGCGATGCAGCATGAGACACACTTGTAGCTCAACAACGTTATGTGGAAGTTGACTCAGGATCCACCTGGACGCTAGGTAATCGAATGCAAGTGGTTGTTCAAGAAGAACAGAGGCGTAGATGGCAACCTGAAAAAGTACAAGAACGCTGGTCGCCAAGGGTTACTTTCAGTATGGAGGCGTTGACTACACCGAAAGCTTTGCTCCTATTACAAAGGTTGCCTCCGTGCACACGCTCCTCATATGCAACAGCTGAGGACTTTGAGATCCACCATATAGATGCCAAGATGGAATTTTCAAACAGTGACTTGGGGGAGGAGATCTGCATGGAGCACTCAGAGTTATCTCTCATGGATGGCTAGGAACACCTAGTTTGCAAGGTGGGAAAGACACTTTGCGGCATCAAGCAAGAGTCACGTACTTGGAACCAGAAATTTGATATGGCGTTGCAGAGCATGGGGTTTGAACGCAATCAGTGCAACTATAGCTTATATCATTGGCAGTACGGTCCTAAGGTGCTCATCAGCATTGTACATGTGGATGACATGATCCTCCTTTCCAACATGTATGCTATGCAGGAGTTCAAGGAAGCCACGTAAGAGCGCTTTGAGATGTTTGATCTTGGGGAGGCATCATACTTTCTTGGCATCCAGATCACATGTGACCGCAAATCACGCTCTCTCCCTACAGCAGAGTCGTTATGTCAAGGACTTCTTTGAGCGGTTTGGTATGGCAGGGGCTAAACCCATTGCCACGCAACAAGAGATGCAATAGAACCTGGTTGGTTTCAATGGAGAAGTAAAGAAAGCTGAGTGGCAGAAGTAAAGAGTGATGTCGGCACTCTCATGTACCTGAAGGTGGTAACCTGGCGGGACCTTGCACGGGCTGTGACCACTCTGAGCCAGCACATGGTAAACCCCGGAATTAAGCACCAAAAGGAAGTGAAGCGGATCTTCCGCTACCTTGATGGAAGCATCAACATCAGCATCACCTACAACGACAACAACATCATCGGCTACACATAAGTAGATTGGTCTTCAAACCTTAAGAACTGCAAGTCCATCTCCGCACATGTGTTCCTCATGAATGGTGGAACCATCTCCTGCTGCAACAAGGGACAGGTAGTCGTTGCCACCTCAAGCATGGAAGCCGAGTTTGTCTCTTTTAGCTTTGGAGCCAAGGAAGTAGTTTGGCTTCAGCCTCTCATGGCGAAGATGAGGGGGAGAGTAGTTTGAGTTTTTGTGCGCGTTGACAACAAGAGCGTAACCGGAATCGTCAAGAATGGTAAGCACCATGCTCACATCAAGCACATTCACATCGCATATGACTTCATCAAGTACGTGGTACAAGAGGGTGCTATCAAGCTGGAGTTTACTCCAACCGGCAAGCAGGTTGCTGATTTATGCACTAAGCCAGTGGGGAGCAAACGTTTTGCATGAAGGCATGTGGACTCAGCCCAGTCTTAATGCAGTAAAACCAGAGATTGTTGGGAAAAGAGCCATCCAGTACAGTTTCAGGTCCATAAGAGCAAGTTCTAAGAAACTACCAGGTGCCTACTCCCATGGTCAATCGGACTTTGTAATTAGAAAGATCACATGACAAAACGTGTACAGTCCAAGTCTCACGCCAATCTAGCAATCGGATTGGGATACATGAATTTTAAAAGTTTCCAAGTTCATCGATAGCCGATATCTCGAGGACCATGGGCAATGGCTCCATGCCTTGTGATGACAACAAAAAAACGGAAGAGGTCCATGTTTAAGACCTGATGGGAGAGATGTCCACAAAGGCCTTAGATTCTTTGGTTGCTTTATTCGAGTGTGCTGACTAGGAAAACTGTATCTCTCCTTACCTTTTAGGTGAGGTGAGATCCTTATGTGCTAGCCAAGAACACATGGCAATTCTCCACAGTCAAGTCCATAATCTCAGACGCGAGAGGAAATCAGCTTAGCAATTAGGCTAACCACTCACACAGAACCTAGAAATCTATGAAATGCTCTTATTGCAGACTCCTAATGGTCACATAACCCACAATCCCATGGAAAATCCCTTTGTTTACATGGCTAGCAGACAAGGATCTCACCTCACCTAGAAAGTAATGAGAGGTGCCTTTTTCATAGTAAGCACACTCTGAAAAGGCAACTCAGGAATATAAGACCTTTGTAGATGTATCTCCAATATAGTCTTAACCCTGTACCTCTTGCTTCTCTTTTTCTTAGACTAAGACATGGAGTCGTCATCCATGGTCATATAGACATCGGCGGTCCATGATCACGTAAACTTCGAATATTCATACATCTACATATGACTGTTGGATCGGCCTCAAACCTGGAATCTACATAATTTTCTACCTGATCTTTCTGAATGTTAAGTCAGATTCACAATTGAGGCAGGTATGTAGTAGTTTCCAGGAACCTGCTCTTATGGACTTGGAACAGAGTCAGATTGCTCTTTTCCCAAAAATCCCCCACTTTGCTGCAGTCAAAGTCAGGTGAGTCCACATGGCTTCATGTAGAACTGCTGCCTTTTATGATTGAGTAGCTTGGTACAAAATTCAGTAACCTGTTTGTTCGTTAAAGTTGACTCCAGCTTGATAGCAACCTCTTGCATCATGTGTTTGATGAAGTGATGGGCAATATCGATGTGTTTCATGCGAGCATGGTGCTCACGGTTCTTGGCTAGTACAATTGCGCTTAGGTTGTTGACGCGAATGAGAAGTGGAACTGCTACACTCTCACTCGTCTCTGTCATGAGATGATGAAGCCAAACTCCTTCATTGGCTTCAAAGCCTTGATAAACGTTCTCAGTTTCCGTGCTTGAGGTTGCCAGGACCACATCCTGTTTGCTGCACCAGATGATAGCCCCACTTTTTCATGTGGAGAACATGTGTAGAAATGGAGTTGGGCTCCAAAGGACTTGAATCCCAACGTGTGTCTTTGTAAAAGATGATGCTCTTGTCATTGCTGTTTTAGGTGATGCTGATGTCGATGGTTCTAGCAAGGTAGCAGAAGATCCGCTTTCGTGCCTTCTGATGCTTAGGTTTGGGACTAGCCATGTCCTGGCTCAGAGCGGTCACAGCCTATGCGAGGTCCGGCCTGGTTGCCACCACCAGGTACACAAGACTGTGGATGACGCTCTAGTACTTATGTCGCTCAGTTACTTCTGCTTCTTAACCCAAGCTCATATGGTACTACCGTTTTTCCAGGGACGTGCCGATGGATTAGGCCTCTGCCATGCCAAACTGGTGGAAGACATCCTTCGCATAATGACTCCACTACAGCGAGAGAGTGTGTGATCTAGGATCATGCATGATCTGGATGTCGAGGAAGTATGAAGCCTCTTGGGGATCAAACACCTGGATGCACTCGTACATGGCCTCCTTGAACTCCTGTAGTAAAGACATGATCATGAGGATGTCATGCCCATGTTGCCGGAAATTGATGTGGTCACACTCGCTACTCTCAAACCCCAAGCACAGTAGCGTGGCATCTAGTTGCTGGTTCCAAGCACACAATCCTTGCTTGAGGCCGTACAACATTTTATGGAGCATGTAAACCAGATGCTCCTGGCCATCTATGATGAACCCCTCCGGCTGCTCCATGTTGATTTCCTTCTTGAAGTCACCATTCAATAATATTGTATTGACATGGATGTGGCTAGTCTCAAAGTCCTCGGCTGTTGCATTAAAGGCAAACCTTGCAATTGGGACAGGTTTGTGTGTAGTCAATGTCCTCCTGTTATCACTAGCGCTTGGCAACCACCCTTGCCTTGTATTTTTTCAATAATGTCATCTGCACATTGCTTCTTCTTGAACAACCATTTTTACTTGATCACATTTTGTCATACTAGAGGCTAAGTCAGCTGAGACATGCCGTTGTAAAGTGACAATTATATCCCATGTCTCACAGTTTGCGCCCAATCTCTTGCATCCGGTATAACCATGACTTCCTTGTAGAATGTTGGCTTGTCTCAATCTACTAAAATTGCGACATTCATCTGGTCTGGTTTTTAGAGCATCCACAAATGGCGGCGTTGACCAAGCTTGTGGGGCACCCTGAGAGGGTACGTGCGACCTTGTACCAAGGTGTTAGCTGGCGGCTGCCTGAGTGTTGCCAGTACAACTTCTGTTGGTGGTGGTGGTAGGTCTCCTTCTTTTGCTTTTGTCGATGAGGTTGTTGTATCTCCCATGTTATCCATGGGAGAGTGGAGTGGTTATCCCCCTATTGGAGTATAGAAAGGATAGGGATAGGTTGGGTCAGGATAAGTTTCTGCTTCCACTACCTCGTAATACGCTAGTTCTGTTGCTTTCTCACAAACAATGTTGGTGTCGATGAAGTTGCTCTTCTGATTATGACATGGCTAGTATCCCTCTCATATAGGCAATAGGCCTTCTTCGCCACATCTTAGCTGATCATGAGCATCTGTGCACTCTTCGCGTCCTACATTTGGCACTTCTCTTCAGGCACGTGCTTGTATGCCAAGCTACTACACGTACAAGGTGGCCGACAATCGACTTCTTGCCAAACTATGACTCGTATGGCATTGCCTGTGTAACGTTGTGGTATGAATTTGGCTTTTTATGTGCACCACAGTTCTCCCTATTTTAGTCTAAAAGCTGCAGGTGAGTCGGGTCGCGTACAGTATGTAGCATGCTGACTCAACAACTGTGCGGTTTGCACGTTCTGCTAGGCCGTTCTGCAATAATGAGTATTACAGGATCCGCTGCGCCTTTGTGCCAGCTCTTGCAAGGTAATCCGAGAAGGGCGTGCTTAAGTGCTGGCCAACGTGATCGTTGTGCAATCCCTTTATTTTCCTCACTGTCATATTCTCCACCATTTTCTTCAACTATTTGAGCCTTTCAAAGCATAGGTCGTTGATGCTTAACAGCTAAAATCATCAATGAAGATTATAATACACCTCCAGCCTCTAGAGCTCTTGGTCTACATCAAGCCACACAATACTCTCTATACCAGCTCAAGCACCTCCTTTGCGCGCATACTTGCTCCAGAGAAAACCAGGCGATGCTACTTCCCCTAAAAACAACCAATGTACAACTACGGCTTAAAGTTGTAGATGGTGGGAAAGTCAAGCACGATCTACTTGTTTTGAAGCTCCTACAAGGCACGCATGCTGATGTGGTCGCATGACGCACACTAGATCTCGCCATCTGACGTTTGCACCACTGCTGCAAGACTTTGCTCATGCGAGATCTTGCTTGCCACCAACAGAAGGTACATGTTGCCTTCCTTCACCAACTTGGCTAGCTCCTCGCTCGTTTCCTTGTTTAGGATGTAGCCATAGTCGTCGTCAAAGACGATGAGTAGTCTTGAGCTAGTGAGGGAGGAAGTTGTATATATAGCACGCCTTGGAATACTCATACTTAAATGCCATGCGGGATCTCCAAACACATCTCCACAATCTTAATCCCCTCAGCATACACCACCGAATCATCACCCAAAGCAATAGGTGGCAGATGGGGGATTGAGAGCAGCTGCATGAACCACTCCTTGTGTTGTGTGAGACTCTTGGTAGAACCTGACTCCTTGTACAACGCCACATTCACCTTCTCTATATGCGACATGTTGGACTTTGCCATGAAGAGGCAGTCAAAGACCTTATTCGCCAAATCCATGTTGCCTACGAGGCGTACGCAAGTCTTGTTCTACTAATAGTACCCCTGACGGTATTGTGACTACTACTGTTGATATTAAGGTTGTTTTTGCTGTTGTTGTAAGGACTACTTGTGTTACTACTCCTTCTGTTCCCCAATGAACTTGAAATATTTTCTTTTGTACTACCACTCTTTCTGGCAATAGTTGCACTTGCCTTTCTTTTTGCTTCTCTGCTCTCCAAACTGTTGCAGCTACTGCTCCTGGTTCTGTGAGCCCATGGCCATAACAGTTGCTTCACTGCTACTACGGAACTTGCGCTTTACTACATTATGATACAATTCCACCTGTACCAAATGCATCCACATGAAGTCCAGGTCTGGAGTTGGCTGGCACTCCAATGTCTATTGCACCGTATCGTAGCTCGTTGGGACTCCCCTCACCAAGAGTAGGACAAAGGGCGTCTCTTCTGCATGGTTGTCAGCCACTTTTACCTACTTTGCCAGCTCTTTCTCCCTACACAAGTACGCCTCCATCGGTTCGCCATCCTACGTTTTCAACGCCAACATCTTCTTGTTGGCAAAGGCGCTATGTGGCCAAGTTTCAGGTCCATAGAAGCAAGTTCCAAGAAACTACCAGATGCCTACTCCGACTGTCAATCTGACTTTGCCATCGGAAAGATCAGGTGGCAAAATGTCTACGATCCAAGTTCCCGGCCGATCCAACAGTCGGATTTCGATGTATGAATTCTCAAAGTTCATAGGGTCATCGGCCACCGGTATCTGGGTGACCATGGGCGTGGCTCCATGCCGTAGCATGAGAAAAGAAAAAGGCAAGAGGTCTAGGGTCAAGACCTGATGGGAAAAATATAAGAAGGGTCTTATACATTTGGGTTGCCTTCTCAAAGTGTGCTTACAAGGAAGAAGGTACCTCTCCTTACTTTTTAGGTGTTCTAAGATCATCGTGTACAAGCAATGGATACAAGGCAACTTTCCATGGGAATGTGGGTTATATAACCACTAGGTGTGTGCAATTAGAGTATTTTCTCGCTCTAAAGGTCGTGTGTGAGTGCTCAGATTGATTGCTAGGCTGATTTCATCTGTTGTGTGAGACTATGGTCTCTAGTGTGAGAGCCTTAACGTCCATGGCTAAATGGTCTGGCTTGTAAGAGGGCTGACTTGCCCAAGCTTTAGCTCTATATGTTCTTCTTCATTTTGAGTGATTCAACAACCATTCTTCAGCACAAGTGATGTCTGTTGAGTCCCACATGTTTGCTACTTTAAGCTGCCCTCTCTCCTCTTGTTCCAACACTTGGTATCGAAACTAGGTTCTACCATTTCACCTAGCGCAGAACGTCACTTTAAGAGTGACATATAAGGGTAGAACCTCTAGCAAATTCAAGGATCAGCTCTTGGATCTTCAAGTTCAAGTCACAAGCATTCCAACAAGCCCAAGAAGGCGAAGATCCAACAATCAGATTAAGAGTTATGCTCAAAGCAAGGTTGTCCTGGGCTACACTATTCTCTCTGAGTAAGACTGTCGCCTTGTGATGACCATAACTCTCTTGTTTCTTTGTGAAACTTTAAATGTAGCACATGGGAACTCAAGTTTTTTTTGTTCCATTTCCATTGGTGCACAAACATTTGTATTCCATAATTACTTTTGGGAAAATTCCCATTTACAAGCTGGCTGGTTTGAGTTGGATTAGGAGCAGATACATATCCTGTTTTGAAGAGGGCATATCCTTTATAATCCCCTGTTGATGACCCTGTTTGATAGGTCAATCTGAAAGATTTTGAGCTAAATCTTCCAGTGGGGGGCCTGGTTTCTCCACATTTGCAGTCTGTTGACCTTGTTTGTCCATTTCGTGTGAGACGGATTGCTGGCAGTGTTGTCGTGATGGTGAGTGTGCACCCTAGAGGATCCCTAGCAATGGCTGCTTCACACCACCAACCCATTTTTGAGAGACTCAAACCGTGGAGGAAACTAGTTCCAAGGATGGAAGAAAACTGGTCAGAGATTGAGGCAATAGTTTGGGCCTCAAATGACTAAGGATGAACACATAATCAAGGCTCACAAGCAGTGGCATTTTATAGCCTTTGATCATAGCTTTCCTGAACACCAATGCATGCTAGATTTTAAGCTTTGTAGCAGATTCTATGGCTTCTACAGTGCTCCTTGGTAGGCTGTCCTTTTCCCACCTAGGAAGTCATCCCTTCCCTCCTCTAGAAGCTTTTGTCCCTTCCTAGATTCCTTAGCTTGCGTCTAGTATGAGGGAAGGTGTCCAAAAGACCAATACACCTCTAGATGCCTTGTAGGACATGTCACCCTTTCTAAAAGATGTCCCACCTTCTTGGACCCTCACCTGGCCTTTTAGAAACTCAAAGAGGAATTCTAGAATTTAAGCTAGCTTCGTGGCATCTATTTTTCACCTCCCTTGAGGCAGGCCATAATTTCATCTTGTGGGACTTGAACCCGGGCCCCTGCCTCTTTAGGTGAACACCATTAACCACTAAGCCACCTTGGCTTGTCTTTTTTGTGTTCCTTTTTGGAGTCCTCCTGCCATGGTGAGGAGCATTAGTCCAACAGGCAGGAGTTGCAACAGAAGCAAGGGTAGCGCTAGTAGTCAAGGGCAGTGTTTAGCATCAAAAGATTTTAAGATGGCAGCAACATGCTTGGTAATTGTGGCCCAGCCCTTGGAGAGGCTAAAGGATGCGCCAACTTCACGTTTTGGAACATCTGTATCCGCCTATGTTTGGAGTGCCTTGTAGGAGGTGGTGAGCGGCGACAAGCGCGCTCTACCTCCATAGGTAAAAGGCATCATCGCAGCAAAGATGGTGGCGAGGAAGACACCGCAAAAAGGTGCATAAGATGTAGGTTCATCTACAACTAGAACTGCCATTGATAGGTGCAACAGATGCAAGTTGATTAACTTGCAGAAGTGGCATATGAGGATAGGCAAACAAAGGACAAGCAGACCTTCAGGGTGCTTGTCAACACCATGTCCAACCCGCTTCTTCACTACGTGAGTGACAAGGCTATTGCAAAAGAGGGGTGGTACACCTTGTGAAAGAAGTATAAGAACAATGATATTGAATTCGTCATGATTTTGGAGGAGAAGATCATGGCGTTAAAAATAATGAGTGGCAAAGGGATGCAGGCGTACTTGAATAGGGAAAAAAAGTTGGCAAAGCAACTAAAAGCGGCTGGAAACCCTGTGGAAAACATGCGCTTTATCCTCCTCTTGTTAAGAGGACTCCTAGCAAGCTATGATTCGGTGCGATAGATGTTAGAGTACTAGCCGACCTTCAACCTGGACTTCATCTACATGCACCTAGTGCATGTGCAACTACGTTGTAATATAGCAAAGTGCTATGGCGACGACAGCAATGAACTAACATTTGTGGCCACCACCTCAGGTAACCAGCAGTAGCAGCAATGTGGGCAGGGGAGAGGCAAGAAGAAAGGTAAGTTGCACTATTGCGACAAAGAGAGGCACCAAAAGAAAGAGTTCTTCAAATTGAAAGTGGACCAGAAGGAGTAGTAGAAGCAACAAAAAAAGCAACAATGTCTACAATAGCAAAAGCAGCAACACTCAAAGCAAAGTTAGCAGCAACAGCACTAGTGGCAAAACCAAACCGCCGTGCGCTATTTTGGCAATATGAACGTGGTTAAGGAGGTGCGCGACCGCCTCTTTATGGCAAGAATTGATATGTTGCAGGTGGAGAAATAGGATCTCGCATAGTGCCAGACATAGGATACCAACAGCTTGACCCACCGGAAACAGTGGTTTATGTAGCTACTCTTCGTTTCCCCCCATCGGATTGCCTTGGATGATGATCCGGTGGCATATGCTGAGGGGATTCGGATAATGGAGATGTGGTTAGAGACCCCGCGTGGCATTGAAGTGGATGAATTCCATGGCATATTGTATGTCCTTGATACTGCATTCAACATTCTCTTAGTGTCCTCCCTCACCAACACAGGAATGCGAGTCGTCTTTGAGGATGACTATGGAAACATCCTCGACAAGGAAACAAGAGAGGAGCTGGCCAGGTCCATGAAAGAAGGCTACATGTGCCGCGTGTCGCGAGGAATAAAGAACGTACATGAGCTACGTTTTCAAGCAGTAGTGCAGGCGAAAGATGGTGAAATATGGCATGTGCGCTACGACCACATCGGCATGCACGCCTTGCAGCACCTTCAAATAAAGTAGATGGTGCATGACCTGTCCACAATCTCTAACTTTGAGTAGCACTTGTACATCAACTGTTTAAAGGGGAACAAGCATCGCAGGTGTTCTCTAAAACAAGGGAGCACGCGAAGGAGGTGCTAGAGCTGGTCCACAGAGACTTGTGTGGCACAATGCATACCAAGAGCTTTGAAGGCTCTAGGTATTTTCTCACCTTCATTGATGATTTACGCCGTTACAGTATTGTGTACTTCTTTTCTACCCAGGACCACTGCTTTGACCGGTTCAGGCAGTTCAATGCAATGGTGGAGAACCGGACAAGGAAGAAGATTGACAAGTTGTGTAGCGACCTTGGCGGAGAGTACGTGAGTAAAGCGTTCTACGACTACCTCGCAGATCCAAGCATCAAGGCATACCACACCGCGCCATCCTCTCCGCAGCCAAAGGGTATAGTAGAACGTGCCAACCACCTTCTAATTTAGTCGACGCGCTCCATGCTTCACGCGGCTCGCCTCACCCATGACTTCAGCGCTCAAGCAGTGAGCATTTCAGTGTACATCAAGAACCGCAGTCCAACAAAGCCCCTGGAGCAGATGACACCGTACAAAGCGTGGTTCAGCAAGAAACTCAGCGTGGGTCATCTTTGCATGTTTGGCAACTTGGTGCACATGTACGTCCTCAAGGAAAAGCTGCACAAATGGGACGCGAAGAGCGCTGAGATGCTTATGATCGGCTATGACTTGGCAAGCAAGACGCATCGTCGCTACAAGAGGGATATTAGCCACATCATCATCTCCAAGGATATCGTTTACAATGAAACCAATGTCATCGGCATCAACATCATCTACGAAGAGGGAAGAGAACCAGTAGCCAATGAAGTAGTGGGAGTAGACATTCTCCCTGATCACGTCTCTCTTGATCCTTTCTTTATTGTAATCATGGGAGAACCACTATACTCTCTAATGTGTGAAGTAGTAGATAGAGAGACCTCATCGGCAGAAGCAGACAAAGAAGATGCAACATCACCAGCACTAGGAGATGTACCTCCAGCACCACAAAAGCCGCCCGCTAACGTCCCATAACTCGGTCGCAATTACCCGATAGGGTGCGCTACAAATCTAGTGAGCGCAGCCAATTATGGATATTGCAAAAACCTGATCAAATGTATGTCGCAGACATAGCACATTTAGACAAGCCATCGTCCTACAAGTAGGCCATGGATGCACCAGATATCAGTTGATTGGGTGTAAGCTGTGCAGCTGGAGATACAATCATAGCCTGACAACGGTACGTGGGAGCTGAATCAGCATCTCCTTGGACGCAAGGTAATAAAGTGCAAGTGGGTGTTCAAGAACAAGTGGGCGCAAATGGTTACCTTGAAAAGTACAAGGTGAGGCTCATCGCCAAGGGCAGCTGAGCGGCAAAAGCACCAAGGCGCCGTCGGCTGTCTCATGTACCTCATGGTGGCAACCAGGCTGGACCTCACACAGGTTGTGAGCAACATGAGCGAGCACATGGCTATTCCCGGACCAGAGTACCAAAAGGCAATGAAGCGCATCTTCTGCTACCTTTATGGAACCATCATCATCAACATCACTCACAATAGCAACGACAAGAGCGTCATCGGCTATACAGACATAGATTGGGCTTCAAGCAGTGAGCACCGTAAGTCCATCTTTGGACATGTGTTCCTCATGAATGATAGGGCCATCTGCTGGTGTAGCAAGCGGCAAGTGGTCATAACCACCTCAATCCAAAGCAGAGTAGAACTCTCTCACCGTTGGATCCAAGGAAGCACTTCAGCTTCACCATCTTATGGCAAATATGAGTGTGAGCTACGCAATTCTCGTTCCCTTGCGTGTCAACAACTAGAGCGGAACCGCACTTACCAAGAATCCCGAACACCATGCATGCACCAAGCACATTCACATCGCATGTCACTTCATCATGCACATGGTGTAGGAGGGTGCTATCAAGCTATAATTCACTCCAACGACCAAGCAGGTCGTCGATTTTTGCACCAAGCTAGTGACCCATGAGGAGCAAGAGTTGTGCATGAAAACATGTGGAATCAGTCCACTCTGACTGAGGGAAAGTGGGATATTGTCTGCAAAGTGGCCATGTGACTTGTTGGAAATGGAGGAGAGAGGGAGCCTTGGAGCAGCGAGCATGTGTGATTGGAAGGGCATCACTTGTGCTGAAGAATGGTTATTCAATCACTCAAAATGATGGAGTACATATAGAGCTAGAGCTTGGGCAAGTCAGCCCTCTCACAAGCCACACCACTTAGCCATGGAGGCTAAGGCTCACACACTAGAATCCATAATCTCACACAAGGGAGGAAATCAGCCTATCAATCAGGCTGACCACTCACACACGACCTAGAGAGCTAGAGAATGCTCTCATGGCACACTCCTAGTGGTCACATAACCCACAAACCCATGGAGAATCGCCATGTGTCCATGGCTAGCACACAAGGANAGAACTGCTGCTTCTCACGGGTCACTGGCTTGGTGCAGAAATCAGCAACCTGCTTGCTCGTTGGAGTAAACTCCAGCTTGATAGCACCCTCCTGCACCATGTGCCTGATGAAGTGATATGCGATGTCAATGTGCTTGGTGCGTGCATGGTGCTCAGGATTCGTGGCGAGTGCGATTGCGCTCTGGTTGTCGACGCGCACAGGAACTCGAACTGCTGCACTCCCATTCATCTCTGCCATGAGACGTTGGAGCCAAACTGTTTCCTTGGCTCCAAAGCTGAGAGATACGTACTCAGCTTCTGTACTCGAGGTGGCCACGACCACCTGCCGCTTGCTGCACCAGCTGATGACTCCACCATTCATGAGGAACACATGTCCAGAGATGGACTTGCGGTCCTCAGGGTTTGAAGCCCAATCTGCGTCTGTGTAGCCGATGATGCTGTTATCATTGCCGTTGTAGGTGATGCCAATGTTGATGGTTCCAGCAAGGTAGCGGAAGATCCGCTTCACTGCCTTCTGGTGCTCCGGTCCGGGATTAGCCATGTGCTGGCTCACAGCGCTCACAGCCTGTGCGAGGTCCGGCCTGGTTGCCACCATCAGGTACATGAGACTGCCGACGGCGCTCTGGTACTTCTGTCGCTCAGCTGCATTTGCTTCTCCATTAAAGCTCACGAGGTACTGCCGCGTCTCCAGCGGCGTGCCGATGGGTTTTGCATCTGCCATGCCGAACCGCTGCAAAACATCCTTGATGTAGCGGCTCTGCTGCAGCGAGAGAGTGCGTGACTTGGGGTCACGCACGATCTAGATACCGAGGAAGTATGATGCCTCCACAAGATCAGACATCTGGAAGCGCTCCTGCATGGCTTCCTTGAACTCCTGCAGTGCAGACATGCTGTTTGAAAGGAGGAGCATGTCATCCACATAGACAATGATGATGAGGATCTCATGCTCATGCTGCCAGCGATACACGCTGTAGTCACACTCGCTGCGCTCAAATCCCATGGACTGCAACGCCACATCCAACTTCTGGTTCCAAGCACGCGACGCTTGCTTCAGGCCGTACAGCGACTTCTGCAGCTTGCAGACCAGGTGCTCCTGGCCATCCATGACGAACCCCTCCGGCTGTTCCATGTAGATCTCCTCCTCCAAGTAACCATTCAAGAATGCCGTCTTGACATCCATGTGGTGAATCTCGGAGTCCTCAGCTGCTGCATAAGAGAGGAGCGTGCGCACAGAGGCAAACTTTGCAACGAGGGCAAAAGTTTCTGTGTAGTCGATGCCATCCTGCTGCGAGTAGCCTTTGGCGACCAGCCTCGCCTTGTACTTTTCCAGGTTACCATCTGCTCCCCGCTTCTTCTTGAACACCCACTTGCACTTGATCACTTTACGTCCAGGTGGACGCTCAGTCAGCTCCCACGTGCCGTTGTCCAGCTGCGACTGTATCTCTTGCTGTACGGCTTGCGCCCAATCTGCTACATCCGGTGCAGCCATGGCCTCCTTGTATGACGTTGGCTCATCTGAATCTGCTGCAACTGTAACGTTCATCTGTTCTGGTTTCTACAGCATCCAGAAATGGCCGCGCTCACCAGGCTTGTAACGCACCCTAAGAGGGTACCTCCGACCTGGAGCTGGAGCGTTAGCAGGCGCCTGACGCGGTGCGGCTGGCACAACTGCTTCTAGTGGTGGTGCTACATCTCCCTCCTCTGCTTCTGCCGATGAAGCTGCTGTATCTGCTGCATCAGACATGGGAGAGTAGAGTGATTCTCCCACTGTCACAGTAGAGGAAGGATCGGGAGAAACTGGGTAAGGAAGAATTTCTGCTCCCACTGTCTCGTCAGCTGCTGTTTCTGTTGCCTCTTCACACACAATGTTGGTGCCGATGACGTTGCTCTCATTGAAGACGACATCCCTGGAGATGATGACGTGGCCTGTATCCCTCTCGTAGAGGCGATACGCCTTGCTTGCCACGTCGTAGCCAATCATCAGCATCTGCGCACTCTTCGCGTCCCACTTTTGGCGCTTCTCCTTTGGCACGTGCATGTGCGCCAAGCTGCCAAACGCGCAAAGATGACCCACACTCGGCTTCTTGCCGAACCACGCCTCGTACGGCGTCATCTGCTCCAGCGCCTTAGTTGGACTACGGTTCTTGATGTAGACCGCAATGCTCACAGCTTCAGCCCAGAAGTCGTAGGTCAGCCGAGCCGCGTGCAGCATGGAGCGCGCCGACTCCACAATGGTACAGTTGGCGCGTTCTGCTACGCCGTTCTGCTGCGGCGAGTACGGCGCGGTATGCTGCGCCTTGATGCCAGCTGCTGCGAGGTAGTCCTGGAACTCCTTGCTTAGGTATTCTCCACCGCGATCGCTGCGCAGTGCCTTGATCTTCTTGCCGGTCTGGTTCTCCATCATGGCCTTGAACTCCTTGAACCTGTCAAACCACTGGTCCTTGTAGGAAAGGAAGTACACAGCAGTGTAAAGGCTGAAATCATCAATGAAGGTGAGAAAATACCTAGAGCCTCCAAAGCTCTGGGTCCGCATCGGTCTGCACAAGTCCGTGTGGACCAGCTCCAACACCCCTTTTGCACGCTCCCCTGCTCCAGAGAATGCCTCGCGGTGCTGCTTCCCCTCCAAACAGCCAATGCATAACTGCTGCTCAAAGTTAGAGATGGTAGGTAGGTCACGCACCATCTGCTTTGCTTGAAGCTGCTGTAAGGCGCGCATGCCAATGTGGCCGTAGCGTGCATGCCAGATCTCGCCATCTGTCGCCTGCACCACTGTTGCAAGACTCTGCTCACGCGGGATCTTGGTCGCCCCCAGCAGGCGGTACATGTCGCCCTCCTTCACCGACTTGGCCAACTCCTCTCCTATTTCCTTGTCGAGGATGTAGCCGTAATCATCGTCAAAAACGACGCGCAATCCTGTGTTTGTGAGAGAGGATACTGAGAGAAGGTTGAACGCAGCATCAGTTACGTACAGCACGCCATGGAACACTCCCACTTCAATGCCACGCGGGGTCTCCAACCACATCTCCACAATCCCAATCCCTTCAGCATACACCACCCGATCATCACCGAAAGCGATAGGACGGGGAGGGATGCAAAGCAACTACGTAAACCACTCCTTGTGCGTCAGACTCTTGGTACACCCAGAGTCTTTGTACCACGCCAGGTCCGCCTTCTCCTTCTGCGACATGTCAGACTTCGCCATGAAGAGGCGGTCGCGCACCTCCTTGGCCACGTTCATGTTGCCAAAATGGCGCATGCCGGTCTGGTTCTGCTGCTGCTGCTGGTGGTGCTGACGTTGTTGTGACTGCTGCTGCTGTTGCTGTGGAGATTGCTGCTTTTGCTGCTGCTGCTGCTGCTCCTTCTGGTCCCTCTTGAACTTGAAGCACTCTTTCTTGTAGTGCCCCTCTTTCTGGCAATAATGGCACTTGCCCTTCTTCTTGCCTCTCTGCTGCCCGGACTGCTGCTGCTGCTGGTTGCGTGAGCCCAT
>SZWC01000063.1:612891-636347 GCA_023375785.1 Penium margaritaceum
TGTTGGATCTGGAGGAGAGAGGGAGCCTTGGAGCAGCGAGCATGTGTGATTGGAAG
Organism: Penium margaritaceum; assembly: GCA_023375785.1. Taxonomy (NCBI): domain Eukaryota; kingdom Viridiplantae; phylum Streptophyta; class Zygnematophyceae; order Desmidiales; family Peniaceae; genus Penium; species Penium margaritaceum. The sequence continues at coordinate 612,948 of SZWC01000063.1, forward strand.
GGCATCACTTGTGCTGAAGAATGGTTGTTCAATCACTCAAAATGATGGAGTACATATAGAGCTAGAGCTTGGGCAAGTCAGCCCTCTCACAAGCCACACCACTTAGCCATGGAGGCTAAGGCTCACACACTAGAATCCATAATCTCACACAAGGGAGGAAATCAGCCTAGCAATCAGGCTGACCACTCACACACGACCTAGAGAGCTAGAGAATGCTCTCATGGCACACTCCTAGTGGTCACATAACCCACAAACCCATGGAGAATCGCCATGTGTCCATGGCTAGCACACAAGGATCTCACCTCACCTAAAAAGTAAGGAGAGGTACCTTTATCCTAGTCAGCACACTCTGACAAGGCAATCCTAAGACCAAGGACCTTTTTGGATATTTCTCCCATCAGGTCTTGACCTTGGACCTCTTGCCTTTTTCTTTTCTCAGGCTAAGGCATGGAGCCATCACCCATGCCCACCCACACATCGACGGTCCATGACCCCCGAAACTTCGAAAATTCATATCTCCCAATCCGACCGTTGGATCGGCCTCAAACTTGGACCGTAGACATTTTGCCACATGATCTTTCCAATGGTGAAGTCAGATTGGCGATCAGAGCAGGCATCTGGTACTTTCCTGGAACTTGCTCCTGTGGACCTGAAATTGAGCCGGATGGCTCCCTTTCCAACATGACTCAATTTCATGTCCACTGGAGTAAATTCCAGGAAATAACTAGATGCGTACTCCGATCATCAATCTTCGTTTTGCATTAGAAAGATCAGATAGCAGAATGTCTCCAGTCAAAGTTGCACGCTAGTCCAATAGTCGGATTGCGATACATGAATTTTCAATGTTTCAAGGGTCATCCACGGCCAGTATCTCAATGACCATGGGCGATGGCTCCATGCCTTAGCTTGAGAGAATAAAAAGGCAAGAGGTCCATGGTGAAGACCTGATAGGAGAAATACCCAAAAAGGTCCCGTATTCTTGGGTTGCCTTGTAAGGGTGTGCTGACTAGGAAACGGAACCATTCCTTATATTTTAGGTGAGATGTGATCCTTGTGTGCTAGCCATGGACTCATTGCGATTCACCATGGGATTCTAGGTTATGTAACCACAAAGACTGCCATGAGATGATTTTCTAGTTCTCTATGGCTTGTGTGAGTGGTGTTATACCGTTTTCCAACATCTGCCACAATTCGGTCTGATAGCATACAGGGATCAACTCTCCGTCGTGACTCACTTCCCACTATGCCTTGGCATTTCTCGACATGTATGACATTCCATATTGCACATTTGCGTGATTGATTGGATGCGTGTTTTCTTTGAACCGAAGACTTTGTCAGGTTCCTTCCCTTGGGTATTCGCTGAACCATTCACCGGATCACCGTGGGGAGTATGTCATACTTATTCAGTACTTCGGTGATTCATTGATATTCACTCACAAATGGTGAATCACTCACCGGGGAACATAGTCACCACCTAAGACACTCCTAGGCGTTTGACGGATTATTCAGAACATCATCGTGGGAACACATCAGGCTTATCCCCTATTCTCAACTGACTCATTGATGTCCTTCATTGACGGTTAATCATTCATCAAATAACATGACGCCTGCCTAGGACAAATGCTCCCGATGAGACAACCGTAAGAATTAACGCACTTACATTCAGTCAAAAGGAGGAGCACATAGTCATCATTACTCTGCTACTCATGCATTTCACCACCTACACATCACCAAGTAACATGCGCAAACCATACGCCTCCTGCTCCGCCGGATCATCGCTCGTGGCTGGTCCATGCATGAACACCGTGCGGTTGACTCTTCCTTGGTCGTTTCCCCGTGGAGCAGCACAGTGCAACTCCAATGGACCATCAATTCGTCGACCTGCACGGGAATCAGCACGCGCCAGGTCGTCCTCTCGAAGGCGGAAGACCTCTTGTCGGTACCACTGGTAGGCTCGAAATGCCTCGGCCCGTTCTTTGGCGGCTTCTGCACCATTTTGCTCGATGTCACGCGTGGCCTCCTGCCAACTTTCCATGGGACAAGGCTTGTCGGCATGGGGAAGTCTCCGTAGCCACGGTTGCCATAACGTCTCCAGAGCCCCACCAGCAAGATGATGCGACCATTGCATCACTCTAAAGACCGTCCGCGCTCCGAGTCCATGAGGCACATTGGAACATCTATAGATGGCATAGAAGGTCAACGGGGAGTCTCGGACGGCCCTTGTGAAGCTGGGCGGCTGGAGCTCTTGCGGGAACCTAGGACCCAGCCATGCCGATTCAGTAACGTGCTCCGTAAGAAGCAGTCTTCCCATCCAAGAAGGACTACACACACCTCACATACCCACATTGCGGCACTTATAACACACCCTAACTTCTCTACTCTGACTGTCGCGAGATGGGACACAAGTCGCGTTCGACGATTTGGGTCGACTGAGGGTCAGCAATCTGTTTGTCTTGATGGTCACTGCTGGACGCGACTTCCCATGCCAAGGTTGGGTCTAGGATGGACACTTGATTGTTTACTTGCCCGCAAGCAGCTTGGGGTGTGAATGTTTCTATGATCTCAGCGTCTGCAGCCAATCAGTAGTTTATCACCTTCTCTTTATCGCCCTTCTTGTACCGCTCCTCCAATACTTTCGTCTCGTCCACTGGCCCTTTTCGCGGCTCGCACATCAAAAGCGCCTTTGGATGAGGCGCCTCAAGTGTCCCACCTCTTTTTGTGGTTCGGGTGTGACTCCGCTACCATCAAGCCAACTTCGGGTCACCTTCTTTCCTTCCCCGTAGGTCCGGTCAGATCAGAACATCCGCCGCAACTTTCCTTTCGCGCCTCATCGCCTTCCCGAATCGATATGCTCTTTTCGTAGTATTTCTTCCTCATTGGTTGATGGGCGTCGGATCATCCGGCGTCCCCTTTCCTAGCTCTTGATCACGGGCCCATTTTCCATCCCATCCTCCGGTGGATGAACGAAACACCATTGACACTATTTTACCTTTCACCCACAAAACAAGTTGGACGTCCCCGTCCATCCGCCCCTTTTCTGTTGGAACTTGAGGAGAGAGGGAGCCTTGGAGGAGCGAGCATGTGTGATTGGAAGGACATCACTTGTGCTGAAGAATGGTTGTTCAATCACTCAAAATGATGGAGTACATATAGAGCTAGAGCTTGGGCAAGTCAGCCCTCTCACAAGCCACACCACTTAGCCATGGAGGCTAAGGCTCACACACTAGAGTCCATAATCTCACACAAGGAAGGAAATCAGCCTAGCAATCAGGCTGACCACTCACACACGACCTATAGAGCTAGAGAATGCTCTCATGGCACACTCCTAGTGGTCACATAACCCACAAACCCATGGAGAATTGCCATGTGTCCATGGCTAGCACACAAGGATCTCACCTCACCTAAAAAGTAAGGAGAGGTACCTTTATCCTAGTCAGCACACTCTGACAAGGCAATCCTAAGACCAAGGACCTTTTTGGATATTTCTCTCATCAGGTCTTGACCCTGGACCTCTTGTCTTTTTTCTTTTCTCAGGCTAAGGCATGGAGCCATCACCCATGCCCACCCAGACATCGACGGTCCATGACCCTTGAAACTTCGAAAATTCATATCTCCCAATCCGACCGTTGGATCGGCCTAAAACTTGTACCGTAGACATTTTGCCACCTGATCTTTCCAATGAGGAAGTCTGATTGGCGATCGGAGAAGGCATCTGGAAGTTTCCTGGAACTTGCTCCTGTGGACCTGAAACTGAGCCAGATGGCTCCTTTCCCAACAATCTCCCACTTTGCCACAGTCAGAGTGGGCTGAGTCCACATGCCTTCATGCAGAACTGCTGCTTCTCACGGGTCACTGGCTTGGTGCAGAAATCAGCGACTTGCTTGCTGGTTGAGTAAACTCCAGCTTGATAGCACCCTCCTACACCATGTGCCTGATGAAATGATATGCGATGTCAATGTGCTTGGTGCATGCATGGTGCTCAGGATTCTTGGGGAGTGCGATTGCGCTCTGGTTGTCGACGCGCACAGGAACCGGAACTGTTGCACTCCCACTCATCTCTGCCATGAGACGTTGGAGCCAAACTGCTTCCTTGGCTCCAAAGGTGAGAGATACGTACTCAGCTTCTGTGCTCGAGGTCGCCACGACCAGCTGCCGCTTGCTGCACCAGCTGATGGCTCCACCATTCATGAGGAACACATTTCCAGAGATGGATTTGCGCTCCTCAGGGTTTGAAGCCCAATCTGCGTTTGTGTAGCCGATGATGCTGTTGTCATTGCCGTTGTAGGTGATGCCAATGTTGATGGTTCCAGCAAGGTAGCAAAAGATCCGCTTCACTGCCTTGTGGTGCTCCGGTCCGGGATTAGCCATGTACTGGCTCATAGCGCTCACAGCCTCTGCGAGGTCCGGCCTGGTTGCCACCATCAGGTACATGAGACTGCCGACGGCGCTCTGGTACTTCTGCCGCTCAGTTGCATTTGCTTCTCCATTGAAGCTCACTAGGTACTGCCGCGTCTCCAGCGGTATGCCGATGGGTTTTGCCTCTGCCATGCCAAACCGCTGCAAAACATCCTTGATGTAGCGGCTCTGCTGCAGCGAGAGAGAGCGTGACTTGCGGTCACGCGTGATCTGGATACCGTGGAAGTATGATGCCTCCCCGAGATCAGACATCTGGAAGTGCTCCTGCATGGCTTCCTTGAACTCCTGCAGTACAGACATGCTGTTCGAAAGGAGGAGCATGTCATCCACATAGACAATGATGATGAGGATCTCATGCTCATACTGCCAGCGATTCACGCTGTAGTCACACTTGCTGCGCTCAAACCCCATGCACTGCAATGCTGCATCCAACTTTTGGTTCCAAGCACGCGACGCTTGCTTCAGGCCGTACAGCGACTTCTACAGCTTGCAGACCAGGTGCTCTTGGCCATCCATAACGAACCCCTCCGGCTGCTCCATGTAGATCTTCTCCTCCAAGTCACCATTCAAGAATGCCGTCTTGACATCCATGTGGTGAACCTCGAAGTCCTCAGCTGCTGCATAAGAGAGGAGCGTGCGCACAGAGGCAAACTTTGCAACAGGGGCAAACGTTTCTGTGTAGTCGATGCCCTCCTGCTGCCAGTAGCCCTTGGAGACCAGCCTCGCCTTGTACTTTTCCAGGTTACCATCTGCTCCCCGCTTCTTCTTGAAGACCCACTTGCACTTGATCACCTTACGTCCTGGTGGACGCTCGGTCAGCTCCCATGTGCCGTTGTCCCGCTGCGACTGTATCTCCTGCTGCACGGCTTGCGCCCAATCTGCTGCATCTGGTGCAGCCATGGCTTCCTTGTATGACGTTGGCTCATCTGAATCTCCTGCAATTGCGACGTTCATCTGTTCTGGTTTCTGCAACATCCAGAAATGGCCGTGCTCACCTGGCTTGTAACGCACCCTAAGAGGGTACCTGCGACCTGGTACTAGAGTGTTAGCGGGCGGCTGGCGCGGTGCTGCTGGCACAACTGCTGCTGCTGGTGGTGCTACATCTCCCTCCTCTGCTTCTGCCGATGAGGCTGCTGTATCTGCAACATCAGACATGGGAGAGTAGAGTGATTCTCCCACTGTCACAATAGAGGAAGGATCGGGAGAAACTGGGTCAGGAAGAATTTGTGCTCCCACTGTCTCGTCAGCTGCTGGTTCTGCTGCCTCTTTACACACGATGTTGGTGCCAATGACGTTGTTCTCGTTGACGACGACATCCTTGGGTATGATGACGTGGCCTGTATCCCTCTCGTAGAGGCGATACGCCTTGCTTGCCACGTCGTAGCCAATCATCAGCATCTGCGCACTCTTCGCGTCCCACTTTTGTCGCTTCTCCTTTGGCACGTACATGTACGCCAGGCTGCCAAACGGGCGAAGATGACCCACGCTCGGCTTCTCGCGAACCACGCCTCGTACGTCGTCATCTGCTCCAGGGCCTTCGTTGGACTGCAGTTCTTGATGTAGACCGCAGTGCTCACGGCTTCAGTCCTGAATTCGTAGGTCAGCCGGGCCGCGTACAGCATGGAGCGCGCCGACTCCACAATGGTACGGTTGGCGCGTTCTGCTACCCCGTTCTGCTGCGGCGAATACGGCGCGGTACGCTGCGCCTTGATGCCACCTTCTGCGAGGTAGTGCTGGAACTCCTTGCTTAGGTATTCTCCACTGTGATCGCTGCGCAGCGCCTTGATCTTCTTGCCAGTCTGGTTCTCCACCATGGCCTTGAACTCCTTGAACCTGTCAAAGCACTGGTCCTTAGAGGGAAGGAAGTAGACAGCAGTGTAACGGCTGAAATCATCAATGAAGGTGAGAAAATACCTAGAGCCTCCAAAGCTCTGGGTCTGCATCGGTCCACACAAGTCCGTGTGGACCAGCTCCAACACCTCTTTTACACGCTCCCTTGCTCCAGAGAACGCCTCGCGATGCTGCTTCCTTTCCAAACAGCCGATGCATAACTGCTGCTCAAAGTTAGAGATGGTAGGCAGGTCACGCACCATCTGCTTTGCTTGAAGCTGCTGCAAGGCGCGCATGCCAATGTGGCCGTAGCGCGCATGCCAGATCTCGCCATCTGTCGCCTGCACCACTGCTGCAAGACTCTGCTCACGCGGGATCTTGGTCGCCCCCTATAGACGGTACATGTCGCCCTCCTTCACCGACTTGGCCAACTCCTTCCCTGTTTCCTTGTTGAGGATGTAGCCATAGTCATCATCAAAGACAACGCGCAGTCTTGTGTTGGTGAGAGAGGACACTGAGAGAAGGTTGAACGTAGCATCAGGTACATACAGCACGCCATGGAAAACTCCCACTTCAATGCCACGCGGGGTCTCCAACCACATCTCCACAATCCCAATCCCCTCAGCATATACCACCCGATCATCACCCAAAGCAATCGGCCGAGGTGGAATGGAGAGCAGCTGCGTGAAGCACTCGTGGTGCGTCAGACTCTTGGTACACCCTGAGTCTTTGCACCACGCCAGAACCGCCTTTTGCTTCTGTGACATGTCAGACTTCGCCATGAAGAGGCGGTCGCGCACCTCCTTGGCGACATTCATGTTGCCAAAATGGCGCACGCTAGTCTGGTTCTGCTACTGCTGCTGCTTCTGCTGCCGTTGTTGTGACTGCTGCTGCTGTTGCTGTGGGGATTGCTGCTTTTGCTGTTGCTACTGCTGCTCCTTCTGGTCCCTCTTAAACTTGAAGCACTCTTTCTTGTAGTGCCCCTCTTTCTGGCAACAGTGGCACTCGCCCTTCTTCTTGCCTCTCTGCTGCCCGGACTGCTGTTGCTGGTTGCGTGAGCCCATGGCCATGAAAGCTGCTTCACTGCTGCTGCTGCCGCCATTGCGCTTTGCTGCATTGCGATGCAATTCCACCTGTACCAAGTGCGTGCAGATGAAGTCGAGGTGGAGAGTCGGCTGGCACTCCAACATCTCTCGCACTGTGTCGTAGCTGGTTGGGAGTCCCCTCGGCAAGAGGAGAATGAAGCGCGTCTCTTCCACAGGATTCCCAGCCGCTCTCAACTATTTCGCCAGCTCCTTTGCCCTGTCCAGATACGCCTCCATCCCTTCACCACCCTGCATTTTCAGCAGCATCATCTTTTCCTCCAAAAGCAGGAGGAATGCAGGATCCTTGCTCTCATACTTCTTGCACAACGTGTCCCACCCCTCCTTTGCATTAGCCTTGTCACTCACGTACTGAAGATGCGGGTTGGAGATGGTGTTAACAAGTAACCTGTAGGCCTGCTTGTCCTTCTTCTTCCACTCCTCGTACATCGCTGGTACAACTGTAGAAGAACCTGCATCAGCTGCACCCTTTTGCGACGTCTTCCCCGCCACCACCTGCGCTGCGGTGATACCTTTTGCCTGTGGAACTGGAACCGGCTAGTCGCCGCTCACCACCTCCCACAAGCCCCTCTCCTCCAAAAGGAGGCGGGTACGGATCTTCCAAAACGTGAAGTTGGCGCGTCCCTCCAGCCTCTCCAAAGGCTGGGCTGCTGTCACAACGCCAGGTGCTGCCATCTTGAGCTTTGGTGATGCTCAGCGATGCCCTTGGGTGGCGGCGCTACCCCTGCTTCTGCTGCTGCTTCTGTCATAAATCTGTCTGACAGAAAATGGACTGTAGATGCCAGCAGACTGGGAATTTTAAAAAACTGAGCCCACCACTGGAACATTCAGCTCAAAACCTTTCAGATCGACCCATAAAACAGGGTCATCAATAGGGGATTTCAAAAGATATGCCCTCTTGAAAACAGGGTATGCTTCTGCTCCTACTCCAACTCAGACCAGCCAGTTTGTAAACGGTGTTTCTCCCAAACGCATCAATGGAATGCAAATTTGTTTGCACCAATGGAAAGCTTAGGAAAAATACTACAATTCGCATATGCCACTTTTTAAATTTGACAAAGAAACAAGAGAGTTATGGTCATCACAAGGCGACAGTCTTACTCATAGAGAAGAGTATAGCCCTGGCCGACCTCGTTTTCAGCATAACTCTCAATCCGGCCGTTGGATCTTCGCGATCTTGGGCTCGTTGGAAAGCTTGTCTCTTCAACTTGATGATCCAGTGGTTTATTGTCAAATCTGTTGAAGGTTTCACCCCAATCGGTCACTCTCAAAGTGACGGCCTGTGCTGGCTGGAAGTGGCAGAACTTGGCTCTGATACCAAATGTTGGATCTTGAGTAGAGAGGGAGCCTTGGAGCAGCGAGCATGTGTGATTGGAAGGGGATCACTTGTGCTGAAGAATGGTTCTTCAATCTTTCAAAATGATGGAGTACATATATAGCTAGAGCTTGGGCAAGTCAGCCCTCTCACAAGCCACACCACTTAGCCATGGAGGCTAAGGCTCACACACTAGAGTCCATAATCTCACACAAGGAAGGAAATCAGCCTAGCAATCAGGCTGACCACTCACACACGACCTAGAGAGCTAGAGAATGCTCTCATGGCACACTCCTAGTGGTCACATAACCCACAAACCCATGGAGAATCGCCATGTGTCCATGGCTAGCACACAAGGATCTCTCCTCACCTAAAAAGTAAGGAGAGGTACCTTTATCCTAGTCAGCACACTCTGACAAGGCAATCCTAAGACCAAGGACCTTTTTGGATATTTCTCCCATCAGGTCTTGACCCTGGACCTCTTGCCTTTTTTCTTTTCTCAGGCTAAGGCATGGAGCCATCACCCATGCCCACCCAGACATCGACGGTCCATGACCCCCGAAACTTTGAAAATTCATATCTCCCAATCCGACTGTTCGATCGGCCTCAAACTTGGACCGTAGACATTTTGCCACCTGATCTTTCCAATGAGGAAGTTGGATTGGCGATCGAAGCAGGCAGCTGGTACTTTCTTGGAACTTGCTCCTGTGGACCTGAAACTGAGCCAGATGGCTCCTTTCCCAACATTTTCTGTGTTTTGTTCATCCTATTGTCTCCTCTCCGGTATGTCACTCCTGTGGCTAGCGCTCCCGACTCCTTCCCGGTGCAGATTCCTAAGCCCCCTTTTCCGCTGATGAAGACTCCTCTTCCGCACACCTCACCCTTTCCATCCCATCCAATTCTTGATGAGGTCCTTTCTGCCGCATCACTTTGTTCCAAGCCTTGGGGCTATGGCGTATCGTCACTCGACGTTCTCCTCTCCCTATTTATCTTTCTTGCTTCTCATGCAATCGCCATACGGTCTCCCTCTGTCATGCTCGAACCCTCCTCCTTGCCAGATTGCTCTCATCATAGGGTATACAAGGAGGTCTACCAAGTCCTGTCTCCACGTTTCTGTAGCAATGAGGACATGGGAGATTCACCCGTCAATGGCAGCTGATACAGTACCACATGGGAACATGCACTGGACAGCTCCTTTTGGCACATGGCTCGCTGCAAGAATTTGTGCATAAAAGACATTGATACAGCATGATGCAACTCCCATGAGGCAACCTCCTTTCTCCCACTTTCTTCATACTTCCGCTGTGCTAGAAGCATACACACTTCTCATACCATGGGATTACTCCTCTCAGCTCCCTGAAGTAGCTGGGGCATTCGCCTTCCGCCGCGCCTGTGCGTGGTCATACCAAGCAGCTACTATAGTTGTTTCGTCCCTCTTTGTTTGTCTTGGTGCAAGCAGCTTGTGCTATCCGCCTACAATAGTCACATCTCCTGTGGGGAGCCTACAGCAGCCTTCTGCATCCACAGCACACAATGCCTGCCGTAGCATTTAGCTCTTTCCCTAGCATGATCATTGCCTCCGGAGGAATTCCATGCTTCATCTTCTAGCACGGTACACAGCCCCACCCTCCTTCTTTGTCCACCATCTTACATTCCTCATGCACGTGGCAATTACAATGCGCGTGTTTTCTGGCAAGTGTGTGTACCCTATTTTGACACCATGGGCAGCTACCGGCATGATGTGCTCCTTCTCCCATCAGTTCCTTGCTTGTGCCTACGCCCCTCGCATCTCTCCTCACCGCCGCACTATTGCCTATCCATCTTTCCCGTCTTGCTCCTGCTCTAACCATGGCGTCTTTGTTTCCACTACCTTGTCTCACCCCTACTCCAGCCGCATGCTTCCCTTCTTGTTCCACCGATGACCAACCACTGTTGCTCCATGGATTTTGGGAAGCCCCCGTGCCTGTATCTGCCGCCTCCCCCGGCACTCCCATGGACGCCCGTTGCATTTCTCCCAATGCTCATCCTCTTCCGTGTGACGGGTATTGGGGGCTCTTTCCTACTCCTATCTCCCTCTGTCCTTGTGAGGTGATGCGATGGCCCCATCGTCGTGCCGCCACATTATTGACCATAACACCGAGTTGCCATCTCGTTTCTGAGTCCCCCGGCGTCATCGCCCTTTGCCTGGCCTCGGTTCCTTGATGAATGGTTCTTGATGTACACCACAGGGCTCACAATTTTGGTCCATAAGTCATCATTAAGCCGAGCTGCACGAAGAATGGAGGACATCCACTGGACGATGGTACGATAAACACGTTATCCTACTCTGTTGTGTTATGGCATGTTTGGCGAAATGCGATACACCTTCATGCCAGTTGCCCCAAGGTATTCCTGAAGTCTTTACTCAGGTGTTCACCACTACAATCACTACTGAACACCTTGATGTTTTTGCTTGTCTTGTTCTCCACCATGGCCTTGAACTCCATGAACCTTTAAAAATAGTAGTCATTGGAAGAATAGAAGTACATATCAGTGTAACAGCTAAAATCATCAATGAAGGTTAAAATATACGTAGAGCATCCTAAGCTTTGGGCCAGCATCAAGCGCCACAAGTATTTGTGGACCAGATCCAGTACTTCTTTTACGCACTCTCCAGCTCCAGAAAATGCCTTGCAATTCTTCTTCCCCTCCAAACAGACGATGTACAATTGCTACTCAAAGATGGAGATGGTGGACAAGTCATGGACCATCTGCCTTATTTGAAGTTGCTACAAGGCACCCATGGCGATGGAGCAGTAGCACACATGCCAGGTTTTGCCATCCGTCGCTTGCTCCACTACTACAAAACATAGCTCATACGGGATCTTGGTTTCCCCTCAAAGGCGGTATATGTTACCTTCCTTCACCAACCTTGCAAGCTCCTCTCCCGTTTCTTTGTCAAGGATGTAGTCATGGTCGCTGTAAAAAAGACGCGCTGTCTTTAAGGGTGTACACGAGTCCAGACTCTCGAGTCTGGACCCAGACTCGGACTCGCGAGTCCGAGTCAGGGTCCAGACTCGGACTCGCGAGTCTGGGCTGAGACTCGCAAGTCCATGGACTCGCGAGTCCGAGGCACTCAGACTCGCGAGTTCGGTGAAAGAACTCATGAGTCTGTGGAAGAACAGACACCCAAATAGCCTTTTATCTCTCCTATTCACATTTGTTGTTCCTCGTGTCACCAAGCATGCATATACATGCATGAAATGAGTCCATTCAGTAATGTTTCTTGTATTTTAGCATTGTGACTACAATATTTTACCCCCTTTATGCTTTCATGAGAGCTCCTCTTGGACTCTCGAGTCTGAGTCGAGTCTGGGACCCTGGACTCGGACTCGCGAGTCTGGGTGTGGACTCGGACTCGCGAGTCCGACTCGCGAGTCTCAGCTTTTGGTGAACACCCTTAGCTGTCTTGTTTTGGCTAGAGAGGAGACTCAGAGGGGATAGGACTATTAGGCATATACAACACAATATGGATCACTCCTAGTACAATGCCATGTGAGGCCTCCATCCACATTTCCACAATCCTAATGCCCTAAGCATGTATTACTCGATCATCACCAAACGTAATTGGCTGAGGGGAAATGAAAAGCAGTTACCTAGACTATTATTTGAGATGCGTTAGGCTCTTGGTATACCCTGAGACCTTATACGTTGCAAGATGTGCCTTCTCCTCCTACAAGATATCACATTTTGCCACAAAGAGGCGGTCCCACTCCTCTTTTGCAGTAGCCTTGTCACCAATGTACATAGAATGCGGGTTGAGACGATGTAGACGAGCGGTCTGTAGGCCTTTGTATCCTTCTTCCACTCTCCATGTGTTGTTGTTGCAATTGTAGAAAAACTTCTTTCAGCTGTATCTTTCTATGGCACATTCCCGGCCACCATGTGTGGTGGATAATGCATTTTGCTTGAAGGGAAGGGCCTATGTCGCCACTTACCACCTTCCACAAGCCCCTCTCCTCCAAAAGGAGGCGGGTATGGATCTTCTAAAACATGAAGTTGGCGCACCCTTCGAGCCTTTTGTAGGGCTATGCTGCTTTTACCACGCCTGTTGCTGCCATTTGTAGCTTTCATGATACTCAACACTGCCCTTGAGTGTGTTTACTTGCTTAAGGCAATGGTCTAGAAAAGGGGATTCGACACAATGGTTCCTTCCCACCGCCCTTGATATTGCAACCGAGTGATGATATCAACCTCAGAGCCAAGGTTACACACTTAGCAGTTCATAGGAATCACTTTCTTGCGCTATGTCATTAATACCTGGTGAAATTTGTGCAAGGAGCAAACTCCTGGGGCCTAGACCAACTCACTTCAAGATGGACTTTGTGTTATGGAGTCTTCCTCCCGCGTCCGCATTTGTGTAGCTCACCAATTACAGCGGGTGAGATCATTTTTTGCCTCCAAATGGGAGTCCCAAGTGTCAAGACTTCCGAAGATAGCACATAATGCGCTTGACTCCTTGTCAGTACTGTGGTCCTGGATTGGCCACAAACATGCTCACTAGTTCCATTGCCTAGAAAATTTCAAGACGTAATCCTACCATGACATGCATAAGACTTCCAATAGCAGATTGGTAGGGAATGTTTCTCCATCTCACGCCGTTTTGCAAACATGCTTGAGTTCATGGAGGGGAAAGCTTCGTGTTTGTTGTCATTGGTGCGCCGATGGGCTTGCAATCCTCCATGTTGTAGCGCTTGAGGACCTCAATGATGTACTTGGTCTGGTTTAGCACAATGATGCATGCTGCTCGATTGCGGTGGACGCGTATCACGAGGTAGAACTCAAGCGGACCCATGTCCTTCATGTTGAACCTGGTCATGAGATCTGTCTTGAGCTTGTTCAATAGCTCGACACACGACAAAGAGATTATAGGGTCATCCATGTATAGTGCAACCAGCATCAAGCTTTGCTTATCCTCCCACATATACACAGGGGTCATTCGCACAGTGCATGAAGGTGAGCCGGCCATGAAGTCATCCATCTCCTTGTACCACATTCCTCGGGCCTCTTTCATCGCAAAAATTGCTTTGACTTGTTTGCAAACCTTGTCTCTAGAGCTTTCACTCCCTCTAGCACTTCCATCAGCATTTTAATGGCTAGTTTCTTGTAGAGGAAAACTGTCTTCACGTCCGTCTGGTAGACCTCAACATCTTTTGTAGCAACAATGCTCAACATGGATCTGATGGAGGTAAAGGTGACGATGGGCGCAAAGGTCTCCTTGTACTCTGAGCTTGCACTGAGGGAGAACCCGTTTGCCACAACGTTTCCTTATTACTTGTCGATAGTACCATACTGCTTGATCTTTTTCCAGAGTAATCACTTTGACCACACCATGGGGGCATTTTGGGGCCTGTCCACTAGAATCCATGTTTTGTTCTCTTTACTGGATGGGAGTTTGATATCCACTTCCTCCTTCTACTTGGCCACATCTTGTATGTTCATAGCCTCCGTAACACTCATAGGTTCTCCTTGAGCTAAGCATGACCAGCTGAGTCCGGTCCATTCTGCACTCAGCATCGTACTTAGGCGGATGTTTCGTGTAATGCATACTGCGATGGAGTGTTACTTGTAGTGTTTCAAGGATTAGTTCCTTCTATTGTACCTGCGCTTCCAATGATCCGTTCTTTGAGGTAGAGCCACCGGCCTCACAGTTTCACAGGCCTTAGACGACTCAAACTAGGTGGAAGTGTTTGTCTCAGTGTGAGCCTGCAGAGCCACTCTCCCTGGAGCGCTATCCTCTGCTGGCATGATATGCAAGTTCTTAGGTACATGATCAACTCACTCAAGCAACACATCCCACTATCCAGATTTTGGAGCATGGATAGGGTCCAACGAATCTCCCTTGGCTCCTGATGAGTTATCTTGTTGATTGGTCCCACAGCATGTACACCGTGTGTGCATTGTCGTATCCAACCATAACACACTTTCGAGCACGTGCATTGAGCTTGCCACCTCATTCTTGTGCTTGGACCTTTACCCAGCTTATACAGCCAAAGAACCTCAAGTGTAAGGCATCTCTCTTCTTCCCTCACCAAGCCTCGTGTGGCATCCTGCACTGCTTCTCTTGCTGCTCCTCAGCACGCCTTCCAAGCGCGGTTGCCGGAGTGAAATTCATAAGGTAGCAAGCTGTTATTGTAGCTTTAGCCTAGAAGCGACGTGGGAGTTTGGCGTGAAAGAGCATGCGCCTTGCCATGCTGAGCATAGTTCGGTTCATGAGCTCGGTAACGACATTACTCTAGATGGTGTAAGGCGTAGTGGTATGGTGGTTGATGCCGTATTGGCTCAACCAGCCTTTGCACGCTTTGTACTCACCACTATTGTTCGTGCGCAGAGGTGTAACATTCTTGCTTGTCTACCGCTCTATAGTTTTGACAAACTATTGCAACGTCTCTTGTAGTTCTTCCATTGTCTTCCTGATTTAGATCCGTATCTTGCTACTATGATCATTAACAAAAGTCAAGAAGTACTTGCTGCCAGCGTTTGCGGAAGTGCGGAATTGTCCGCATACACCAAAGTGAATCAGGTCCAAGATTGCTGCCACATGTTGCCCATTACGCTCAAAGGACTTTCTTTTTACCTTGTCTTAAGGCATGGTTCACGAACCTTCTTACTCTGTCCCTCATCCTTGGTCTTGTATTCTACAATCCCATGAACCACTTATTGTTGCTGCAAAGCTTACGGTGTGATGTCGGCCACATGGTCAAACCGCTTGTGCCACACCTTAGCATGCGTTTTGATGGAGTTGGCTGCCATGGTAATGGCTTGTGGTGCAACATAAGGCTTTGGAGATTTGGGCTCTTCAAGAGCTGCATATCCTTTATTTGTACTCTAAAGGGGTTTGGTCTACAGCACGTAAATCCCATCAACTCCTGGGACATGTGCAATCAGACTCTCCTTGGGATATGCGATCTTGATGTCCTTGTTCTTGACAATCATGGCCTCCCCTTTTGTGACACTAACTGTCATGTCATGGTCTGTGAGTTCGGACACTCACTAGACATTTGCCCCAAAAGAAGGCATGTAGAGGACGTTCACTACCTGCAAGTCGTTTTGAGCACCGTTTATGGTAATGCTGATCAACTTATCTGCCTCGTTTGGCGCATGGACAAGGCAGCCGTTGGCACACATGAAGCGAAATTCGGTGTCACCAATGTATATGAACCCATCCTTCTCCCTTTAAGAGTGGTGGTGATGCCAAAGGCAAGCCCAAAGGCTCCATGCTTGAGCAGTGTTGCTGCCTTGGTTACCGGCATGCTCTCAGCCATCATGTTGGCTAACACCTTCTTATCCTTCCCTTTACCCTCATATACATCACCATGATCTCTGTATTCCTTCTTAGGAACCTTACACTCCCATGTCTAATGCCTAGGTATGCCACGACACTTTGAACCCTCTCCACTACCACCATTGTTTTTTCCACAAGGCAAAACCTATCCTTGAGAACTTTGACATCCGACTGTTGACCTACTGAAGAGTGAGCATTGCAAGTGTCGTAATACACCTTCTCTACTTCTCCACCTCTGTGCTTTGTTCAGGTCGATGTAGGATGATATATGGTACTGTCTAAACCGGGTAAGATTGTGCATATCCGTTACTTACCCCTTACCTGTTGATCACCTACAAACAATGAAGAATGGATAGTAGCAAACCCATGGTCGTATCTCCAATGGTAGAGCTTATCTTGGTTAAGACCCAAGGTCAGAGCTTATCTTTGGCCCATGTTTCTTAATTGCGAGAATCCACTGTTGGAGCTGATAAAGCATATGGAGCAAATGGAGCACATTGAGCAAATGGACTAGATGGAGCTCATAGAGTAGATGCATGTCGCACGATAGAGGAGGGAAGAGAGTGTCCACAAGGATCCCTTATCACTAGTCAGTATGGGCCCATAACTCTTTGTCAACCTTCCAGATGCGACAGTCTAGAAAATGGGTTCCGACAAATGTTTCCCGCCAACATTTTTTGGTATTACAACCATGAGGAGGTATCACTCTTAGAGCAATGTTCCACACTGAGTAGTTACGGAATCACTTCCTTGTCTTGTGTCCTTCGTACGTGGTCAATCTCATATGAGGAGCAAACTCTTGGAGCTTAGACCAACCAATACTTCTGTAGTGTCCACCTACGGTAGACAGTTGTGTTACAAGTTTGAGATGTAAGGACTGTACTGAATGAAAGGTAATTGACCGGGTCGTATAGTGGTAGAGCAAGCCTCTAGCCTAGGCGCATAATGGCTTCTAGGATGGGCTATTTTCAAGAGTAATCTGATTGCATCATCCGCCTTGCTTACATGATGCTCTCTTTAAGCGCCAAGTGGTGCCAGCCACCGGGAAGAACAATGGAAGATTATAGGTTGTCTCTTAGAACCTTCGTGTCCCCCTTTTGGTCACAAAGAAAGTTATCGGACTGGGAATTGACCAAGTGACCTCTCCCTCCACAATCTAGCTCTGGAATGTCTAAGCCACAAGGAGTTTTCCTACGTAGTATTTGCTGGCTATACTATCTAGTTCAGACCAAGGGGACGGTCTCCAAAGGGGCTGTGTATGCCTTGTCTATGTTGACAAGAATCTGGGGACTTACTCCAAGGGAGCAGCGTATGCCTAGTGCACCTTGTGCCTATCCGAAGGTGAGCTATGGACAAGGTGCATATTAGGTCAACACAATGTGCACTCGCTACCGTTATGTGTAAACAACACTACGGGGATCTCTCAGCATACAATGTAAGAAGATTGACGAGCCAAGAAAGAGGGTACAGGTGGAAGAGAAGGAACTGGTGAGGAGTTACAAGAACAGCTCAATAATGGAGTCTGAGCGGGGGGTGCACGATGACATCATCTACTACCTCCTTCCACATGGCCTTATCTGGCACAATCAGAGGACCCCGGCTTTTAGGCAACGCAATGAGGAGGATATTGCTGTGCATGTTGGTCTTTATTACCTTGGTCATTTGGGTCACTTGTTGAAGCAGTCCGTCAAACTATAACATGAAGTATGGAATCGACTCTCTCTTGCTAACCCTCATTGAAATGAGGTTTTGATGGATGAAGACGTGATTTTCAAGAAACATTGACTCGTGTACAACTGCTAGCTTCTCATAAGCGTTTAGTACATGTATCATATTGTGGAGGTGGACATGCTGTGACTCATGCATTGATGTCACAAGAATCACAGGCACCATGTCATTCTTTGTACTCCACAGTATATATCTGCCACTTGTTTTTGGAGGTTCAACATTTTCTCCATGAAACATCTTAGAGTAGCCATGTACCCTCATGAGAGTCTCAAATTGCAATTAGAACAAGGGAATGCATATCCTTGTTAACTTTTACATTCCATTGTTGACCTACTCAATAGTGAGCATCGTGGGTTTTGTCATACTATTTCAGAGCTTCTCTGCTTTTTGGCATCTCAAGTTTGTTGAGGACAATGAAGGCTAGTGGAGAATCTTGTCTAGTAGTGATTTAGAACATGCAAATCCGTTCCTTACCCCATAGGATACCAACAGCCTGACCCACTGGAAACAGTAGTTTATGTAGCTAATCTTCGTTTCCTCCCGTCGGATTGCCTTGGATGATGATTCGGTGGTATATGCTGAGGGGATTCGGAAAATGGAGATGTGGTTAGAGGCCCCGCATGGCATTGAAGTGGATGAATTCCATGGCATATTGTATGTCCCTCATGCTGCATTCAACATTCTCTTAGTGTCCTCCCTCACCAACACAGGAATGCGAGTCGTCTTTGAGGATGACTATGGAAACATCCTCGACAAGGAAACAGGAGAGGAGCTGGCCAGGTCCGTGAAAGAAGGCTACATGTACCGCGTGTCGCGGGGAATGAAGAACGTACATGAGCTACGTTTTCAAGCAGTAGTGCAGGCGAAAGATGGTGAAATCTGGCATGTGCGGTACGGCCACATCTGTTGGATCTTGAGGAGAGAGGGAGCCTTGGAGCAGCGAGCATGTGTGATTGGAAGGGCATCACTTGTGCTGAAGAATGGTTATTCAATCATTCAAAACGATGGAGTACATATAGAGCTATAGCTTGGGCAAGTCAGCCCTCTCACAAGCCATACCACTTAGCCATGGAGGCTAAGGCTCACATTCTAGAGTCCATAATCTCACACAAGGGAGGAAATCAGCCTAGCAATCAGGCTGACCACTCATACACGACCTAGAGAGCTAAAGAATGCTCTCATGGCACACTCCTAGTGGTCACATAATCCACAAACCCATGGAGAATCGCCTTGTGTCCATGGCTAGCAGACAAGGATCTCACCTCACCTAAAAAGGAGAGGTACCTTTATCCTAGTCAGCACACTTTGACAAGGCAATCCTAAGACCAAGGACCTTTTTGGATATTTCTCCCATCAGGTCTTGACCCTGGACCTCTTGCCTTTTTCTTTTCTCAAGCTACGGCATGGAGCCATCGCCCATGGTCACTCGAATATCGACAATCGATGACCCCGGAAACTACGAAAATTCATATCTCCCCATCCGACCGTTGGATCGGCCTCAAACTTGGACCGTAGACATTTTGCCACCTGATCTTTCCAATGAGGAAGTCAGATTGACAATCGGAGCAGGCATCTGGTAGTTTCCTGGAACTTGCTCCTGTGGACCTGAAACTGAGCCGGATGGCTCCTTTCCCAACAATCTCCCACTTTGCCGCAGTCATAGTGGACTGAGTCCACATGCCTTCATGCAGAACTGCTGCTTCTCACGGGTCACTGGCTTGGTGCAGAAATCAGCGACCTGCTTGCTGGTTGGAGTAAACTCCAGCTTGATAGCACCCTCCTGTACCATGTGCCTGATGAAATGATATGCGATGTCAATGTGCTTGGTGCATGCATGGTGTTCAGGATTCTGAGCGAGTGCGATTGCGCTTTGGTTGTCGACGCGCACAAGAACTGGAACTGCTGCACTCCCACTCATCTCTGCAAAGAGACGTTGGAGCCAAACTGCTTCCTAGGCTCTAAAGCTGAGAGATACGTACTCAGCTTCTGTACTCGAGGTGGCCACGACCACCTGCCGCTTGCTGCACCAGCTGATGGCTCCACCATTCATGAGGAACACATGTCCATATATGGACTTGCGGTCCTTAGGGTTTGAAGCCCAATGTGCGTCTGTGTAGCCGATGATGCTGTTGTCATTTTCGTTGTAGGTGATGCCAATGTTGATGGTTCCAGCAAGGTAGCGGAAGATCCGCTTCACTGCCTTCTAGTACTCCGGTCCGGGATTAGCCATGTACTGGCTCATAACGCTCACAGCCTGTCTGAGGTCCGGCCTGGTTGCCACCATCAGGTACATGAGATTGCCGACAGCGCTCTGGTACTTCTGCCGCTCAGCTGCGTTTGCTTCTCCATTGAAGCTCACGAGGTACTGCCGCGTCTCTAGCGGCTTGCTGATGGGTTTTGCCTCTGCCATGCCAAACCGCTACAAAACATCCTTGATGTAGCGGCTCTGCTGCAGCGAGAGAGAGCGTGACTTGCGGTCACGCGCGATCTAGATATCGAGGAAGTATGATGCCTCCCCGAGATCGAACATCTCGAAGCGCTCTTGCATGGCTTCCTTGAACTCCTGCAGTGCAGACATGCTGTTGGAAAGGAGGAGCATGTCATCCACATAGACAATGATGATGAGGATCTCATGCTCATACTGCCAGCGATACACGCTGTAGTCACACTCACTGCGCTCAGACCCCATGCACTGCAACGCCACATCCAACTTCTGGTTCCAAGCACGCGACGCTTGCTTGAGGCCCTACAGCGACTTCTGCAGCTTGCAGACCGGGTGCTCCTGGCCATCCATGACGAACCCCTCGGACTGCTCCATGTAGATCTCCTCCTACAAGTCACCATTCAAGAATGTCGTCTTGACATCCATGTGGTGAACCTCAAAGTCCCAAGCTGCTACATAAGAGAGGAGCGTGCGCACAGAGGTAAACTTTGCAACAGGGGCAAAAGTTTCTGTGCACTCGATGCCCTCCTGCTGCGAGTGGGCCTTGGCGACCAGCCTCGCCTTGTACTTTTCCAGGTTACCATCTGCTCCCCGCTTCTTCTTGAAGACCCACTTGCACTTGATCACCTTACGTCTTGGTGGACGCTCAGTCAGCTCCCACATGCCGTTGTCCAGCTGCGACTGCATCTCCTGCTGCACGGCTTGCACCTAATCTGCTGCATCCGGTGTAGCCATGGCCTCCTTGTATGACGTTGGCTCGTCTGAATCCGCTGCAACTGCGACGTTCATCTCTTCTGGTTTCTGCAGCATCCAGAAATGGCCGCGCTCACCAGGCTTGTAACGCACCCTAAGAGGGTACCTGCGACCTGGTGCTGGAGCGTTAGCGGGCGGCTGGCGCGATGCTGCTGGCACAACTGCTGCTGCTGGTGGTGCTACATCTCACTCCTCTGCTTTTGCCGATGAGGCTACTTTATCTGCAACATCAGACATGGGAGAGTAGAGTAGTTCTCCCACTGTCACAGTAGAGGAAGGATCGGGAGAAACTGGGTCACAAAGAATTTCTGCTCCCACTGTCTTGTCAGCTGCTGGTTCTGCTGCCTCTTCACACACAATGTTGGTGCCGATGACGTTGCTCTCGTTGAAGACGACATCCCTGGAGATGATGACGTGGCCTGTATCCCTCTCGTAGAGGCGATACGCCTTGCTTGCCACGTCGTAGCCAATCATCAGTATCTGCGCACTCTTTGCGTCCCACTTTCGCCGCTTCTCCTTTGGCACGTGCATGTACGCCAAGCTGCCAAATGCNACAGTAGAGGAAGGATCGGGAGAGACTGGGTCAGGAAGGATTTCTGCTCCCACTGTCTTGTCAGCTGCTGGTTCTGCTGCCTCTTCACACACAATGTTGGTGCCGATGACGTTGCTCTCGTTGAAGACGACATCCCTGGAGATGATGACGTGGCCTGTATCCCTCTCGTAGAGGCGATACGCCTTGCTTGCCACGTCGTAGCCAATCATCAGTATCTGCGCACTCTTTGCGTCCCACTTTCGCCGCTTCTCCTTTGGCACGTGCATGTACGCCAAGCTGCCAAATGCGCCAAGATGACCCACTCTCGGCTTCTTGCCGAACCATGCCTCGTACGGCGTCATCTGCTCCAGGGCCTTGGTTAGACTGCGGTTCTTGATGTAGACCGCAGTGCTCACGGCTTCAGCCCAGAAGTTGTAGGTCAGCCGGGCCGCGTGCAGCATGGAGCGCGCCGACTCCACAATGGTACAGTTTGCGCGTTCTGCTAACCCGTTCTGCTGCGGCGAGTATAGCGCGATACACTACGCCTTGATGCCAGCAGCTGCGAGGTAGTCCTGGAACTCCTTGCTTAGGTATTCTCCACCGCGATCGCTGCGCAGCGCCTTGATCTTCTTGCCAGTCTGGTTCTCTACCATGGCCTTCAACTCCTTGAACCTGTCAAAGCACTCGTCCTTGGAGGAAAGGAAGTATACAGCAGTGTAACGGCTGAAATCATCAATGAAGGTGAGAAGATACCTAGAGCCTCCAAAGCTCTGGGTCTGCATCAGTCTGCACAAGTCCGTGTGGACCAGCTCCAACACCTCTTTTGCACGCTCTCCTGCTCCAGAGAACGCCTCACGATGCTGCTTCCCCTCCAAACAGCCGATGCATAACTGCTGCTCAAAGTTAGAGATGGTAGGCAGGTTACGCATCATCTGCTTTGCTTGAAGCTGTTGCAAGGCGCGCATGCCGATCTGGCCGTAGCGCACATGCCAGATCTTGCCATTAGTCGCCTACACCACTGCTGCAAGACTCTGCTCACGCGGGATCTTGGTCTCCCCCAGCAGGCGGTACATGTCGCCCTCCTTCACCGACTTGGCCAACTCCTCTCCTGTTTCCTTGTTGAGGATGTAGCCATAATCATCGTCAAAAACAACGCGTAGTCCTGTGTTGGTGAGAGAGAACACTGAGAGAAGGTCAATCCAGCATCAAGTACATACAGCACGCCATGGAAAACTCCCACTTCAATGCCACGCGGGGTCTCCAACTACATCTCCACAATCCCAATCCCCTCAGCATACACTACCCGATCATCACCCAAAGCAATCGGCCGAGGAGGAATGGAGAGCAGCTGCGTGAACCACTCCTTGTGGTGCGTCAGACTCTTGGTACACCCCGAGTCTTTGTACCATGCTAGATCCGCCTTTTCCGTCCGCGACATGTCAGACTTCGCCATGAAGAGGCGGTCGCGCACCTCCTTGGCGACGTTCATGTTGCCAAAATGCCGCACGCTAGTCTGGTTCTGCTGCTGCTGCTACTGCTGCTGCTGCCATTGCTGTGACTGCTGCTGCTGTTGCTGTGGAGATTGCTGCTTTTGCTGTTGCTGCTGCTGCTCCTTCTGGTCCCTCTTAAACTTGAAGTACTCTTTCTTGTAGTGCCCCTCTTTCTGGCAATAGTGGCACTTGCCCTTCTTCTTGCCTCTCTGCTGCCCGGACTGCTGTTGCTGCTGGTTGCGTGAGCCCATGGCCATGAAAGCTGCTTCACTGCTGCTGCTACCGCCATTGCCCTTTACTGCATTGCGACGCAGTTCCACCTGCACCAAGTGCGTGCAGATGAAGTCGAGGTCGAGAGTCGGCTGGCACTCCAACGTCTCTCGCACCGTGTCGTAGCTGGTTGGGAGTCCCCTCAGCAAGAGGAGAATGAAGCGCGTCTCTTCCACAGGATTGCCAGCCGCTCTCA